>JAJOZX010000049.1:1537500-2137500 GCA_023014485.1 Bathynomus jamesi
TTTTGAACCTGTTGAGACAAAAGAGTCAGCGTATGCGATGTCACCATACTCATCCTTGATCTAATCAATCAACTCTCCGAGGAATTCCCCAATAGGCGGCATGTATTCACACTCCCTCGCTTTGAATATCACACTATTTGTGTCGGCATACAGAACCCTCCGCCCAAGAGAATACAATAGACCCCCAAAGTTTGATGCAAGCATATGCCCTTGTGAAGCTGGCTACAGGTATGTTTATAACACGTGAGGTATCTGTAGCCAATTCGGTAATGTTGTACTTTATTATGTACGTATTACCTACATTCACGATCTCCATGACCTCTTTATCTGGAGCATTGGCATAATCCCACACCTCGTTATAACTTTGGGCTAGATGAACGTTCCCCTTGCCTGTGTTCTGAGCAAATTTCCCCAAAGACTACTTGGGCACAACTTTGCACTAAAGTGCTTGCACAGATTCTTTACAATTTGGGACCAGTCGGTTGTAATATACGGCGATTTTTCATCTTCGGTATCAACTCCTCGCGGATACCCTGATGCCGCTACCTTATCCTTCAAAAAAGTGTTTACATAATGCATGAGAAGGTTGGGTAATTTCTAGAACCTCCACACCTCATATATCTTCAATATTCTGTAGCCATGGCGAGCGGCTAGGGACAGCTTAGCGCTTATATATACACCTCTGATCTTCCTCTGGTTGGTTGTGTGATTACAAGCCCCATTTTTCTCCTTTGTGCACTTCACGCACAGGTGAAACATGAAATTGTGGTCGATAACGACGGGTAAGATCGGCATCCATAAATCGCGAGAGGGAAGCACGTCTACGAAAGGAAGACCGAAATAGTTCTCGTTCAAATTTGCTGAGAACTCCTCGATGATGGGCAGGGTTCTTCATCACGTAGGGGTATAAAGAGCAGAAGTCGTAGTAATGGAGTTTCACGCCCTCCGTACGCGGAAATTATAGCTTGAAGGGATTTGTATCTCCGAACAAACTATCACCTTATTTGAGAGAATCCAACACCACTGAACTCTTGATCGTGTTTATTTCTTCACGGTATTGTCCATCTGTTTCCATCCGCGCATCATACTCATGCTCACACAAGATCTTGTGAGTGAAATGGGTGCCTATAAGCTGATCGCGGGTGCGGGTCCATGCAAGACTGTCGGCAGGAGATCTACCGTGGATATCTCCTACGATTCCACACTAAGTTCGGGGGCATCCGTGCCACCAGCAACCGTTCAAGGAGTACACAGTCTTCTCACCAGTGGCACGGTTTTCGTTTAGACCATCAACCCAAAAAACACGACCATTGACCTTAATGGGTACTTCTCCCGTGTTGCGGGCATGTTTGATGTATACCGGTCTGCTGCTGTAGGTGTATGAGCTAGTAAATAATAGTCTTATGCCCATAACTGCGAGGGTTGTTTCTCTGAATAATGGTTAAGGTGTCTTTAGGCATGAAATTGTTCTTGAACACCGTAAAGCACAATGAGGCGATTGTGGTTGCAACTTGTAACTGACCGCATTTGAACCGTTCTATGTACATCCTTCTAAAGGCCTGGAAGCATACTGTAAGTACGCGCACATCATTCACGCAATAACGCTCACATTCATCAGCTACATTGTAAGGAATATCTCCATTAAAACTGTTGTTGTAGCGATCAAAATCTTCACGCTCACTATCACTAATGTTGGCATAGTTAAAGTAATGTTTGGGGCGTGGCAAGCCTACATAATTTAAACTACGTAATTTAAAGTGTCGCTAGTAAGGAAAGTGTAAGGAAAATACCCTTTTGACACTGGCAGCTACACCCATCACCTTGGGAAGCTTCGCTAATTTACAAGATGTGAATAATTCACTGTGTAACACTGATTCTGTTTATATAGAATTCTTTATGTTTTTATATGCATTTGTGGGCGCTGAGTCCAAATCTGGCCTTGGTTTGTGTGTATCATCAATGGTTTCAGAGATAATCCATTTTTCATGTTTTACCAGTATAATGTTATTATGGGCGCAGCAATATCAGAATAATCAGGAATTGTCGAGAACAATCCGGATGTTCGTTGACAGTTTCTTGTTCTAGAAATTGCCAGAAACGTCCACTGTGCTATATAAAGAAGTGCGCAGAATCTGAGAAGTCAGTAAGTGTGAGCACACAAAGAAAGCAGGTTGTTTGTCTGATGGTTACCAGCACTGAGGTACTGTGTTTCTGTGCTTCTCTGTGCTGACGATTTGAGTGTTATCGATCCTTTTTTATTGCGAACATTATTTCAGTGTTGTGAATACATCTTTTTCTGGAATCTGTAATCTGTTGCAGATTTAATAACTCTTCTCTCTATATCTACGGGTTATGATTAATGTAGTACAGTATGGTAAAGAGAATGGCAACTAGAGCTTGTAAGCACTCGCCGGATATATTCTGCTACGTTTGTCGGTATTACATAGGCTCCAAGCAAGTATTGCACAAGATTGTGAAAGGCACCAAGTTCTGGATCGCGTATCGGCTCTATTTTGGTATGCCTATGGGTGACCAAGATAAGCCCTGGGAAACCCATGTGATCTGTGGAAGCTGCCGCTCCACACTTGAAGGGTGGCTGCGGGGAGTACGCAAGGCAATGCCCTTTGCGGTACCCAGAATATGGAGAGAACCAAAGAGCCACCAGACGATTGCTACTACTGCATGGTAGATGTTTCTAAGTACAGGAAAGTTAAAGGAAGGCAGACTCTTCAGTATCCAAGCATAGCGTCGTCCATAGCTCCTGTACCACTTGGCGAAGGTCTTCCAATACCACGTCCACCAGAACAGGTATCTATCCATTACTTTACCTTCTGTATTTACAGACTGTGGGTCATTATGTGTCGATTTTTCTTAGTGCTGATGCTCTTCTACATATATAGCTATGCCTGTATTTTGTTTCTTTGCTTTGCAGGTTGAAAATGAGGTTGCAGCTAGCTCATCTGAGATGTCGGCTGGTGAGGACAGTCATGATGAAGAATATACAGTAACTTTCAGTACAAACCCTCACTTTCCAAATCAGAGTGAATTGGACGACTTAATTAGAGATTTAGGTCTGACGAAATCAGGGTCTGAGCTTCTGACCTCCAGACTCAAAGAATGGATTTTGCTTGGAGAAGACTGCAAGAGCACTGTATACCGAAAGCGGCATGAAGAGTTTGCAAGGTTCTACGATGTCAATGGCTCTCTCTGTTATTGCAGCGAGATTAATGGTCTATTCACAGCTACTGGGTTAACACATATACCCTCAGAGTGGCGCCTGTTTATTGACAGTTCAACTCGGAGTTTAAAAGCTGTTCTACTCCACAATGGGAACAAATATCCATCTATACCAATTGCACATTCTGTTCAAATGAAAGAGGACTATGAAAATGTCAAACAACTGCTCACTCAAATCAGGTATGAACAATATAACTGGGACGTGTGTGGTGATTTCAAAATGATTGGTTTCCTGTTAGGTTTACAAGGAGGATTTACTAAATATTCATGTTTTCTTTGCCTGTGGGATAGCAGGTCTTCAACTGAGCACTATAAAACAGTTCAGTGGCCTCCACGTGAAGGACTGCAACCAGGAAAGT
Source organism: Bathynomus jamesi (assembly GCA_023014485.1). Lineage (NCBI taxonomy): Eukaryota > Metazoa > Arthropoda > Malacostraca > Isopoda > Cirolanidae > Bathynomus > Bathynomus jamesi. Next base: position 1,541,097 of record JAJOZX010000049.1, read on the forward strand.
ACAATGTACTCCGGGAACCTCTTGTGTAGCCTCATATAGTTCTGCTACCACCTCTCCATATTAAGTTGAGTCTAATTAAGCAGTTTGTAACTGCGTTAGATTTGGGACGGTAAGTTTTCCAACGGATTCGGGTCATGTTCCCTAAACTCTCTGAGGCCAAAGTCAAGGCTGGCATCTTTGTAGGACCACAAGTCAAGGCGCTGTTGAATTCAAAGAACCTTGAAGCCAAGATGACTCCGATCGAAAAAGAGGCTTGGTGTGCTTTCCGTGATATGGTTCGTGGGTTTTTAGGCAACCATAAAGCACCAACCTATAAGGAGTTAGTGTCAAACTTGATTAAGTGCTATGGCAAAATGGGGTGCCGTATGTCTTTAAAATTACACTATCTGCATTCACATCAAGACTTTTTTCGTGATAACCTGGGCGATGTGAGTGAAGAACATGGCGAAAGATTCCATCAAGATATTCAAACGATGGAAAAAAGGTACCATGGCCATTGGGATGCTTCCATGATGGGAGACTACGTATGGTCGCTGATCAGAAAGGATAAGAATGTTCATACGCGGAAGTCGCGTTCTTCAGTGCATTTTTAAGGAACGCACACTGCATAACGAGGCTTGTTATTCTCTTATTGGTTCTCCTCATGATATATATTATATCCTTTGCACCATTTTGGGTTTGTCAAACAATTTTGGCTCAATAAACATTAATTTCCAATAGTGTTTTTATTTTCAGAAAATATTTATGTTAGCCTTCTTTATATACTTTGCCATATGAAAAGTGTGATAACTATATTTTTGAAACGGTTGATGATAGAGCGAAACCAATATCATTTTTGGAATCAGCGCCCCGAAATCATTAAGAAACGACAGAAAAATCACAATAAACAGAAAATTTTTCAAATTTTGTTACCCAGTGTAATAAAACGTCTTTAAATTTAACATTACCTCTTATTTGCATCTGTATATGTTTGTTTCCTCTTTTCAAGGAATCACCTGTAAATATCTCCGATGACTCGTGTTCAAGCAGTTCCTTATAAAGGAATTGTGTGTCAAATTTTGCGCCGATATGGGCAAGAATATACAGTACAGTCATTTTTTTAACGTGCCCGCTAACTTCACAAAATAGGACACAAAGAGTTTCACGGGTTTGTCGTATGCGTTCGTTTTAAAAACGTTTGTTCGTTTACCACATTTGCGACACTCATCACACTCGACATCCATGTACTCATCGCAGATAGTCTGACTTACAAGTAGATGTGGGATAACCTCTTTGGTTTCAGCAGCCGTATATATTTATATATCGTAGTACACAGTTATACAAAGTCTATTTTTAGGCTTAGCATCTTTCATATAACATACATGCTTTATACCACCTGCTTTATATTTCTCATGGCATTAGGGCGGGTCGTACTCAGGTGACAACATGAATCTGAAGGAAATCCTACCATCAGGGGTGTCTACATTATGTGTTTTTACATGGGGAATTCAAATATGAGCTTCTTTTTTGGATAGGATAACTTTAACCTACATCATTTTGTATTTCTAAATTGCCAATTTTACCCTTTTGAACCCCTTTATAATATATTAAAAGATATAAGGTAAATCATTTATATTGACAAAGCCAAATCAACTTTACATATATTTATTAATAGGTGAACTGCATGTACTGGGTGATCCAGATAAATGGGACCCATAAAAAAAAGCCAAATATTCTTAATATTTAATTCCTTTCATAAAAACTATATATCATTCGAAAGAGTAGAGTTACAAGTTTATTATGAAATATTTATTTTTTTAAAATGACTCCTTTCAAATGTGCTCCATTAGTTGCCAAGCATTCCAGTGTTCTCGCTTGTAAGTTCTGCATCACTTTTGCAAGAGTGTGCGGTGGTATGGCCTGTATCTCATTTGTGATGGCGGCCTTCAATTCTTGCAAGGTCGTTGGGTTATTTCTGTAGACCCTACTCTTTAAATATCCGGAGACCTTGCGGGCCATTCAACGTCTCCAAATTTTGAGATTAACTCGCCTGGAAACGTTTGACGCAAAACTGCCATGCAGTTCCTCGTGGTATGGCAGGTAGCTCCGTCTTGTTGGAACCAGTGGTTTTCTAGACAAAGATCTCTTAATTTAGGAATAAGGAAATCGGTCAACATTTTTTCGTAGCGATCACCATTTACAGTGACCGTGTTTCCGGTGGAATCCTCGAAAAAGTACGGCCCTATGATCTGAGATGCAGTAAGACCACACCAAACAGTTACACGCTGACTATGCAACGGGACTTCGGTAATATTCAATGGATTTTCTGTTGCCCAGAAACGACAATTTTTTTTGTTTACAGTTCCACTCAAGTGAAAATGGGCTTCGTCTGACATAATCAAAGTTGCTATAAAATTGGTGGTGTCATTTACCTTCTGTTGGATCCATTGACAGAATTGTCGTCTTCGTGCGAAATCTCCATCGTTTAGTTGTTGCACTGTTTGAATTTTATATGAAAAGAGCATTAAATTTTGCTTGAATATACGGTGTGTTGTTCCATATCCAACTCCTAACAGCTGAGAAGCACGTCTGATGCTTATGTTAGGATTATCCTGTACAATTTCATGAGTTCTGTTAATGATATCGTCTATCCTTGCTGTGCGCACTCTTCCAGTTGGTTTTCTTTTTCGAATGCTGCCAGTTAGGGAAAAATTTCTGACACACCGACGGATTACTTTCTTAGAAGGTGATTTTGACATCTGAAAATTTGTCTTGAAAGATCTTTGAGCTGAAACTACACTTCTTCCATGCTCATAATATTGCTCAGTTATGAAACGCAGCTGTTCCACATTCCATGCAGTCATCTTGAAGGGTTAGTTTTAACTAACACTTTTATTTTGTTTTGTATCTTATCTTGTCTTGTATTGTCAAAACCTATACAATCCTGTAGAAACTTGTAACTATCCTCTTTCGAATGATGCGTATGATTTTATAAAAGGACTTATACTTTAAGAGTTACAGGGGTTTCTTTTGGGTCCCATTTCTCTGGATCACCCTTTATATCACTGGATATAATTACAAAGATCATTCTCCTGACATCTTGAACTTTGCCAGGTTGCACAAATCCTGCTTTGACTCAGACTTGGACATCAGCTTCCTGCTGGTCTCCTGAGCCCTGATCCCTCCATCCCTCTTTTCCTGTGAGAAGTACTTAGCAGAAGCCTCAGTCACCATTTTAACAACCCCAACCCTCTCAATGCTTTGTGTGTGGAAAGGCCAGTTGCGCACCTCCATGGGGGTGTTGATGAAGTTTTTCACCTCTGAGGTGCTTAGAGAGCAGGTGAGAGGTGGCTCTGACACACCTTCTGACCAGCTGATCAAGTCACCGATGCTGGAAGCATCACAATTGATGTCAGGTGTCCTTCTGCTCCTAACAGAGGAGTCCCCCAGCTGAGTGTCCGGGTCCCCCTCTCCCCTGATGGCCAGGATTCTCTCCACCCCTTCAATCCTCTCCTTCTGATCCTCAGAGCAGAGTAGTGTTTGGAGGATGACTTCACTGTGGGCATACCAAGCAGATCTTCTCACAGTTGGCATCACAATATCCAGCACCTCCTTTCTCTGGGACTTGAGGCAGTCCAGCTGAAAGAGGATGTGCCTAGGCCCTTCGATCCAGGAGTGCTTGACCTTCACGTTGAACCAACATAAGTAATACACTCCAATGATGAATTCCACAGTGAATTGCAGAATCTTCAGGTTCTTTCAAGTCCGTGCTTTGACACCCAGAGCCTGAGAAGTCTGTTCGCTGTGGTGAGCCAGCGGCTGTGGTTTACTGGTCCTATCTCTAACAGAGCCAGCCCTGCAGGAAGTACTCCATCCCTGACTGCACAGACAATTTTATAGCCATAGTATTGATCAGTTGAGAGATCTTGAATGACCTTGTCAGGAAGCTTGATCAGTGGAGGGCCAACAGAGATTCGGGTGAAGTTTGGATTGATATCAAAGTCTGTAGCAGAATCAAGGAGCTTTCCTATTGGCCAGGATAATTTTTTGTCTGACAGAGTAGGGCCATCAAGGTCAACAATGAGATGGCGCAGGGGAAGTTCAACAGTGTGCAGGTTGCACAAACCAGACCAGCTTTCTCCCCAGGTGCAGCTCCAGCTTCCGCATTACTCCAGCTTTCACACCAGTGTTGACATTTGTTGAGTCTCCTCCAATGGCCAACAAGGTCTTATCATAACCCCTCTCTTTCAGCCAGGCAAACAGGACCTTAGCAATCTTCTCCGCATGTGACTCCTCTTTAGTTGCTTTCTCTGGGGTAAAGTGGAACAGATAGTAGCTGCCAGGCTCACTAACAACACTATAGTGTTCTTCCTTGATCTTTGCGGGAAAAGATTGGTCACTGCCCTCAGCTTCCATCATCACATTGGTCAGGTCAATCCGCCCATCAAAGAGGATGCAAGAGATCCCCCCTCCTCCCTGCACTTCTTCTCGAACTGTTCCCCCAGCTTTCTCATCAACTTCTCCTGTGCTCTCTTGACCTTGCTCTTATCAATCACTTTACTTGTATTGTCTTCTGTGATGATTTCTGCGTCAATCAGAGCTGCTGTTGCTATCGCTGCAGTTGGCCTCAGCCCTATGCCATACCTTACACTAGCAAGGGCAATGTCTTGAATCTCATCATAGTTTTTCTGTACCTTTGCCGAAGCTGCTGGCTCAGGGTCAGTTTGAGGGAAGAGCTCAACTTCAGGAACAAACTCATCTTCATCACCACTTCTCTCCAATTCCAGATCCTCATCACCATCTGCCAAAAATCTCTTAACATCCTTTCTGGCTGCCTTCTCTGCTACTGCAGCACTTTCCTCCTTGCTCCTTCTCCTTTTCTCTGCCTTCCTTTCCATCCACTGCCTTTTCAATGTCCTCATCTGTCTCTTGTGCTCTGGTAGATCAGGACCCCCTATTTGGTGGGGTCCCTTACTTCCAACCTTCTCTTTCTGTCCCTTGATGTAGGCAAGATCTTTCACAGGAATCTTTTTCTCTCTGCTGCAGGAACAGTTAATGTGGGCTTGGATAACACAGCCCTCACAGCCTCCCCCCTCACAACTGGTAATCTGACACTTGCAAGTCAAAATATCAAAGAACTTGTCTAACTTGACAATGAACCTCTCTTTGGCATCAAGTTTGCCCTTCCCAAGAGAAAACTTCACTGCCTGATTCCAGACCTCCTTGAGCTTGGACATGATGGTCACTTTTTCATTGATAACAGGTGGCTTGAAAAGAGCATTAGCTTTGCTCCACTGACAAATCAGACCAGGGTAGATGTCACTCACCAGCTTGTCCACTGGGTAGTTCCTCCTGTCATCTTCACTTTGCTTCCTCAAGTAGATGCCATACCTCAGCATATCCCTCACAGTTGGCAGTTCAGACACCAACAGCTCCCGGCCAGTGCCAACAAGATTACTCAGATGAGAACTTGATTTCGTCCTTGTTCTGACTTGAGCCATTTTCTTAATGAGTTCACACTGAAATAAAAACAATAATACAACAGTTAAGTATCCACTACAGATAATGTATTGACTCTTTTCAGCGCAAAATTCTTGGTTAAAAAAAGAGCTGAAATGGGCAAGAACAAATTTATCTGCAAATGCTAAACACATTATGCTTTTTTGGTTTCAAAATGTTATAAAATGCTAATTTATCTGTTGTCTTTAATGCAAATAATTTGTTCATGTACTCTAAAAAAACTAAAGAAACACATCCTAAAAATATTCTTTAGAACATTGAAATAGGCCTCATACTGCTCAGTTGTACTAAAAATGAACCACCTAATTTTAGCTCAAATCAAAGTTGTTAATTAAATTTTGCTCAATGTATCACTATAATATGCGTAGAAATAGCTTTTTCTAAAATATAACAGAATAATACTCACATGTGAACAGTAACAAAAAAAATATCAGTAGATAATCACTAAATCTACCCCTCACTGCAAGCCGAGGTGGTAAAATAGCTTCATAAATCATGAGTCACTTCAAATATTTCACAAAACGTTTTAGAATGTTCTGAAACGTTATATTCTAGCCTCTGAGAAAGGTGGCTCAGAAAATGGCCTTATGCGCGCCAGAAAACCGTCAAAATATTTCATATACCAAACTGTATGATAATTACAATTAAGTGGAATGGCACACCTTTTTATTTGAGTATTTAAATATTATTATTATTATATGAATTACATTATATGTGTTTATATGAATTAGTTAGAACAATGCTCTATGAGAGATAACGTGAGCAGCCATGATAGAAAACGTGAGAAGACATATTCTGGGGTGACTACAATAGTAAAATAATCAACAATTTAATAATAATCAACTGCACAATGATGTAGGTTAGGGTTATCAGAATTAAATATTTTCTTCAGAATTGTGTTCTATACACCAAAATATGTCATTTGAACACCCCTCTCCATTGATTTAAAAAAAATGCATAGTATGACCCGCCCTATCATGGCATGTAGGACAGTGAATTTCATCGCATTTATGCTTGAATATCCCCCAATTATCCATCATATGAAACATACCACATTCACAGATTCTCATTTTCCTGCACGTGCCAATTAACTTATGGAGCTCAAAACAGTTATTATTGAAAAATGTACGTCTACACACATTACAGTCCCTCTTCTCAGCTTCAACTACACGACTTTCACATTTGGAGCTTTTACACTGTTCACATACTATGTGGCATTCCTTACAACTAATTCATCCGCAAACTCGGGACCCCCATTATACAAATCATGATGCCTTCCATATTTTCGACTTTTATCATAACTCGCGTAAAGGCCCTTTATATTACGGATGGGGAGATACGTTGCTCCTCACAGCCTTAAAATAAGTAGGGGTCTTGTACGATCTCTCACACAGCTTTTAAAAACATACACAGTCCTTCGACGATCATCCATTCCAAATACAACTATCCAAACATTCATTTCCTGCTTTACCCTTCTCAGGTCTTTAGAACCCATATTACAGTCAAACAAAAGCTTGCATTCTGAAGCCAGTTTACAGGCACGCTGCACAACTATAGGCAACCAAATCTTTTGCGTCCGTGTATTTAGTAGTAAACATACGGACCAAGAAAAATGCTATAAAGCCGCAACCACCATTGGCGTTTATATGCCGTCTGCAAATAGCCTGAGAATTGAAGTTAAGAGTATAAGGTGTGGCACTATTACCCGCAACACGGAATACACAGTCAATATCTACCGTGAAGTTGTCAATATTGAGGGATGTACTACTTTGAGAGGCCTGCATTTTACGGCCTAATATATATTCTATATCTACAGCTGTTAAGCGTCTGAATGGTATTACTACCCAAAAATCATCTACAGTACATCCCCGTCATCTGACCCGAACCTAAAGGACAGCCGCGTCCTGACTTCACGTTCGTCACGGTTCTGAAGGGCAAACTCCACAATACATTCAACTACGCGACGTAGTCCGTGTTCAACACCATTGCTCTACATGGACACAGGGTCAACCCTGACTATGTACCGATTTCTAGTCAGGGCCGTCATGGGGGTAGCGGTGCGCACCAACTCGAATGTTATGCCATCCTCTCCAGCACGAGAAGCTACTGCTGTTGTGGAGGATGCGACTGGAATTGAACAGGAATAAGGGGGTACATCTTTATTTGAGGAAGGAACTAGTGTGGGGTTTTTTCGTAAGACGTAGAGGTTTGGGGCTCTATTACTGGGGGCAGGTCTTACAACCGTCGCACTACTGGCACGCCTTATACCTGACGTGGAAAGTTCTTCATCATGCTCCGCTTAGAATTGTCGCGTGGGGGCGCTACAAGTGCCGCTGATGTTGGCTCGCCAGCGGGGATGGATTCTGTAACCACAACTACTCTGTCGTCGGGATCGTCTGTAATATCGATGATGGACACATGATGCTGTACCTCGTCGTCATTCACGGTTCTGTGGAAGAAGAGGAAAAACAAGAATGCAGAATATAAGGAACACCACTTAAATTTTTATTATATTTTGTAAATGACCCACATAGGAGTGTGACGTGTTAGAGATGGATTCTGCAGAAAAATTCAGGTTTCCGAGCCAGTCCACGTGTATTATACCTGACCCTACAGGATGTGGTAAAACTGTGTTTATGCTTAAAATCATCAAAGATAAGGGAGAGATGTTCTCAAAATTTGTGCATAAAGTTATATGGTGCTATTCGACCTACCAGTCAGTGTTCAACGAGTACCGAGATGATATTTTGTTCCACAAGGGTGTATATGACATTAATTCGTTAAAGGGAAATGAACATATTCTCATTGTAATTGACGATCTCATGTTGGAAATGAATAAAACGTTTGCTGAGACATTTACAGTGTTCTCCCACCATCTAAACATAAGCGTGTTCTTCATCAATCAGAATCTATTTTTCAAAAATAGATACATGCGCGATGTGTCGTTAAATACACAATATCTAGTCTTACTCGTACAATGTAGAGATGTGTCACAAATTGGGGCATTAGCAAGTCAAATGTTCCCAAATCAGCGTAAGGAGTTTTTCGAAGTTTATAAAGAAGCTACAAGTCAACGTTACGGATATTTGTTTTGTGACCTTCACCCGCGAAACACGTTTAGAGTGCTTCTAAGAACGAATATATTCCTAAACGAGCCTGAAACGATGTATATTCCAGATTGACAAAGAGGCTAAAGAAATACCATGAATTAATAAAAATCTACCATCGACTGCCCCGGGCATTGCAACAGATGTTTGTTAAAAATATCGGCTCCGACTTTTTAAAATGTATCTGTGAAATCTTTCTTAACGTTATAAAACGTAATGTACCAACGAAACCTCCTGAGAAGGCTCGCCTACGCCGCTGCAAGAACATAATACGTACACTCGCTCGTAAAAGTCATACTGTGGGGAAGAAAAAACGAATTATTGCACAAAGAGGGGGGGGGGGTCATTACTACCCATCTTATTTTCAGTTTTGGGGCCTTTACTAACTAGATTTAATATAATGAAAAAAGTGGTAGTGATTCCACACGAGGTGTATGCTTCACTACAAAATTCAAAGATTCCAGACACGGTTCTAGAACCCCGTAAAAGCAGGCTTAAAAGAATGGAAGGCGAATTGTTAGCCCTGTTAAAAAGTGAAAAGTCTACGAAAATTATAAGAATCTGACAGAGATCCCGTGGTTATTAGGCAGAGCGCGGACAACGATGAGCATGGAGGCATAGGGCCAGGTGCCGAAGCTAGAGATGACCAGTCAAAGAATAGCGGGTCGACCCCACAACGTATCGAACATGTATTAAAAAGCAGTCTCCCACATACATTGAGGAATGAAGGCTTAAGTCTTTATAATCTATTGAGTGAGGATCCCATTATAGAGGGAACCGATACAGACGAGATCAATGTGGAAGGAACAAAGGTACAGGGTTCGAATATCGTCGACATCGTCTGGTGAGAAAGTGGGATAGGCCGTCACCATCAGGATGGAAGCATGTTAAAGCAAGACTACAACAGATAAATATCCCCAAAACATTGATAGAAAATCTGAATAGGTTAAAAGATTTAGAGCAAGCCTCGCATGTGCCACAACTAAGCACGACATCACCCCCAACTGTAGCATCTCTGAAGAGGAGAAAGAAGAGACCAAACAACAACGGCCAACGTGCTTCTAAAATATGCAAATGGCTAACATATCAAGAAAACGTTATTTTGACATTTCTAGCCCAGCCTCCTACAGCGCTGTTGATAGACTGTACAGAGGTGTTTATAATGATGGAGTAGGGAAAAAAGATGTTGAGAAGTTTTCGCTTTATATTGGTGGATCCCGCTACATCCTATTCGTAATAGATGTGTTCTCTTGATACCTGTGGTTAATTCCCCTGAAAATTAAATCGCATGAAACAGTTGCTAAAGTTCCAAAACGTTGATGTTGAAAGAAAACAGGATTCCAGGCTATTTTTGTACGGATATGGGGAAAGAATTTATAGCCCGAGCTTTTCAGAGCATGCTAACAGAGTTTAATATCAGCTACTACACTAGCAATTCTATACATACGGCCTCTTTAGCTGAGAGTTCAACATACCATAAAGGAACGCATGCATCGCTATTTTACACATAAAAACACCTGCAGATATACAGACATTCTGTAATCACTGGCGTCATCATACAACCGTTCACACAATCGCACGATTGGGACACCTAACGAGGTTTTAGGAAGAGGTACGCACACAGCGTGAGGTGAGAAGAGATATTTGTAGAACCATGCCACACTCTACACGTTTCAAAATCAATGATTATGTACTGGTGCGTTCGGGTAATAAATTCGCGAAGGGATTTGAGCAAGGTTGGACACGTGTGATTTTTAAAGTTACGGCTATGAGACCTAAAGACGAGATAATGCTGTATTTCGTTGAAGATTTGAATGAGAAAGAGATCGCAGGAGGGTTTTACGGCAAGAAGTTGCAGAAAGTGACATTTAATTTAGGTAAAAACGTGTTTAAAATTTAAAAAAATTTAGGCAGCAAAGGATCAGGAAAGAGCATGGCTAAGGTACCCAGAAAGCTTCAACACCTACATAAAAGTTGATGCAATAATGAAGCTTAAATAGTATGCAACATGGCGCCTAACCATTTCTACGTCACACTCCCGTCCTCTTCTTCTCTGTCTGTACATCCTAACAACACCCTGGCCAACTTTGTAACAGAAGTCCATGGACCCGTTGAATTGGATCGTGATGCGTATGAGGTGGGGATATGCGAAATTCAGCTGGACACCCTCTTTTTGAGTATTGATTATAAAGAAACTATTTATACGGTTCTTAGAGACCTTGATGAGTGTGAAAAAGCCGGGGTAACTCGGGATGAAACCATGCGTACCGCCCGGAGTGAGGAAGCATGGTATTACACTACAGTAGTAACGCTAGGTCCGGGCCGTTATGGTGCGGCCGAGGATGTTGTGAGAGATTTAAACGTAAGTTTAAAAAGCTCAAATCTTACGGCTGATTTAGTATACGAAATCGTAAACAAAGATTCCCTTGCACACATTCTGACCCAAAAATCAAAAGCTAACAGAAATATTAAGGACGAAGGGTTGTTCAAAATTATAACCTAGTGGCGATATGGATCAGATTTGTCCAGCCGAATGTATCAGCTGAAATTGGAGAAATTGGGTGATGGCTATCCATCCCCAGACATGTGCTATATTTACAGCAATACCGTGGAGCATCAGATTGTTGGGGATACTCAAGCGCATCTGCTTCGTATCCCTCACATTCCCAATCATAAAGGACAGAGCTTGAGCATTACATATGACAAACCTCATTATGTGAATGTCGCGACTAATCTATTAACCAATATCTTAGTATATAGGCTATAAGAATGATTGAGGGGAAAAGTTTCCCATTCGGTGATGGGAGCTTAAGAGTGAAGCTCCATTTTCATCGCACTGAGTTATAATGGAACGAAAGCTTTTCACAGTCTATCGACGGGTGAGATACCAGCGTGGTAGTGGGCTTGGATCCATTTTTTAAACCATACTACGTACGGCTGTCCCCTTGCTGAAGAGGGGTGCCAGATATCTCGAGAGGAAAGCGTTACAATCAGGTTTTAACACGGTAGAAGACAAAATGGCGGGAGTGAGACCTAAAGAAGCTCTAAAAAAGCCCTTAAAGCGTACACGGGACGAAATCATCAAAGCTACAAAGAGAAAAATGCGTGGTGGTGGGAAGAAGAAGAGGGCTGGCTGTCCGGAAGAAGAAGAAGGGGTTGCCAGCACGTGGCGTTAAACGTAAAAGGACATCAGAAAAGAAGACGTGCTCTAAGCGAGTGAAACCTATGGTCATAATTTTTTTTAACTGATGTAAGCTAAGGACATTTCTCTCATGAATCATAGGTTGCTTACTGCTTGTCGAGAGAGGTGGTACTATTTCTGGCACGTCATGGCGCGCTTTATCCATTCGTGTAGTTCACACTGTTGTAAATCAGAGCTGTCCCTCTTTGACATGACTCCAACGCAAGATTCTATTGAGCACAGTGACTTTATTACGATTAACCCTTTAAACACAATTAGTTCCCCGAGTGCTCCTATAGAATTCGTGATACCCAGCTCAGGCCCTTACTTTTTTGATCCAAGCCGCGTGCACATGTACACTAAACTACGTATAGCACATTCAGATGGAACGGATTGCGAAAACAAATACGTTGTATTTCCCGAAACAAACTTTCTACATTCCATATTTAGCCACTGTGACGTATATTTAAATCAGGTCAACATTTCTTCAGGAACGGGTTATTATCACCTACGAGCGTATCTGGAAAATGTCCTCAACTTTTCAAAACAAGCGAAGGACACCTTTTTAAATGCCGAGGGCTATTATCAGGGTAAAGACGAAAGCATTATAAAGGACAAATTTACAAATTCTAAAAAGAAGATATACGAATGTTTTGGGCGCCTGCATAGAGGCTTCACATTCCAGGAGAAGCTGCTTGTGAATGGGGTCGATATGAAATTAAAGCTCACTCGCACGAATCCTGAGATATGTTTAAATCTTGGAGCTGAGCAAGAAGAGGGCGCAAAGCCCGTTCTGGTTTATGTACCTTCGCGTACGTCGAGTAAAATTAAGTTCGCCAAAACAAATAGAAATTCAAAAAATTTACTACATGCCACAGTAAAATACCCAATTAACAGAGTACAGATCAAACTATACACGATGCCCGCAGGGTTGGCATCGAATTAAATAGAAAACATCGCCCTGGGAGCTCTACCTACAAGGTTATTAATTGGTATGCAGGACCACGCTTCTGTGAATGGGAAATATAAAAAGAACGCCTTTAAATTCGAGAATTTCGGCCTTAAAAGTATAACTTTATACGTCAATGGCATTGCGTTGGGGGGGGGGGGACATCGGAAACGGATTATTCATCAGATGCTGTGTTCCAGCTTTGCTCGAAAGCTATTAGTAAACTTGCCCACATCGCTGGTGCTTGTGATTAGCTAGGAATTAGTGTAACGCAGAAAGAATTCATCGATCAATTTAACCTTTATCCATTTGACATCACTCCTGACTTTTGTGTGAGTGTAAATACACTCTTAAGTCCACAGCAGAGTGGAAACATTTCAGTCAGATTGGAATTCGCCAAGCCGATAGACGCCCCTATTAGTGTACTAGTATACATCGAATCACAGGCCCTAATAGAAATTGACAGATTCAGGAGTGTAGTCACTGACTTTTAAAATGGATGTAAATACACTCCAGAGAGTGAGGAATAGTGACTGAATCACATGATTCAAATCTATCGGTGTGCTTGCGAAGAATGAAACATTGAAATTACCAACTACGAGAGACTGCTGCGCACTTATTGTGAACACAGACGTTATTGGTGGCAAAGTGATTCATTGGATAGCTATCTACTTTAAAAAAAGGAAAATAATGTACTACTTTAACTCGATGGGGACTCATCCTTGGAATGACTATTATTGTAAAATTTCTCGAACAGATGCATATCCCCGAAATTGCCTGGAATCCTTACCGATTCCAGGGATAGTTTAGTAATACTTGCGCCATGTACTGCCTTTAATTTCTCTTGCACATGGTACGTGGAAAGGAATTTATATTTTTTTAAATTTATTCGACCCATGTCACACTGAGCGGAATGATGAGTTGGTATGCAGGGAGATAAAAAACGTCTACCGTTTGTGCGCACTCGATGTATTGTGTGCGCACCCGTATATATATATATATATATATATATATATATATATATATATATATATAAAATGTAACTTGAGTAATTGCAACAATTTTGTGTGAAATATAAGAGGTCTCCAATAATGTTAGTCTTGTGCTCTGTAGCTTATTTAAAATGTAATGGATGCTAATTCTGTAACTAATTTAAGTTGAATATAAAAATTGTACTATTTTGTAAAACATTCCTTATGATTCTACCATTTCATAAATTGATGAAAATACATTGCGTCCTGTTCTTACCCGAAACACAAGAAAAAGAAAAAAGCTTACATTACTTCCCCGACGACCTGGCATTCGTCGACCTCCCTATTCAGATCACTGTCCGTGACTTGCGTTTCTTCAAAACTATTAGGAAAAAATAATATAACACGATTTAGTTCCTCATCGGTCCTTTAAGGAGAAAGGATACGGTTGTAGATAGAAATTTTTAATTTCATTTGAATAGTTCATACATTTTTCTGGATCTTTTTTAATAATGATAAAAATCCACTTCTTTTTTATCAAAATACACACAGAGTACATATATATATATATATATATATTATATATATATATATATATATATATATATATATGAAGTTACAAGGAATTACAAGGTGAAGCCTCAAATACCTTCGAACCACTAAGGGAAGTTCGTAGTTTGTGGTCCATTTAAGAGAAAATGACGAATAACATCTCATTTCAAAATTAACTTATTATGGGTTTTTATAAAATTAATTAATAGAAATATCAGAACAGGACTTTTACCATAATATTGAAGGTCTTTTCTAAAATATAAATTATTAATTAGTTATTACTAATTGAAACTAATCTAAAATTTTAAAATGAGTACACCTGCTATTTTAATGAAGCATTTTACAACTGTAACGAGTTGAAAATAAATTATTACAGTCCATCCATATATATATATATATATATATATATTATATATATATATATATGTGTGTGTGTGTATATAATATATATGATGAAATAACCACGAAGAAAGCACCGAATGGTGCTCAAGAGCCTTCACCTAATGACATCCTCAGGAACATTAATAAAAACAACAAGTTTGCGACTAAATATAGAACACAAAAAATAAAATAGAAATACGGGTACATAAAATTTTTATCCTTACATTTCAACCGCAATCCCTTGCGCCGGATCAAACGTAGCGTCAGTGCAGATGTCAGCAACGGTTTGCAGTGAAAATAATCCGTCCCGATCGGATGCGTTAAAAAGACTAATTGTAGCACCGGCGTTCGGGCACCCCTCTTCAAAGAGCTATGGTAAACTGTAAAATTGTTGTTGTGATTGGCTGGCGGTGCCCATGACGGAGGGAGTGTGTGATTATTCGCTGGTAAAATAACTGCTATGAGTTCCAGCTGAAAATACTTCCTTTTATATGCAATGATTCCCGATTGTAGCAATCCCTTAAGCTTGTTGATTGGATGTTTATGTACCTGAGCTGGCATATGGCATATGTGTCTGCCAATCAGATGTCGTAACATCAAAGTAACGGACCCATGCTTTGGGCATTGAAATTCTGATTCGTCACCTTCACGAATAATGAAGGTGTGTCTTTATAAAATTTGGCTTTTTCACTCCGCAGAATTTTTCACGGTTTTCAGAGTGGTCGTAGGCGAATAAAATTATACCGTGATTAAAAACTTAAATGTTTGAATTTCAACGTAAAAATCAACATTATTTACATGTGTTTAAAAAATTTTAAACGTAAATTCAAAGTTTTTAAGAGAAAAGTTCTGAGTGTATTTATTATTATTATTATTATTATTATTATTATTCTTTAAAACAACGTTCATGAAATAGAAAATATATTTGGTGTTTTCATATTTCTAAGTATTTTGTCTGTTTCAGTTCAAAAATGCCGGATGACTAGCTAGGTTAGGTTAGGTTAACTGTAGCCCTCTTTGAATTGCACGCACTTCAGTCTATATCCATCACAGACCCCATTCTTAATAATTAAAAAAAAAAATCGAATTATTAAAGGTTCTCAAATAAAAAATAAATCACTCTGTACTTTTGCATTCAGGTTTGTGTGGATTTTTATCTCGCCTCGGTTCATGAATACTTTTTCGCGCAACTGTTCTTCCCGACGATGTAGAAATAGTTCCCTTGCTCGTTTTCTACATTCATCCGTAGTTCCCTTTTGTAGTTTTGCTCTCATTTGAAGTGGTATCAGTCTTTTAATTTCGCTCGAAAAATATATATGTTGATAGGACCTCACCCCCCCATTCTTATACTTCTTTCTCTTTCTGTTTTTCATACACATTCTCGGCACTGATGAGGACTTGAAATAAAATCGAAAATACTCTGAAGGATTAATTGCTTTTCTGTTTCCACTATATATATATATATATATATATATATATATATATATATATATATATATATATAGTTGAAGAGAAATAGCATTAAAAATAATGTCATAAGCTTCCTATGGTTTTTATCATGATTGTAAGTAAAGCCAATATGGAATGGTCCAGTTCTCAAACCTGACATAGCATTTATTCTTCGTTTACTGCAGTAATAATAATGCATAAAGAAACGTTGTCGAGGGATAAGTGGATGTCTTGTGTACTATACTACTACTACTACTACTACTACTAATAATAATAATAATAATAATAATAATAACATTCGTGGCTTTTAGTACGAGTATAAACAAATTGGTTGGTTGATTGGTTGGTACATGGAGATATTATCTTACGTTCTTTAAAAGTGTATCGTTTTTTTTCATTCGGCGATAATGAATGAATGAATGAATCACTTGGTATATGCATTATAAATGTATGGGGAGAAAGCGCTCTCTCTCTTTCTCTCTCTCTCTCTCGCTCTTTGTATGTGTGTGTGTGTGTGTCATTTACGAGCACATACAGCATCTTCTTGCTCCTGATGAATTATCCACCCAGATCTGGTACACTTTTAAAAAGTTGTTATAAAAAGCGAATTATGTTAATTAAGAATGGATAAGTCCGATGACAATATAATCATTATAAACATTCTACGATAACATTTATTTAGAGCAAAATCTTATTAGAGAGTGATGCTTAAGAGTTAAATTTATTTGAAAATTATGTAAGAGTCGTACTGGAAAGTCTTTTTATGGACAAGTATGTGGAGGTTAAAAGCTGTGATGTACCACAATATAATAATTATCTACGAGCTGCTTACTTCCAGAAAATAAACGCTTCGGTTCAAATGGACAAGTCGTGTTTTAAAAGAATAAATTGAAGTAAAATGGTTTATTACCTTTCCTGTGATAATATATAAATATATATATATATATATATATACGCAGGGTGTCCCATAAGTCCGGCATCATAGGAAAAATAATAAAAAAAGGCAAAACAAAAGCTTTTATTTACACAACGTGCTCAATATGTCTACCATTGTTTTCAATACACAAATTCAGACGTGATACCCAGTCAGCAAGCACTCGGTGAATGATGTCAGGAGTAATGGTGTTATATGCCCCAATAATGCGCTGCCGCAAATGTTCAACACTCCTAATTTTCTCTGCGTATACCAGCGCTTTCAAGTGGCCCCAGAGATAAAAATCTAGTGGCGTGAGATCCGGGCTTCTAGCTGGCCATTCCACAGGCCCTCGACGTCCTATCCAATAACCAGGGAATTGTTGGTACAGGTATTCCCTTACTTGGGTGCTGTAATGTGCAGGAGCGCCGTCTTGCTGGAACCATGTTGGGAAATTTCCTTCTTCGTTCAAGACAATGGGAAATGCTTCTTCCTTGAGCATACGTAGGTAGGTGCCTCCAGTGACATGTTCATCGAAAAAGAGGGAGCCTATGATGCGATCCTTCCAAATGCCACACCATACCATCACCCGAGATGCACCTTGTTCCTTTGAAGAGGTATACCAGTGAGGGTTGTTTTGAGACCAGTAGCGCGTGTTCTGTCGATTTACCTCACCATTTCCATAAAAACCAGCCTCGTCAGTGAACAGAATGGTGGACTGGAAATTGGCATCCCGAGCATATTGTCCCGTAGCCCATTCACAAAATTCCATCCGCCGGTCGGGATCATCTTCGCTTAATTTCTGTAGGATCTGAAGTTTATATGGATGCCATTTGTGAGCCTGAAGAATGCGATGGATGCTACTTTTCGACACTCCTGTCTCGGCGGACAAACGCCGAAGAGACTTATTGGGACTTCTGTTAAAATGAGCCAGGATAGCAGTCGCTGTATCATCGTCAGTGGACCTCCTTGAAGGTCCACTGCGTGGTTTATCTTCTATGGATCCTGTTTCCTTAAACTTTGCAACAAGTCTGCTAACACAACTGTGTTATTGGCTCGCGGTCTGGATGCAGTCTGTTAAATTCAGCAGCGGCCTCACTTTCACTCCGATTTCCTATGAGTAGAATTATCTGGATTCGTTCTTCCTTGCTCACAGACATTATGGCCTGTAGAAAGAGAAAAATATGAATTATGGTTTGTAGAAATAGAAAAATATGAATTTCTCCTATGATGCCGGGCTTATGGGACACCCTGTATATATATATATATTAGTGGTGGACCGGATATCCCCATCATTTTTAACATCCGCATCCGCACTTCTGACTGCGGATGTTATGCGGATATTACCTCTAATAAATTATGCAATTTACAATTGAATTAGCTTATAAAATAGCTTATAAGGCCCAGTCATGCATATTTCATATAAAGTATTAATTATTAATGAACAAAAAAATATATAAACCTCAAAATATAAATACCTGGTAACAGAAAATTTAATGAAACTTGTTTCATTGAATTTTCTTTGGCTGAAACTCTTGAGAAAGTTACTATTTTTATCATAATGAAAACATTAATATTAATTTTAATTCTTATGCATTGCTTGTCATAATAGTAATATCACGAAATTTGAAAAATTGTCATATATTCATAATTCTATATTATATTGATAGATTAACTAAATATCTGCATCCGCATCCGCGGATACTGAAATAAAAAATCCGAATCCGCAGATGTTGAAAAACTGACATCCGGTCCACCACTAATAATATATATATATATATATATATACATATATATATATATATATATATATATATATATATATATATATATATATATATATGTTAAACACAGACCGTGCATGGAACAAGGAACTCTTCTGTTCCATGCACGGTCTGTGTTTAACATATAAATTTCTCAGGGGACCATTCTGAGTTTGTGTATATATATATATATATATATATATATATATATATTAGAAGTTATACAGTGTGTGTGTGTGTGTGTGCCAGCGCGCGAGGCATGCATCATATAACCTTATAGTTGTTACGAAAGAAGCTAAATAACCCTCGAACAATATATCGTCTTTCTTTTTATCTTTATTTATCTTACATTCCCTCTTCTCCGCTTCAACTACGACTTTCACATTTGGTGTTTTACACTGCTCACATACCGTGCGGTATTCTTGGGTTTGCGGTCGTTCGTCTCATAGGAAGGAACCATTTCTCGTTCAAATTTTTGTATTCAATTATAAAGGAAAAACATGTATGGGTATTAGCTTCTCTCTCCCTTCATCCTTCTCTCCCACTTCGCCCTTCCCTCACCCTTCACCTTCTCTTGATTTCATGTATGTTAAAATTTTATTATTTAATATAAATGTGTATATAGATTTCTCCTGTACTTATATTATTATTATTTAAGAATGCGTGCATATATATGTATATATATATATATATATATATATATATATATCGCTTAAAGTGTGCATAGAAGTCTTCTGAACTATTTTGAAGAAATTATTTCCAACAATTCGTCTAAATAAACAGAATGATGTACTTGTGTTTTAGTATCCACATTTTGGTTTGAAAGAGCAGGGGTTTGTTTTAATTGGATTTGTTTGAAAGATGACAAAATAAATGGCCGTTCGGTTAACGTGCCAGTTAAATAACTGTTATATGGAATATCTGCCTTAATGATAAACGGGGACATCTAATTAATATATGTCGTCCTTTCCAAATATAAAAGTGCCATCATAGTGGTGGCGTTACCGGGCAAACATTTCCAACGATTGTACGGGTATAAAAACGATAGAAATAACTGTGGTTATTGATTTTTACATATAAAGGATAACTGAACATTTCTAATATGGGACAAGTGAATTACTCTCTTAATACTGCTTTTAATGATATATACTATATACATATATATATATACATATATATATATATTATATATATATATGCGGCTGGGAACGTTTCTTTATAAGCTTTTGAACCATTCCTGGAAGTTATACAGCGTGTGTGTGTGTGTGTGTGTGTGTGTGTCTCTGTGTATGTGTGTGTGTGTAACATCTCTACAAATAATTACATAGTACTTGCTGGCAACCCTCTCTAAGCATTGAGAACATTTCTCTCTTGCCTTTAATAAATAAATAATTAAAATAAATAGTGCTATCTGGTAACCCCTCCATATATAAATAAATAATATAAATATTGCTCTCTGGCAACACCTCCATATATAAATAATTAAAATAAATAGTGCTACCTGGCAACCACGATTTTCTAAGCCAAGTTGAAAGACCAAGAGCATCATTATGCGTTTGGGTCTACAGGCGAAAGCATGGTCTCTCTTCCTCTCTTCTTCTTAGGTTAAGGTTTACCTTCTTAGGTTAGGGATACCCCTTTAGGGGGTTGAGGACATTTCAACTTCTCCCCCAAAGTTAGGGTTTTGGACAGGGTCACCCCTTTCTGGAAAGACCATCCTGCCTTCTCCCCACAAAGCTCCCCCTTCATGCAATTTGGGGTTACCTCCCACCCCCTTGCTGCAAAGCCCCCATATCCCACTTCATGCAACTTGCTGCATAACTCCAATCCCCTTTACAACATTGTCCCCACCCCTTTGCAACATTACCCCCACTTGCAACATTGAACAACATTGCAACTGCAACTTGCACTCTCCCATTTTGCGGCCATACTACTGGTATCAGTATGTCCAAAGCTGCTAATAATAGAAACTATACTTCGCCCATTCACAGGGCGATTACCCCCATCAGATCAACCATATGAAAATACAAGGTCTCCCATTGATTTCATACATAAACCAAATTATTCCATGCAAATTGCAGGAAATGCTCTCTCCAACAAAAGGGCAGATATCTGGAATGCTATAACCATAAACATCAGACAAGCACCATCACTAATTTCGTTTCACAACTCACTAAAGAAACACTTTATAAATTCCTACTAATATATGTGTGTGTGTGTGTGTGTGTGTGTGTGTGCATATTAGGGTGGTCCAAAAAACAAGAACAAATTTCTTTTCTCCACAAGGGTATTTTTATTCCTTTATGCATAACTGAAAATCACACAAAATATTTTCTCCAATAAACAGTATTTAGGGGTCGCCCCATGTGGAATCCACAAATCAGGGGTCTCACGCAGCAGAAAACAGTTATGCACTTGAAAAACTATGACATTAGAGCCGCCTATGATGGAGTGGGGAGCTTCTTTCGGTGGTTTGCCACCGAACGAAGAAGGAACTGTTTCTGCTCTTCGTCCTTCGTCAGCGTGTTGTTGTATTTTTGGATCAGGCTGATACCCCTTTCCGCCGTGTCGTTTACTACTTCCATCCGAGAGGACCGATCCCGAAGTTTGTTGAAAAAAGGATCGTCCGTCCACTGTCCGGGGGTTTCTCCAAAAAGGATTGAGATTTCGCTTTTCCTCCTTCCATCAAAACATCAAAGAAGGAACTGGTCCTTTTAGTCACAAGGTCCTCCAACTTCATGTCTTCCACTTCATCCTTGATCTCTAGACGTCGAGGAGGGCCGGGTAACCGCGGACGCTGTAGGTTCCGGAGCATCCTTTCCTTTGTCGCCGTGGTCACTCGTTCGTCGAAAAACGCTAGGGCAACCAGGTGCTCGGAGAGAAACCAAAGATGCCTGGAAAAGGCCGCGGACGCTTTACTGGCCACAGTCTGATTTGGGTAAGTCTTGAGCAGAGACAGAAGTTCGATGTCGTTGTAGGGGGCTCGCATTCCAAGGGATGCTTCGTTCCATTGTCTGATGTAAACGAGACTCACAAACAGAGCGAAGTCGGTTATGTTCCTGGCTTCTCGTGGTGTCAGCTTGAATTGAGCTTGGAAAAGGAATATCTTCAACACATAAATTCCTTTCCCCATCCAACGAGCGTGGTGTGTTGGGCCGGGAGCTCGAAATGACTCGTTCCCACTTCCTCCGCCAAGGAACAAGAGAGATAAGCGCAAGAATTCTTGATAATCGTCCCTTGGTTGCTGCGCTTCGAGTGCATGTGGCAAATAATCCAGCATCTCTTTCCGCAATCTGCTCAATACCGGATCCTGGAAGAGTTCATCGGTTGCTGCAACACACGCATCTTGATTTATCGATGGCCGTTGTTTCTGAAATAGCTTGAAGAGTCTGGATTCTGGACCTCCAGATGGACCGAAGATACAGGAGAAGACGTCGGACAGCATGATTTCCATGACATAGTGACGGCAAGCAATCCAGACCAGTTCGGTTCCTAGAGCTTCTTCGATTCTGATGCAAGCTCTTTTGTGGAGCCCTGTGTTGCTGGCTGTCGTATCAAATACGAGTCCTTTGATTTGAGACACGAGATTCCATTTCTCAATTGCTTCAACACAAGCATTCGCCTGAGACTCCCCAGTACCTTTGTCCATCTTCGGAATTCCCAAAAGCTTCTCGTGGCCGTTTCCAGTGACAAGGACAGCAATTCTATCAACGCTTGCCTTGGATCCGTCGATATCTGGCAATAGTTTGCCATCCCAGTGTAAAAGAAGAGGTCCCTCCAAAGAAGATTCCTGGTCTTCTGCTGCTGCCGTTTCCTGTCTTCCTTGTCTTCTAGACCGCCTGATTGAACTTCGGGAGAGTGTGAGCTCTGAAAGATTATGTCCAAGCGCCTCAGCAACGGCTCCAGCCACAAACACAGCTCCGCGATCTGGAAGATTGACGCGATCCAAGGCGCCGACGACTTCGGGTTGAAGATATTCTTAAGTCTCTTTGCCGTTGGGGAAGAGCAGCTGCCGCAGATGTTGAGGCAGAAGGTCTATATTCGTCTTCGCTTTCAGATTCCCGAGAAGATGCTGTGGAAGAAAGTTCTGCTGTTGCCCCCGTCCTGGATTTGGTTTCCCTTCCTTCGTATCTCGCTTTTGCCATCCTTTCTTTTTCTTCTCGTTGTCTCTTTCTGCTTTCTTTTGCAGGCGTGTTTTGGTCAGCCCCACTCATGCTACAGGAAAAGACGTCTTCTCTTTGCTTCTGAAGGAATTCCCGGTCTTCCTCGTTCTTGATTACCGACATTGTATCTTTTGTAGATATATCAAACAGCTCTTCCAGATTACCTTTGAACACTTCCTCGTTCATTCTGTCACTTTCTCGTTGTCGAGTTCGGTGCTTCTTGAGGGCTAGATACTTTTCGTACAGCTTTGACAGTTTCCGGAAACATGAATCTATCCGTTGGGAAGGAATTCTGGCGTGCTGCCATAGAGCGACAACTGCTTCACAGGCCAACTTGTAACTCGTGGGCAGGGTTCTTCCTTCGTCCAGGTGGTTGTACTGGGCCAGTCGGAGCACGTCCAGTACACGGGGTAGTCTTGCTGTCGATAACTGAGAGTTCGGCCTCCCAAGGAGCCAGTTTTCAGGCGCAGATCTCCTACTAGACGACATCATAATCACTTCTAAAGAGAAAAAAACGAAATGTTTAGTATGGGGCAACCCCTAAATATCCACCAATCAAGCTCACATTCCACACACAAGTAAGTCGATCCTAGTAGACAAAAACAAGGCATGTGGAGAAACGATTCGACGAACATAGTTTTTTACTGTAATATTTTGGACCACCCTAATGCATATATATATATATATATTTTAACTGCAAACAATACACAGTATAATTAATGTAAAGAACGACGCTTGTGTAGAAGAACGTTCCGCACAAGATAAGGGCATTGGTTTCTGCTCGTATGTAGGAGAATTACGACTTCCGATTAATCGAGGCCCATGGTGTAGTGGATAGCATATCTGACCGGCCATCGGAAGATCCCGGGTTCGATTCCCGGGTGGTTACCTCATTTTTCATTTGTTCGTTCTCCCTCCTCATCTTGTGCGGAACGTTCTTCTACACAAGCGTCGTTCTTTACATATGTATATATATATATTGCAACTTGTAAATATTACTAAAAAATGAAAATTGCCTATTATATATGCAAAATTAACAATCTTAAAATGGGTGTAATCATAAACCATATAAATTAGATGTTAAAAGATTTCAGTATATTAGGCCATAGTTATTATGTGCCTCACTCATTCGTATTTTTGTAACTTTAAGATTGTATCATGATTCGAATTGTTCACCATTTTTCTTTTCTATTACACTGTTCAACAAAGTTTTTCTCCTTTTGATATGTGTGGGTGATTCTTATGTTCATTTTTACTCTGATTACGAAAATAAAATCATATATTTTCTATCACCCACGAGTTTTGAGGGATTTGCAATTTAATACCCTTTGAGATCGAGAGAGCATTTCCTCAATTTGCATCATAATATGAGATTTATTGTTAGTCATTTATTCTATATAAAATCTTTATATTATATATATATATATATATATATATATATATATATATATATATATATATATATATAAAATGTTTATTACTTTTATTCACACGATGCATGCAATTCCTTAAAATGCTCAAGCGAGCAAAACCCTAGCTTTTCGTGACAACCAATGCCAATAACGGTGGATTTCACTCTCACGACAAATATTACTATAGAGAAACAAAGCCAAAAACATATAACTCATCAAGTGTAACATTACGCCATTTCAGCGAGTAAATTTTCCTTTCACGCTTTGGATTTTTATAAAAATATAACTGATGTAATGAGGGCGTCACCGTGTCTTGAGCATTTGGGGGCGGAGCAAATTTAACTATGGTGACAAACTGATTGGTGATTGGTAGATAAATAGTACGAGTCAGTTGACTCTGCAGCAGCTGCTTCTCATCGAATTAGACAAGCACATACCTGTCAGGACATACACATTTTTGGTTGTCATGTGTTAGAATTGTGCATTCGTGCTAATCTCTCAGTCAGTCTCGTGCATTTCTACCCACCAGTTGATTGATTAAAAGTGCATTTAGTTATACATCTTGTTTTGGGATATGTTTGGTGAAAAAAGTGTTTTTGTGATATAAAAGTGAAAATGTCTCGTAAGTGTGCAAACAGCCCTGACATTTTTTGTTTTGTGTGTATTGAATTTACAACAAAATATCAAAAGCAGGGCTTCACTCCTTCAATTAAGAAGGCGTATGAACTTTATTCGGTTGCAAAGTAGAAGATCAAGACAAAATCTGGGCTTCTCATGTACAGTATGTTGTGTTTCTTGTCAAGATCTCCGAGAGGGTGGCCAAAAGGTATTCATTCTTCAATGCCTTTTGCGGTCCTAATGGTATGAAGAGAACAAAGAGACCACTCGACTGATTGCTACTTCTGTTTAACGAATATAAATGGACATTCCTCAAAATCTAAACATACAATTCAATATCCTAATTTATTGTCAGCCATGCGACATCTTTCACATTGTGGCGATTTGCCAGTACAAAATCATCAAAGACATGGACTTTTGATGATGAACCTGATGATGAATCTCGTAATGAACCTTGAGACAGACATGATGACATGGATACACAATTTCAACCACCTTCATCGGATGAACCTCATTTAATTTCTCAGTCAGAATTAAATGATCTTGTCAGAGAGTTGAATCTATTTAACAATCAGGCTGAGCCCAGGTTCTAGATAAAAAAGTTACTTTCTTACAAAAGACTAAAAATATCATCATTTCGTAATCGTCAGACACATTTCACATGTTTTTTTTCTATGGAAAGTGATTTAGTGTATTGTAATGATGTGAACGCTCTCATAGAGGCACTTGGTTGAGAGCACAATCCTGAGGAATGGAGGCTTTTTGTCAATTTATCGAAGTTGAATTTGAAAGCTGTACTATTGCACAACGGTAATGCCTATCCATCGGTTGCGATTGCACATAAGTTCACATGAAGGAATCATATGACAATATGCAGTTACTTTTGAAACATACTGACTATAATAAAACTTCTGGAATATCTGTGATCTGAAAGTGATTGCATTTGTTCTCAGCTTAGAGTTAGGATTAGGATACACAAAGTTCTCTTGTTTCCTCTGCGAGTGGGACAGCCGAGTTATGGGGAGTCAGTATACACAGAAATAGTGGGCACCTCGACAAAGTTTGGTTCCAGGACAGAAAAATGTTCCCCATCAACCCCTAGTAGACCCAGCAAAACTTTTCTTACCATCTCTCCATATCAAACTTGGTTTGATGAAAAATTATGTAAAAGCCATGAATAAAGACGGACCTGGATTTCTCTATCTAAAACAGAAGTTCCCTTGAATCAGCGAAGCAAAAATCAAAGGAGGCATTTTTGTGGGCCTACTGATCAGAGAAGTGATGAAAGAGACTGCATTTGATGAGGCTTTGAATGAATTTGAAAGAACAGCATGGAAAGCTTTTAAAGAAGTGACTACAAAATTCCTCGGCAGCTTCAAATCAGAAAATTATGTTTCCATGGTGGAACAAATGCTTAGTGCTTACCAAGCCATGGGGTGTAACATGTCTTTGAAAATGCATTTCCTGCACTCCCACCTGGACTTCTTCCCATCAAACCTGGGCGCTGTCAGCGATGAGCATGGTGAAAGATTTCTTCAGGATATATCAACCATGAAAAAGCGGTACCAACGAAGATATAGCCTCAGTATGCTGGCAGACTACTGTTGAACATTTAAGAGAAACCCCTAGTACTAGGTATAAGCGAAAATCAGCTGCGAAAACATTTTAGGTAAGGTACTCTTACTAGGTGCTCTTTTCTTCGAAATTGGTCGGCGACAGAAAAATTCTATTTTCAAATTCGTATCAGCGAAAAAAGTACAGTGGAATCACATAAATTAATTCGAAAGAGGAAAAAGAGTTCTCTATTGTTGTTCAGTGTTATTTCCATTATTATCTCTATTATCATTTTCCATTATTTCAAAGATTATTTAAATTTTCATTTGTTATTACAGAATTAACTAAATACAAGGTTTTCTCTGTCCGAATCAGAGATAGCAGAATGATCAGAGGTCAGGTGTTCCATAGCCGTTCTACGCGAATCATGGAGTAACTTTCGAGAGGGTCGCTTTGAGAAGTGGGTGGAGAAGTGAAGAGTGGAATCATCGGCATAGGAGTGAATAGGACAGGAAGCCTAAACAAAAGGAAAAGAGTGGGTGACAGGACAGAACGCTAAGGAACACCACTGTTCAAAGCTTTAGGAAAAGAACAGTAGCCATCTACAACCTCGGCTATAGATCAGCCAGAAAAGAAACTTGAGATGAAGGCACAGATAGAAGGATAGAAACCGAAGGAAAACAGTTTCGAAATTAAAGATTTGTGCCACACTCTATCAAAAGCTTTCGATATGTCTAAGGCAATAACAAAAGTTTCACCGAAATCCAGAAAGGAGGATGACCAAGAGTCAGAGAGATATGCAAGAAGATCGCCAGTAGAGCGTCCCTTGCGGAACCCATACTGACG
Organism: Bathynomus jamesi; assembly: GCA_023014485.1. Lineage (NCBI taxonomy): Eukaryota > Metazoa > Arthropoda > Malacostraca > Isopoda > Cirolanidae > Bathynomus > Bathynomus jamesi. The sequence continues at coordinate 1,568,455 of JAJOZX010000049.1, forward strand.
ATCTGGAAGAAGATTGTGAGAAGGGATGTGTTTAAAAATCTTCCTATTAAAGATAGATTCAAAAAGTTTAGAAATGCAAGAAATTAAAGCAATTTGACGATAGTTGGAGGGTTGAGAGCGGCCACCCTTCTTTGGGACAAGCTGAATAAAAGCGAACTTCCAGCAGGAAGGAAAAGTACCAAATGAGAGACAAAGATGAAAGAGTTTGCTCTGTGGAGGGTGTCAGCACTGATAGGTCATGTCAAGTTAAATTTTTACCCTAAAACACCTATATCGCTCTATCTCTGAAACGGCTGGGCCAAATTTGATGATCTTGGGCTCGTTTCTGTCAGATTTCATAGCTCCGCGGTTGGAGTTGTCAGGAAGTCACAACCGCATGGTTGCAGTTGCGGTTGTTTGGTTTAAAGTTGAATTATCAATGTAACCTGTGCAGGGACGTTGCCAAGGCAGGGGGGCCGACGGAGGCGGTGGCCCCCTCCCCCTTGGAAAGTCCAGGAAAAAAATCTGCCGTAATTACAACCAAGGTTCCCCGCCAAACTATAATATATGAGATATATATATACGACTCCGTAGGGAGTCAATGGGACTTAGAAATTACAAATGTTGATGAAAATTTTTATTGATATAAAGGTTGTAACATAATTATTATAGTCTTTCAACAAAGGAACAAATTAAAACAATGACAATGTATAAAGTATACATAATTAGAAAAAAAAAAAAGCATTATTTTTTCTCATGATATTGCTGCCAGCAAGTCTTCAGATGTAATGTCACAGCGCATTTTCTGCACTGAATTTTGCTGTTTTTCTTGCATAGAATGCATCGCCTGGAAGTAGTGAGTGATGATGGATAGTGCTTTATGTTGTCAGTTCTAACTTCTGTGGGGGGTCTAGCTCCTCTTCCTCTTGGTCCTGGCAATGATGCTGCTAGAGGTCTCGGTTTTGGTTTACTTTGTTGAAGTAAAATTTGCACTAAAGTTCGCCTGTATTCCTCGTTAGAGATGGAGGCTCTAGATGAAAGCTCGTACAAACACCAGGAATAAACACTGCCATATTGATCGCACCAATAATTAGTGGCCAGTACCACTTTTTGCCACGGATTTTAAGTCGAACATCAGAAAGAGATCTGTCAAATAAATCGACACCACCCATTCTTTCATTCTAAGACTTTACCACAGCAGGTTGTGGAACAATGACCTTCCCTTTTCCTTTGACCCAACGTTTAGTTTGACCAAGGGGGTTAACTCCTTCAGCATTGCTGCAGAAAGTTACTGCAGCATTGTCGTTCCAAGTAACAATCTCAACATTGCCCTCTGAACGGTAGTCATAAAATCCTCTTGGTTTTTTTCTTCATTACAGCTTGACTTAGGACTGGGCAGAATCTTGTTCGGTTTTGCCGCACTGTGTCTGTAGCTCTAATTCCCATGATATCGAGTTCCAATATTATGTTGTACGAAGTAAAGAAGTTGTCGAAATAAAAGTGATCATCTTTTGGATTCCTACATGCTGAGATACAATCTTTTATAACACGAGTTCCCAATGGTTCATTGGTGGAGGGCTTATTAGGTGTCTGCCCCTCATACAAAGTTATTTTATAAGGCATCCCTGTAGAACTGGCAAGTACCCAAGATTTGAAGCCGAATCTGATCGGTTTCCCACGTATGTACTGTTTACAACTATGACGTCCAAAGTAAGGAGTCATAGACTCGTCGATACTCAAAACTTCATGAAGAATTCGAAATTCAGAAATGTTTTATTTAACAGATTGTATAATGGCATAACCTTGGCCATCTTGTTATTGCACATATTACTCCTTTTGGCAGCATGTAGAAATGTCTTGATTTCCTGGAAGCGATTTCTGCTCATTGTTTCAGCAAATATTGGGCATTTTAAATCCTTTGCCCGGCTCCAATAGTCTTTTTCATTTGTCCGCAGATTGTATCCAGAAAGCAATATTAGTCCAATAAAATTACACATTTCTTCTTTTTCAATGTTGAAACTTCGGCAGTTTTTGTCATTATGCGCATAACGATTTCTTTCTTGGACCAAAAGATCGAGAAGCTCATCATACACTGATAAAAATGCCCCATTCACTAGCTATCGATAACTCAGGAAAATTACTTAATAAATTTTTAGATGCATATACATTTGGATTTTGGCGCGCACTTTTCTTTTCCTTGACTTCAATTTTAATTTTTTTACATTTACAGTAGGTCTCTGTCTACGAGCACTTCTTACATTTTCAAGTGTTTCTGTGTCCGATTCTTCAGAATCTGACAGCATAATGTCAACTTCAGCAGGCATTTCTCGTGGAAGATCAGATGTTTCCCGTAATTCTTCTTCATTTTCCATTTCTTCATCACTTCCACCGCCTCCACCAGGAACTCCGGTTATTACAATATCTGCATGACGAACTGAATTACTTCCTTCGAAGTCGGCAACAGCACCACGCAGAAATCGATGGTGTATTATTTTATTGCCGTAAAATCGCTTTCCATTAACTATAAGTAAATAAGACACGCAAAGCATTTTTTTATTGAAATGTGTATACCGCTATGTCCCAATGTCTCCCTGAGGAGTCATCAAGTTGAAAGTCTCGTCAGCATCGGCTAATTATACAAATATCTTTTATAATAACCTCGTTGCCTTTTCATACCTCTAAATGAATAGTTTATATAGAAAATTCTGCAATTTTACATTTTGTGTTATTATTAGGCAGAGGGTGATGCCCTGTAGATTTTTAAACAAAGTTATTGAAATGACCACTTCGACGTCACTAATGAACCACTTAAAAATTTTGCAATGACCAATTTAAGATCTAAGGGAGTAAATTGTACAAATACGAATAGGATATGACCACTAAATAGGTAAAATAATATTTTAGGTGCCCACCAGAAGGGCAAACATAAATTACTCCTCAAGGAGTCATTGGAACCTAATGGGTTAATTAATTAAACACATATCGTACTGAATATTGAAATATGAAGCGCGGGAAAACTGACCACAGCTCGGCGCCAGTTAGTTTTGCATGCACTGCAGCATAGTACAGTTTATAGAAGGTTACCTTGGTTTTCTACTGCAGATAGAGATTTAACACATGGTAAATTACATATTGGCTCGACGAGCATGCTTAATGGTAGATCTACCTGTTTACCTAGCTTCTTTATGCGTGTTACTTACTATGTTACTGTTAAACAATTTGAAGGTGTTTAGATGTATTATTAAATGTTTTTTTGCGCAAATACTATTTTATTTATTTTGATTTTATTTTGATTTAGTAAAGTAATTACATATTTGATAAAGTACATATTTTTTTGTCAAGTGGCCTCTAAATTATTTTTTCATGCGATTATCCTGTTTAAAATTTTATATATGTTACCCTCTCGTCACTTTATTTATAATTTTTGAAAGTAAAATTTTTTTCACTATAATTTTTTATTAATTATGTACTATAATATACCATAACAACATTATTTTCATAAATTTTGAAATTTATATAGCTTTTATGCATCTGCCTCATATGAGGCTTAATACTATTTGGGGTGTAAAAAGTTGAATATACTGATTATATTTATTTGAAAAGAAAACCGTTTTTTTAGTAAATTAATCGTACAGTAAAAAATATATCACAAACGTTTTGTGAAATAATATACCTACGTTTACATAAAATTCATTTTTCATGAAATTCCTGGAAGCATTCTGGGCATAATGCTTCATTGCATCGAATGCATTTGTATCGTGTTTTGCGTTTGCATTCCTTGAGATGGCATAGAGAAGCATATTTTCCATCTGTTTTTGTTGGGTAGTGTGGCCCATTATCTCTTCGAACTTCAATAGGAGCCTTTATGTGAACTCTTCGTTTCACAACAGGAATAGTACTAGAGGAAGGGCGCCCACGTTTTTTCATTATGCTTCTGTTACGGAAGATCAATGAAGTCGCAATTGAAGATTTGAATTCAAAAAGATCCATTTTTTTATTTGCATTGTCCATTCTCCATAGAAGCCAACTATTTACTACTATTAGTCTATTACATTGAGTAAATGGAAAAATATTCTAAGATACCCTCTCTTATGTCTCATCTTATGACGATAAAGGCCTATCAATGAATCCATCAAATCTACTCCTCTCATATGAGCATTGTATACCTCAACAGAGAAAGGGCGAGGTATTTCAATGGTTGCTTTTTCCTTTTTACTCCATCTTTTAGCAATTCCTTTCGGGTTTGCACCTGCAAATGTAGATGCTATATGGACTGCATTATTATCATACCACCTTGTAATTGATACATTATCTGTAGAAGTCACCAATGAATGCGATCCTCTTTGCATTTTTTTCAGTTCATTTACTGATTTCAATTTTGAAGCTGCTCCACCCAACCTGTTCTTCCGTATTGTTCCAGTTGCATAAATATTGTCATCGGCAAGCTTGCAGAGTAAGGAAATGGTTGTAAAGAGGTTGTCAAAATACAGTTTATGGTTTTTGCCCTTTATGTCTTGGGTGAGACACAATACTACATCACCTATGGCTCCAAAGTTACTGCTTGATTTATAATTTACTGAACCAGAACCTTGGTATATTTCAAACCTATAAATGTATCCAGAAACTCCAGCCAAGCATCATATTTTAAATCCCCAAGGATGTGGCTTTCCCCTAATGTACTGTTTAATTTGGGATCTACCTTTGAATGGGACCATCATTTCGTCAATTGATAATGATTCTTCGAGATCACAGGAAGATTTGATTGCATTTTGACAGTGAGATATAAAGGGTCTAAGTTTGAACAACCTATCATTATTTGAATTTTCATTTGTGTTGTCAACAAAGTGCAAATATTTCCTTATTTCGCAAAATCGAGCATATGTCATACTATCGGCAACGATGCCTACCCTCGTACCATGATCTGTTGACCAATATTGTTTTAGCCTACTATGCTTACAAAAAGTCATAACAAAATTCAAGCCTAAAAAAACCTTTAGTTCCTCTAATTTCATGCAAAAATTGGGTTTCCCATTTTGAGTAGCATATAAATTAGTTTGAAAGACTATATCAGAAAGTATAGTATCAGGAATCATTGACTCAAAATATTCAAGTGGCATGTTTCCTGAGACATTAGACTTGTGTTCACCTAAAAACAGTGGGACATAACCTGATAAGCTATTTTCTTTTCCTAAATACCATATTTTCTCTCGCGAATTAATTGTTGCCGTTGGAATAATAGCAGTTGATGGGTTGGTGTTGTCCTCATTTTCTGAAGATGATGATACTTCGCTATTAGTATCACCCTCACTATCAAGAACAAATTCATCCTCGGATGCTGAAAGATCACTTTCTGAGTAGGCAGTCAGCGCATCCAATATTTCTTGTTCGGTTGTATACTTCTTTCTGGAACTGATGAAACATGAATACATAAAAATACACGAAAAACACACAGGATCTTAGTAGGTTGAATTGAATTATTTTGGGGTTATCCCTTTCCAAACAATAAACCGAACAATAAATTGAACGAGTAATAGAGGAAAGGGAGGGTGCAGAGGTAAAGTAAAACAGAAAACAAAGGGAGTGGAGTGACAAATAAGAGGCAAAAGGCCAAAGGATAAATGTTTCCCCAGGATAGTATCTCCATATTACATGTATAGCCTAGGTGCGAGGGCTAGGACAGTGAATGAAAACCTCATACACATGCTAGCATTTACCAAAATATAATAAAATGGGATACAAAACTACAAGAATAATAAAAACTTTTGACAATACATACAAATGCCCTTTATATTATAATATATACCGATATATATACATATACAGTATATATATAAATATATAGGTGTGTGTGTGCGAACATACGAAGGTGTATGCGCTCGTGTATGTTTTTATCAGTCCACACGTAAGGAATTCGACGTTCAGCATTGGCCAAATTGATATAAATGTGACATTATATATATATATATATATATATGTGTGTGTGTGTGTGTGTGTGTACGTGCTGGTGTGTTTGAGACGCAGCCTATTTATTAACAATATCTGAGTCAGGATATTTTGCATTTTTTGGCATTCTTGATACAATATAAATTAAATGTCTCTTCAATGGTAATAATGCAATGTGTAATTTGACATTTCATAATAAAATAACCAATTATACTCACAAACTCCTGGATGTGCTTGAGCCAACTTGCGAACAGCTGATTCCGAGACAGCTGTTTTTATTCATGTTGCCATCGTGCAGGGAAGCTGAAAATATTTCGCATTTTATAATTCTAATAATATACTGTATATTACTTATTATAAAATTAAAATAAAATTACGTTAGAAGTTAAATTACATAATATTATTAAGCTATGCATTATTAAAAATATGGTTCTAAGAGAGATAAAATATTCATCACATTGAACTACGAGTCGAGAAACATTTTCTGTGAAATGACTCCATTCGAGCAAACAAGCCTCAAATGAGGAAGAAAATCAAAATCCTATTCTAAACAAAAGTATTTGTGGAATTAATTTAAAAATCACTGTCAGTGTAAATAAAGGTATTAGATTAATAAATAAATAAGTCTTACCTTCAAATTAAAAGTTTTTCTTGGTAAATTACACTTAGAAATTTCACAGAACTGCGCGTCATCAAATATGGTGGCCGAATGAAATTTGTTGTTATTTATAAATTGTGTAAAAAATCACGCCATCTAGTATTCAAGAAGATAACTACTTAGATGCCTCATATGGGCCTTACGTGAAACAAAGGATACAAAAATTAACAATTTTTTAAATATTTTAGTTTTGTTATCCCTTTAAATTTAGGTTTTAAATTAGCAGCCTCATGTGAGGCTTAGAGTAGCGAGAGGGGCATTTTTTTATTGAAATGTGTATACCGCTATGTCCCAATGTCTCCCTGAGGAGTCATCAAGTTGAAAGTCTCGTCAGCATCGGCTAATTATACAAATATCTTTTATAATAACCTCGTTGCCTTTTCATACCTCTAAATGAATAGTTTATATAGAAAATTCTGCAATTTTACATTTTGTGTTATTATTAGGCAGAAGGTGATGCCCTGTAGATTTTTAAACAAAGTTATTGAAATGACCACTTCGACGTCACTAATGAACCACTTAAAAATTTTGCAATGACCAATTTAAGATCTAAGGGAGTAAATTGTACAAATACGAATAGGATATGACCACTAAATAGGTAAAATAATATTTTAGGTGCCCACCAGAAGGGCAAACATAAATGACTCCTCAGGGAGTCATTGGAACCTAATGGGTTAATTAATTAAACACATATCGTACTGAACTATTGAAATATGAAGCGCGGGGAAACTGACCACAGCTCGGCGCCAGTTAGTTTTGCATGCACTGCAGCATAGTACAGTTTATAGAAGGTTACCTTGGTTTTCTACTGCAGATAGAGATTTAACACATGGTAAATTACATATTGGCTCGACGAGCATGCTTAATGGTAGATCTAACTGTTTACCTAGCTTCTTTATGCGTGTTACTTAATATGTTACTGTTAAACAATTTGAAGGTGTTTAGATGTATTATTAAATGTTTTTTTGCGCAAATACTATTTTATTTATTTTGATTTTATTTTGATTTAGTAAAGTAATTACATATTTGATAAAGTACATATTTTTTTGTCAAGTGGCCTCTAAATTATTTTTTCATGCGATTATCCTGTTTAAAATTTTATATATGTTAAACAGATGTGCGTTTCTTCTGTCTCAACTGATCTAGCTGTTTCGCATCCGTTTGACTTGCCTTATACGTGAGAGTTTCATTTGGATCTCTTCTAATGATTTCGTTATTCATAGATATGTTATACTGTTAAACGTGTATACACTAAATAATTGTATGCATGAAATCAATAAATGTGTGAATAAAATAGTTACTTTCTTTGTTAAATATGAAAACTATAGGATCAATACCTGATTTCAAATTTCAGAAAATACAAGTAATTACATCATAATGTGATATAGCTTAGATTGCACCAATGTGACTGTCGTATCCAAACTTTTGTTGGAAAGGGTACATATTTCATGTGGATGGCTGTATAGTGGCTGTTCAAAAATGGCAGTTGCACTGACATTTTCATACAGTTTTTACACAAAATAAGCTTAAAATGCGCTGGCTTACGGGGCTCCGCCCCGAACCCCGCCAGAAGAGCTTCCAGCTCTTCCCCAGACCCCCTAACTGGATGGGCTCGCCCGATTCACCACGAAACCTGACGAACGTAGCTCAAGTTCGCCCCCCCCCCTTGGGACATTCCTGGCTACGTCCCTGAACCTGTGTGAACTTATGGAGAATAAGAGCGATACCGACAAATCAAAGATTAACGCGTTTTAGCCACACTGTCTGACTGCAAATGCAATCATTATTCGATATTCAAGTGTGTTTCCAGGGTGCGGGACGAGGACCCAACGCGTTATGCACCCCACCAACCACTTTCCCCAACTTCCGCCGACCTGAAAGTAGTTATATTTACAGTTACACAAAACTAATCAAGAATATTGGGCAAGACCATCGTTACTACAAGTCGTTATGACACAGGGAGGGTGTCAAAACTGATCATACAATAAGAGCACTAGGTAAAATCATCATTGTTAAAACAAGCACCTTGGCAGTGGCATAAGGAGGTGCAGTGTAAGTGCGCTTTGCTGCATTTGCAGTTGCCAGTGCATGATTTCTTACATCCACAGTGTCGGAGGATTGCGCAAGCCTTACTGACATCTGCAAGTGTCGTCCAGAGCGGCACCAACTCCTTCTGAGCTGAGATCATCCATCCCTAGTCAGTAGGATCAGGGATCTCTTGATAAAGCCGCAGCGCCTGACCCCAAATGAAAGCTGCCTGAAGAATGGCTCGTCTCACATGTTGGAATAGAACTGCCTGGGTAGGTGGGATATTGTCGAGAGTTCTGCTCCCTCGTGAGAACATCTCCCTCCGGGCTTGGTTCACGGTAGCAGCTCCACAAGACTTACTGTAAAGTAGGACAATGAAACGTTCGATGACTTGCATAGATACAGATTCTATGGTGAAGCAGTCGGGATCACGCAATATTTTCAGCAGGCTATCCGTGAGTCCCGGAAAGAGCTTCCACACTTCCCAAGCTGTCTTCTTGCCAACTCCTACAAGTGCGATGTATTGTCCGAGCCTGTCAGTGCATGGAATAAGGGAAGCGCAAGTCCCAACTCTAGGTCGAGCTGCGACCCTAGCACGTGAATTGGAAGTGTTTTCCAGTACCAAAAGCCACCCATAGTTCAGACAATGACATTTCAGGGAACGATGAGATTACGACAACCACGACATCAGTGTCCACTGTGCGGAGGCATGCTTTGTCGTGGCCGTGCTGAGCTGCATGTTTGAGTTAGAGGACCATCTTCGTGTCAGCTTCTTGATGGTTACAAGGTTCCACACCCTCCGTGTCACAGGAGGGGTTGTGCGAGGACCTTTTTCTCTTGTGTTATGATGAGTTGCATACCCAGGTCTTCCTCAGCTAACCGCTTACTCACGAACGTGAAGAGTTCCGTTTTGTTCTCTGCATTTTTGAGGATGGCACTCCACTCTTTTCGGTTGATGGGAGTCTTGGAGTCAATTTTTTTCCTTTAACCATCTCCTCGATTCTCATGAGCTTGGTCTTTCAGGCTTCTCTCAGGGTAGATATCCCATGTCCAATCCATACGATCCACACAACCAGAGGCATGAGATCTTCAAAATGGCATTAGTTGCTTCTCCATATATTCACCGATCGTGCTCACGGTTTTGGGCGGGTTGAATAAAATGGACTACAGCAGAAGGGTGTGTCAATTTTAGTAAAGTCAACAATTCAAAAAACTACTCGTAACCAAATGATGTATTTTTATGTGCTAAATGGAAATATGGCTTTAAAATCCAGATTTGACCAATCCTAGCTACTTATATTTGAAGTTGAAGTTTATGAAAAATCAGCAATTTTTGCAAGTATTTTTTTTATTGTATATAACTACATTTTACATATAACTACATTTTACATACATACAATTAAAGACATTTTGATTGTATTTCAATATTAAAACTTAGAATATATAGATAGGTTTCTTGAACTTTGCCAAGGATGCCATGTCTACCTTGCTCTTGTTCCTGGACATGAGCTCCCTACTGGCCACCTGGCCACTGATGTACGCCTCCCTCCTCTCTTGTGAGTAAACATGTTGTGCTGCTTCAGTTTCATCCTTACACACCTCTCTACTGACTGTGTGTGTAAGGGCCATGCAGAAACTTCCATTGGTCTATCCAGAAACTCCTTGATTGCAGCAGTGGTGAGGGAGCAGGTCAGAGGAGAGTCAGTCACGCCAGAGTTCCAGTCAATAAGCTCCGAGAGTTTGGTGGCATCTGTGTTGATGTCAGGAGTCTTCCTGGGTCTGACACTGCAGTCTCCTACCCGTGTGTCCTCATCTCCTTCACCTCTGATTTCCAGTAATTTAGGGTGTGTCTATTTTAGTAAAGTCAACAATTCAAAAACTTTAATTGTCTTTAATTGTATGTATATAAAAAGTAGTTATATATGGCATCCTTGGCAAAGTTCAAGAAACCTATCTATATTTCTAAGTTTTAATATTGAAATACAATCAAAATGTCTTTAATTGTATGTAATGTATGTAAAATGTAGTTATATATAATAAAAAAAATACTTGCAAAAATTGCTGATTTTTCGTAAACTTCAACTTCAAATAAAAGTAGCTAGGAGTGGTCAAATCTGGATTTTAAAGCCATTTTTCGATTTAGCACATAAAAATGCATCATTTGGTCAGTGGTAGTTTTTTGAATTGTTGACTTCACTAAAATTGACACACCCTACTACAGCAGGACCATCGAATATTTTCACTGGTAAATCTCCATCTGATTTTTTATTGACCTTCTAGAAGCATTTCAGGAGATAGGACTTCGTACCAGTTCGCAGACGACCAGCAGCAGCTAATGATGGGGTTCTTTTTGGTTTTGATACATGAAAAACTCATCAATATCTGCATCTGGTCGTGATTGCACAGATAGAAACAACTGAGTGACCAAGGCTGAGTTGTGTTTGAAAGCTTGACCTTTTGCATCTTTCTGTTTGTCAGGTACTTTTTTGAACGTGTTCAGTCCTTTACGCTGGAGTTTCAGTGATGGCCTTTGAGGCATCAATGAAGCGTGTCTTGACGAAATCATTGTACATGGCAGATCCGATCTCATGAACATCTCTTAACGAGTTGGTCACACATGCATCCATGACCAATTTAGTGTCAAGGGTAGTAAGGTAAGACTTGTGTCACTGACTGGGTTGCCATGCTCTTTTAGGACTCGCACCAGAGACTTCACGTCACTGTGAAAACGAATCTGGAGGCTCTGTGCCTCTTCGTGATGAGAGGAGGAGCTCAACGTGTGGTGCCATGACATGAAGTCCTCATAAGTGGAGATGATGCCTGCGCACTGAGGAGAAGCTAGCACCCATATGAGGAGGGCAATCGGCTCGTCGTAAAGGCTAGATGCACCTCCATCTCCCTTGATGTGATCGTTTGAGTGTTCATGTGATTGGTGTTTCGCCATCATGGAATACCGGTTCTCTGACTTCTGTACAACGAAGTTGCCCTTCATAAACTCGTGGTACACTGTTGGATGTTTGTCCTTCAACTGCATGAGGTCTCTCACGTGTATTGGCAGCCACCGTGCGTAGTTTGGATGGTCGAGAGCGAAACACCATGGGATTATCTCATCAAGCACTTGGTCAGAGTTCATAATCTCCCTCTCTCTGAGACCTGATGAACCTGAAGTACATTAGTTGGAGATCCTTTGTTTGTGTCCAGTATTGGACTGTTGGATATGCTGCTTGTCCTTGTGACACTGAGTACACCTCTTCCCTCAATATGTGAAGAGCAGCAAGGGACACTTGGTGTGCATATCGAGTTCTTTTCACGTTAGAGGCACTCAACGCCGAATGAGCACGACCAGGTGATAGAACGCCTGCTTCAGCCAACGCGTGATCCCACCCTGAGCCATCAAGCCACTTGCCCAGGATCCCCTGCAGCACCATCTCAAAGTGAAGCCCTCCCATCATCACAACCTACTTGTCTTCACCAAGTTGCTCTGGGTAATTCCATTGGATTCGTTTTGCCAGACTATAGAATGGTTGGTCCATGCCAATGACTTGGGTTTGCCCTGGATTTAAAAAGTCGATTCCATCTTTTACAACCTCCATTGAATGTTTGATCATGGATGGGGATTGCGCTTTCTCTACAAAGAGTGGTAAAATCCCGATCTCTGCTCGAGGGCGCACATTGTCTTTCTGAAGGCTAGCGTTATAAACTGACCAGGTTATGACGTCTCCCACCTCAATTCTCTCCTTGTCCAATATGTGAGACACATGGGCTAACCAGGCCTCCTCCTTCGCAATGGACCCTGGAATTCTGGACGCTCCTGGAACAACCGGGTCACTGCAAGGGTCATGAAAATATCTGTGTTGAGTAGTTCAGTTGGGGGTACTACAGCATAGGAAGCTGGTAGAGTAAGATTTTTCCGATCACTAGGAGTATCAGCATTAACGGAACAAACGTCACGCTTTACTCCCTCGTTAGAAGTGCTCAGGTGATTTGTTAGAGATATCGTACCATGGAACTCCGAACGGGACAGATTTGATCGTTTCTTTTGATCGGTATTATCCACATCATCCGTAGTGAAGACATTTCTACGTATATTCGTGGGAACAACCACACCATCTTTGCGGAATTAGATGGATACACTAATTGCCAAATCCAACGAGACCTCCGATACTCTATCGTAAGATACTGACAGCCCAAGAGATGAGAAGTGATTTGAGCTGCTTTGACCGACTCTAGTTTTGCAATTTCAACCCAACATAGAGGGGTGTGGGTGTTTCACGTTTCTTAGAATGACGCTTCTCATTACTGGTAGGCTTAACAATACGCTTTACAGTATTGTGGATAAGGTGAGACAACGTACACTCAAATTTAGCCCTAGCACCCTCAATAGAGTTCTGTGATTTAATACTAGGGCCTAGCAATGTCATTTTCATGAATGCAAACAGTGGAGGAGGGATAGATTTGAGGAGGCAGTCGTCCGCCAACGAACCTGAGAAAGGCTCTAGCAGATTCTCAAAGATGTGCCTCCTCAGTATATTTGCTGCTTTAACGAGGATCATCGCCTCGTCATCGCACAAAGTGGTTTCGCTGGAATGAGACAGCACAGATCCAGCGTGTGGATGTGCTGGTACACCCCAATTGTGTCAACCTTTCGTCATAGAGCTTGTAAAGTTCCTTCAATTTGCGAACTTGCCCTTTACACTCACTAACATAAACAGCAAACTCAGCAAAAGTTATTGCCTCAAAAGATGTTGGTGGATTGCTACTATTACCACAAGTCTCAGATTTGACTGATGCTGCTTGTCGATCAGCTGAATGGGCAAGGGTGTACAGTTTTGTGTGGCAGGTCTTATGGTAATATGCATCCATGGCATGCATATCAGATGCAGTAGCTAGTCTTGCTAACAGTTGGGAGTTGTTGTTTTTTGTGGTTAAATTATGAATGTGATATCAATATCATCAGTTGATGCTTTGATAAATTTTGCCTTCAATTCAGTATCACAAAATATGCACTGGGGCTGCTCACGATTGAAAGATGAAACAAAACTACTGCGCGTCTTTTTTGGACTGCGAATTTCCTCGTTAGAACACCCTGACTTCACTAATGGGCATTACATTTTCTCCTGCAATTTCCAGGAATGAGCCTTATTCTTCAACAACAACGTACTTTCTATACCTGAACCATCATCCAAACGCCTAATATTCATAGGAAATGGCAACTCTTTGATCACATCAAATGCTGTCAAATTTTCAGACAATGTTTTGTACAGTGCTTACAAGAAGTCTCACGCTTCTGTCTCGTCCCAAGCTAGTCTGTTAGGTATAAAATGGGCGGTCCTTATGGCAGCGGAGGTGTGTTCGGATAGGTGCCATTAACTGCTCTAACACAATCAATGACGTCCATTATTATGTCACTTCTGCTACGTTTTAGTGTTTAAAATACAAATGATTAAGAAGCAGAATGGAACAAGTTCCGAGATGTTGGGATGGTTATGGAGCAATCCTAGTCATCATAATATTAGCTGGGCATTACATTATACCGTCTCAATATATGCTGTAGAGTGTAAACTATAGAGAACGACTAATTCGGCAAATATCCCAAATCATGGCATGATACCTAAGTTATTTTGACGCAGGTCTAAATTATTTGCTCAAATGCAATTATTGATATTAAGTAATTGTTGGGAATTGTTGTCAATATTGTTGTTTGTGATATATATCCTACGTGAAGAATCTAATGACCAAATTCCTCAGTGAACCTCTCACGCACTCGCATTTCGAGGAAGTCACGGTCGTCTCACTAATAGATAGTTTATCCATTGTTTTAAGTGGTAACCTATTAAACGAACTATGTTAAACCTATTCCATCTTATGAAAGTCATTAGTCTAAAGCAAGACTAGTGGGCCATGAATCAGAGAAATTTGCATTTGATTTGTTCATCGTAATTATTACGTAATATAGTATACTGTATATAGTAGTATATAAGAGTTTATTGGTAGCATATCATATGACAATTCCCATAAACATATGATGACCTCGATGTTGCCAGTTTTTATTTTTTTCCTGAAACTATTACCTTCTCATAGTTTGTTTCAACAATGCATATATTATCATCTCCACGAGCGTAGACATTGCAAGAAAAGATTCTAACTAAGGATAAGTAAAGTTCTTTCATGGTCACAATATATACCTTTATAGATGTCAAACATAAAAATATAATAAAATTCTATATTAACATAAATATATATTCGATACACATTTACGTCATGGCTTTAACATCAGTATTTCGTATAGCTTCCTCCAGCATCAATAATTTCTTGCAATCGTTGCGGCATAGAAGAGGCCAGATTGTAGGGAATGTTTGGTGTTCGGCGTAAGCTCTCCCAACTATTCTTCGTGTGAGCTAAAAGTGCTTCAAATGTTTTTTCATTGCGTTGCTCCCATTCGTTAATCATTATTGCCCAAAGGTTTTCAATCGGATTCAAATCAGGAGAACGTGGTGGCAGAATTAGATTAATAATCTCTGGGTGATCTTCGTACCACGCTCTCACAACGTTACTCCTATGAATGGGACTGTTATCTTCTATTAAGTAAAATGGTTCCGGTGCTGGAACCAGATACGCACGAACACTGGGTAGCAGCACCTCTTCCAGTATCTGGCAATATTGCTGTCCAGTAAAGCGTCCATCTACTTGAGTCAATTCTCCGACACCATAGCCAGACATCCAGCCCCACACACCGAGATTGATGTGACCACTACGTTTGCTCGGGAAAACATTTGCTTCTTCATAGCGTTTTCCGCGCTGCCTCCAACATTGCAGGGAACCATGACTATCTGTTGAAAATGTTTTTTCGTCACAGTACACAACTTTTCTCCAGAATTCTTCCTCCTGCGGCAAGTATTGCAAGGCAAATCCCATCCGCGCTTCTTTATGCTCAATCGTCAATGCAGGTTACAGATGACCTTGAACGCTCCAACTATTTAAAAATGATTATTATTGATTACGCACATCATATGGCATAATACACACATGAATTTAAGTATCTCTTACACTATAGGAATGGAATTGAATCCTACCAGAGTTAAAAAGTCGCAAAATATGATAGATTAGTTTGTATTAAGAGGTCACTAAGAGAAAATGATTTGGAGTAGAGCGGAAGAGAGAGAGAGAGAGAGAGAGAGAGAGAGCGTTTTTAAATCACACCTTTTAAATGGTTTGTGGGTAAGGGCTTCACGTATGTTACTTTAGTCCAGGGTAGTTTATGTAGAGGTGTTAACGTAACTTGCACTTGGGACTGTTAATTGTAAGACAACTACCATAGCTGGGACTGAGACACGTTATCCCCTGCATACTCTATATACTGTATATCTATATACAGTATGTCTCTATATATAAATAGATAGAGTGATCAACACAATGATAATGTGGACGTCATTGATGGGGTTAGAGCAATTATGTGCACCAATCCGAACACACCTCCGTTGCTATAAGGACCGGCCATTTTATACCTAACAGACTAGCTTGGGACGAGACAGAGGCGCGAGACTTCTTGTAAGCACTGTACACAGAGCTGGGCAATAAATACATTGAATGTATTTAAATACTAAATACTAAATACATGGGAGAAATGTATTTAAATACTAAATACTAAATACATTTTACGAATGTATTTAGATACTAAATACAAAATACATCAATTGTATTTAAATACATTTGTAAATACATTTTAAATGCATACAAATTTTAACATATGCATTCACTAATTCACTAAGCCATGACACGCACACGATAAAGAAATCAACCGCTTTCGACTAAGAGTGGCACACAACTGATTGAACTGACACGTTGAAACATGAACCATGCTGTACTACACTGTTGACGCGTCGTACTGTGCTAGTACAGAACGTGTATTAAACCATTAAAAGTATTTACATTTTTATATTTTGAGTATTTAAATACATTGTATTTAAATACTCATTAAAGTATTTAAATACTATATTTAAATACATGAAAAACAATGTATTTATAAATACAGTTCTAAATACACATATGTATTTAAATACGTATTTAAATACAAATGTATTTAAATACTGCCCAGCTCTGACTGTACACACCTTTATACCCATTTTCAGCTGGGCATGTCAACTTATTCTGATTTTCTTGGCATAGACAGCAATGTCTTCAATTAGTGATCCGAGATGGAATTGTGCTATCAACTGAATCACTCATAGGCAATGTTCCCGCTAATTTTTTTAAGTCCGTGTGCGCAAAAAATTTTCGTTGTGCATACATTTAGATTCATGGTGAAAAATTGTGCAAACTTTTCTGAATGCTATTATCTTCAAAATGAAATATATATAAATATTAAATATTTAATAAATATTATTTCCATAAGGTGATAGCTCGATCATTACGGTACTATTAAATGGATATTAAAAAACTGTTTACAATAATATATATTCTTAAAAAAGAAAACATTTTATCCGTTCTAAAAATATGAATAAAATAAAAAATAGTAAAATAAAATTCAACAAAATAAAGAAATAAAATAAAAATAACATTAATTGAAAAATGACTATTTTAGTTATCATTTCTCAAAACAATTTTTAGCATTTAACAATTTAAAATAGACTATCAAGATTAATACATGATTTTATCCATTCACAAAATAGGAATAAAATAAAAAATATTTTTATTTTTTATGAATTATGAGATAATTACCATTCGTTTTTATGCAAAAATAAGAAAGAGAAGGTTTATATTCAATGCATTAATGTATAAAAGAAAAAAATGCAAATACATACAGTAAAAAAAATCCATATTGCGTAATTGCGCGGCGGTCGGCGAAGTCGGGCAGAAGAGGTTAATACTTAAAAGAGCGACTATAGAGTATGTTGATGCAAATGGTCAGACCTTATGTGACAGTATATTTTTGAAATTACTTAATTTACTGTCGTGACTCATGATACGCTTGAGCCTGTGCGCATTTTATTTTGCTGTGTGTGCGGGTTTCACAACGCGTGTGCGCGCGCACACGCGCACACCTTAGAGGGAACATTGCTCATAGGTTGACGTTCACTTGGCGCAGCCATGGTGAACATGTTGTTCGACATCAGATGGAGCGACAGGGGGCATCACCTGAAAGGAAGAAAGTCTGAATGTAAAATTTGAAAGATATTTTGAGTCATACATTATCATTTTATTACACCAGTCATTAATTTTTAATAAGTTTTGATAAAAATTTAAAAAATATTGATAATAATTATATAGATAATACATATACACACACACACACATATATATACAGAAGTCGACCGTAGGTCGATCCTGAACCGTCGTTCGAACTCACCTAAAGTAAGTATGCACACACACACACACACACACACACACACACCTATATTATATATATATAAAACTGTTTTAAATATGTATCTTAGCATTATTTTATATTGCAGCAGAAGTACAAATGACACCGATTTTCACCTTGACATTCACCGTAACCGCACGGTTACATAACATTGGGTTTGAACAATAATTACCTTATATTTTAGTACTGAATACTATATTACGCAGTACAATGCGCACTGCACTATTATTTTGTGTTTTGGTAATAAAATCATTTACTTCTACTTTAAAAGCGTTCGAAATTGATGAAACACTGCAACAGAAATTTCACCATTCACTGACTGAAGCGTAATGGCGACTAACTTACTAAGCCTGAATAATGCTTGTGGAAGGGCCCGCACAATGCCATCCATTATCATTTTTTTAACTAAAATAATGAAACCGGATGACAATTTGCTCAAAATGGCCGCCCAAGATCATCAAAATCGGCCCAGTAGTTCCTGAGATGGCACTTTATGGTTTTGGCTGTGGAATCGAGGCAGCCATTTTGAATTTACTTAAAGTGGCCGCCAGAGTGAGGTCCCAGCGTGTCCCCACCCTGGAAGTGTTTCAATATGTCAAAAGGTAACTTCATGCTAAATTTCACACTTTCTGCCAGATCCGAATGGTTCGGGTGTATTTTTGTATTAATCGACCTCACTAGTATAGTTTTTGAGAAATTTCCATTTTTATGTTTTGAAAAAAATAATCAATTTTTGTAGGAAAAGCCGTTTGCGACTAGACTATGCGTGATACGGTGTGTTGTTCTGTAATGTGCTGTGATGTTTTTCTTATTACGTAGTGTGTATTGCTACTCTTATAGCGTGTGTAATGTTAGTGTTTAATATTTTGTATAATATTTAAATAATTATATCCAATATACAATATTATACATATTATATACAATATACTGTACAATAAGTGTATAATATTTTTGAAGATTTCATGGAAACTATGCGTGATACCCCAAAATGAATAACATTTTTGGAATCAGCAGCGTCGACTTCATATAGACCAGCTTTGTTTGTTGGTGAGACAGAATAAAAGTAAAAATTTGTTGGTCAATGTTATTATATACTGTACAGTAGGCCGGGTCGAAATTTTATATTGAAAAGGGACATATTGTGAGGGGTTTCAATGGAACACAGGAACCCCCTCATAAATTATTTTCGCTGTTTAAAGCCTCCTACCCCTGGCACAATTTTTCACTTTTTGACCTATATTGAAGAATATTCCATTTATACAAGACTTACTCTACATTCAGGTTTTTTGATGACAAATCTTTATCAACGTATAATATTTTATTTAATAATGTACAGTATTAGGAAAATTAATTAAGTACAACAATATACTCAGAAGAAAAAATTAGAGGCATAATAAATGTGCAAAAATTCAATTCACTTTTACATTGTTCCTTATCACATCAAAAGGGAAGAAATTTTCAATATCATTAGGAAATTTTATTTCATATGTTTCTTACTCATTCTATTGGGCCTTCCATTCAAACTTGGGCAGTTTTCGCCTTGATTCTAATGAGTTTAAGATAAACTTTTGATGGTTGCCATATCCTATTCTTTCCTGACATGCCTTTGTTACTAGGTTCACTGCGCTTTCCACATTTTGACTGTGGCATGGAAAAGAAGCTATCTCCAGTGGCTTACATCGAGCCTGTAGTAGTTCATCGTCGCTAAAATTGTTTAGCAGCGGTGGAGGAGTAATGATCTCTTTTTGCCAATCGATCATCTCGGTGTAGTCAGTAGATTGGAAATTGAGGGTTCGAGGCAACTCAAAGTTTCTGGTACCTGAAAATCCTGTTTTTGAAAGGACGATTTTCTGAATAGCTTGCTCCCTAATTTCTAGTCTCTTGTCAGTTACCATTGATACGAGTATATTTTCTGGGTGGGCAAAGTAGGCGTTATTCTTTAATACTGGTTCTATGATTGATCTTTGTTGTTCATCTAAATTTCGAAGCAAGCATATTAAATGCCAAAAGTTATATGCACCATCAGTTGCATTAGGATGAGATTTTATCCAAAACCACCATGGAGCATAGAACTGCATAATAATCTTGACTATATCTTGAAGTTTTTATCGGGATTTGGCGTTGAGATATATAATCGAAGGGCCCTGTTGGCTAGAGTTAGCTAGCGAGCATGGTGAAGGGTACCTGAGGATCGAGTGGACAGATCTTGAGAAGTGTCTCCAGTTTGCACTGCCAGACACATATCATAGATATATTTTTGATCACTGCTTAGCTCCTTCACAACATTTGCTAGAATTTCTTTAATGTTTCCCTTTACGCGAAAATATTTGACTACCTCCAATTTTGTTAAATCTGTTTTCAGTTTATTCCCAATTGAACCCACAAAAGTATTTGGACCTGTTGTTTCACCATCAATGGCTTTGTAGACGTGCATAAAAGGCAGCTCATTCAAATGCAAGAGGCACACCAACCACTGCACTGGTCTGTTAAGAAGAATTTCAACCAGTTTTATGGCTCCACCAATTTTTCCTATATTTACAGGAGTACCATCACACAGTAAAGCTTTGATAGTATCTGTGCTGTTCGAGTCTGTAATAATAGTTATCAACTCTCCTGCTATGCAGCGAGCAATTCCATTATCTGGTGTGACATGGTCTACATAGATGCTTCCAGGTTCTTCCACAATAACATAGTGTTCTTCTTTTATCTTTCCACTTTAAGTTAATGTGTTATCTTTCCTTCCATCAAATCCAAGGCACTCCATCTTCATATTTTCGGATTTAGATGTAAAAGTATTTGTTTCACCCATGCGATTTCTTTCTCTTTGTAATTTCTTTCCGTCAAGCATGTTGGTGTGGTTAAGGATCCCCATATCTTTTAAAGCTGCATTGACTATTGCAGCTGCAGCTCTACAACTTACACGATAACGATCTGCTGTTAATGCTAGGTTTTTATAGGAGTGCCTGTTCTGAATATTCTCAGTCAATTCTAAATCGGCCTCATAAGTTACTGTACGGGGCTCCAATAAACCTTAGCACCCCCGCCCATGGCCTAAACCATTAGAGGTACAGTAAAACTAAACATACCTTACAAAAGAGAATTTAATCCTGCATTTAATGAGAAACAATTAAAACTTGGTGTTCCCGCCATTGGCTTCCAAGACAGCCTGAATTCGCTTTGGGTAGCTTGCCAAAAGTGACGTGAATAGATCTTGATCGTTACGCAAATTTGCTAAGACAGTTTCAATGTGTTGCGTCATTGTGTCCTTCTAAAATCTATTTGCTGCGGGTTCTTGAAACAAGAGACATTCAACCTTGTCCTTTATAACTGATCCAATGTGTTCACAGACGTTCAGGTCAGGAGAATTTCCTGGCCATTCTTCATTTCCAAAGAAATCGATCTCATGGTTCCGCAACAACTCTTGAGTGGCCAATGCCTTAAAGCAGGGGGCCTTATCGTGCAGAAGTGTGATCTGATCGACATCCATAACATTGTTTGGGTTTCTTAGAAAAGGAATGACATACTGGGATAGAATAATATCACGAAAATACTGTCCATCCCAACTCTGACCATTTGGCTTCATCACCCACATGATCTTCTTTGCAGTGAACAAAACAAACACACCAACACAGTCTGGACTTTTTAATAATTCGCGATAATGTTCATTGTCATCGATTTCATCTGGTGTTGTGGCCCACACTCGATCATTTTGGTAGTTAGGCCGACGTGTTACGTAAACAAAAAATCCATCGGAGACAGCTAAATGCATGAAATCATCCACATCCCAATCATCTTCAAGATAATGGGCAAACCACATTCTGTCATCGATGTTAAGTTGAGTTTTTCTTGGCTTTGGAAGTTCATGCCAAGGCTTTAAACCTTGCCTTTGACGGTACAGTCGAATGATCTCACCACTAACGATCTTTCCTCTCAACACTTCGATCTCTCTAGAAAGTTTAGCACAGCTGCTTTTCCGCTTACGCGTACAGCTTTCAATGATGTCCTTTGTTTCCTGAGAGAGTGGCAAATTTGTGCGCCCAGATTTGGTTATCCATTTCACATTCATCCAAAGTTTTATTCCAATTTCTTTTGACGAAGTCCTCACTTCTTCGCAACTTTTTGGCAACCCATGAACGTGTTATAAAGGTGGCTCCAGCATCACGATCTTCCCGAAATGTTATTGCTCGTATGCGATCTATCACACGTTGCCTCTCCGAATCACCAATTAATTGAGAAGCCATTATATTATCAGTTTATCAGCTAGAATAATTTTAATACCTGCAATAAATAAAGAATTTTATATATTTTTATAATCACTATAAACTATTTCGATATAAGTAAACATGTAAGCTGCAAATGGGGTGGCTAAGGTGTTTTGGAACCTCTTACATTCTGACTCTCTGAATCTACATCCATGTCTTCTTCGGTATTTTCTATAAACTCCGATGGTAAAACATTGGTGGCGTCAGTCATTTCTTCTTGTGCTTTTAGTTGACAGTTTAGTGCTTCTTGGGCTCTTGCTAAAGATCTCTTCTTTGTTAAACTAGTTATGCGATCAATTGGTCCTAACTGATTTTTTCAGTGTTTTGACCCACAAAAGACCCATTCTGCTATTCGTATTTTATCCAGTAGAATGGGCGCAAAATGGGAGAGTGCAGGAATGTTGCAATGCAATTGCAAATGTCGATCAATGTTGCAAAGTGATTCTGCAACAATGGGTGGAGTTATGCAACAAAAGGGGGTGGGGTTATGCAATGAAGGGGGAGGGGTTATGCAACATCAATGCTGCAAGGCTTGTGCAACACCACTGCAGCAAAGGGGGGTAGGGTTATGCAGCAACTCAATGCTGCCAAGGGGGAGAGTGGAGGGAGCTTCGGGGGGGAGAAGGGAAGATGACCTCCCCCAAAAGGGGTAGCCTTAACCTAAGAGAAGAAGAGAAAGGAGAAGGAGGAGGTCTTTCGGGGAGAAGGTGGGATGTCCTCACCCCGCAAAGGGAAACCTAACCTAAGCCTTAACCTAAGAAGGAAGGAGGTGTTCGCCTGTCTGGAGCCAGACGCATTATGAACATCCAGGGGCCAAACAGTTGTTATATAGAGGGTCGTGAGTTGCCAGATACCACTTATTTATATATGGAGGCGGTTACCAGATACCACCATTTATTTTAATTTTTATTTAGATGAGTTGTCAAATAATGTTTTTATTTATATATGAAGGGATTACCAGATACCCCCATTTATTTTAATTATGTTCAGGTGTATCTTATTAGGGTGAGCAACATCTAAAGTCATATGACGGAGGGGCTACATCTTTACCTGGCACCCGAACCATGGGTAACTACATCATCTGGGCGCGAAGTACGGTCACCCATCCAACTACTGGCCAGATCCAATGTCACTTAACTTCGTTGATCAACGGGAAGCGGAGTTATGACATTGGCTACGACGTAGCCCAGGAGAAATTAAAAAATACGTTGTAGGAAGAGGAAGAGAAAAAAAAAATGTACGAAATTGTGGGATGTTATTCCTTTTCCTTTCTAGTGCAGGATGGTAAATAAGTTTAGTGTACGTTTTAACAGTATGTATAAATATAATCATAATATTAATTAGGGTTCTAAAATTCTCTAAACACAAAGATAAATGAAGATAGAATGTGGATTCATATACTTTATAAATAATTTCAATAACAGATCAGGAACGTATAAAATGAACCACACCATGTTAAAATATCTTTTGCCTTTAATTAGTACTCATTAGTTCTCGCTAACCCATCCTAACTAATTTCTTTACGCTGTACAGAGATAAGTATTTTTGAGCTCTAGCATTTTCCTTCATTCCCTGATGAGGTGTACTGTTGAATGAACGAGAGGTCTTGAATTTATTTTTATTTTTCCTCTTGGGTTTGCATCGTATATTTATTTCATGTACTTAGTTGCGAAATTCATCCTATATACTGTATATATATATATATATATATATATATATATTATATAATATATATATATATGTGTGTGTGTGTGTGTGTATATATATATAATTAAAAATGTACCAGAAAACCATTAGTACGAATGGTATTAACAATGATTTCTTATGTATCGGTCCACTGTACGTTGGAGTTCTCAACAATGACCTCTTTTGTCCCTCGAACCTGCTTCTCTTTCCCCCTTTGATGTATTTTTGGGACATGTCTTCCACAATTTCCAGCGTCTTCGAGAGAGAGAGAGAGAGAGAGAGAGAGAGAGTTACAAGGACAAGAAGCACCTCAAGAAGCAATGTTTCCCATACCGTGGAGTTGTTACTAGCAGCGGGCGCCAGGGAAAAATTCCTACACCTTCAAATAGTGTGCAAGATTCAATCTATCCTTTACTTGAACTGATCTACAGAGGACCTGATCACATCTCCTGAAGGCTGTGTGTTCCACGTGCCACAGATCTTAGAGATAGTGTAGGCCCTGAATATGAGCTTGAATAATCTCAATGAAATTACGACGCAAAAGTGAGAATCACTCCCTGACGAGGTGTACTTCTGAATAAACGAAAAGCCTTGGAATAATTTTTTCTTCTTCCTTGCAGGGATCAGTGTCGTGTACACTTTAAGTGTTTCTATATAGATGTATCTTTATTAGAGGATGGAAATGCTACTTTTTCATTATTTTATACAATATATCTTTTGGTAAGTTCCTAAAATATTTGTGTGTGATACAGAGAGAGAGTTACAAGGAGTTACAAGGACAAGAGGAAGCCTCAAAGACCTTTTGGTCCACTCTGGGAGGTTCCTGTTATTAAAAGTTTATTTTTCTTTCAACTATCCTAGCAGTAGTAGAAAACTGGATAGAAAAGTAGAAGGCTCTCTCCCCACCCTCCGCTCCCTCCCTGCCAGAGGCAGGTACGGAGAGGTACGGAGAGAGAGAGAGAGAGAGAGAGAGAGAGATTGTTTATTTTTGTCTTATTATTTTTGTCTTACACCGCATTCTCATTTTTTATGGTTGGAATATACATCGTGCAATCACCACTTAAGAAAATATCACAAGATAATCACACAGGAATAAACTCCTGTATTATTAACCTGCGTAATCGGGGAGATGTCGTTACGACTTAGGTTATTATTTCAACTTCCACTATGCTCTGTGAAGAAGTGATCACGTCTGAAAAGCCCGGTCGGTAAGAATAAACACTCGATTGGAAAGGATTGTTTTAATACGGTTAGCTTAAAACAGATAACACTGTACTATACTTCACATAAAACCTCTCCAAAACACATAGCTAATTAAAATGTATGCATAAATTCACCTCTATATATATATATATATATATATATATATAGAGAGAGAGAGAGAGAGAGAGAGAGAGAGAGGTATATATATATATATATATATATATATATATACCCTTAGCCTTCACGATATATTTCATATCCTCCCCCACCCTCACCATACCCATAAGTGTTTGGCCCTGTTGAGACAAAAGAGTTGGCGTATGCGATGTTTATCTTAAAATGATCTGCGGAAAAATCCAATTGACATGTATTATGGAACATTATCTAAGCGGTAGATAAATGGTATATACAACATTAAGTAACGTTTACTCAAGAACTTGAAAAGTACTGTGGCAATCCCATGTGTTTATCTTTATAAAAATTCACTCGTAGGAGAGGTACTGAAATAATTCGGAGTCATTTTTCTCACAAAAAATGAAATGTTTCAAATAATTATGGTTAATAAAATAAATTTTTCTCGTTTGGGAAGCGTAAAAAAAAAAACGTTGTGGGATCGAGATTTATTACGGCAAGATAACAAATCGATATTTTAGCAGTTTTAAATACATTTTCATGTCGTTCGTACTGATACCTCTTTCAAATTGTGTGATTCTTATATATATATATATATATATATATATATATATATATATATAAAATCCTATTTCGTTATATTTATTTCACCATTCGCTCGGTTAGATTTATCAAATAAAATGCAATAAAATAAGTCCATTATTTATAATTTATTTACTGTACAAGATTCACCTCCAATGTAGAGATTTCAACGCTCAAGAGTTATCTTATTCGCTTATTTCTCTTTCCTGTTCATTTTTCTTCCTATCTAAAAGAGCAAATAAGAATAAAATAAGACAGACATACTGTATATAGTCACCTATATATAGTCACTATATATAGTCACCTAAGTCACCTAATCTTCCTTCCTGAGAATGTCATTTAGACAATAAATTTATTATGCAAAGAAGTTGTGAAGGACAATCATTTTCTTTTCTTTTTTAGTTCTTATATAAATATTCAGTACAGAAATTATAAGAAGTTTATAAATAACTAGCTCATTTCATATTTTGTAGATGCTTCTAGAAATTTCAACTGTTACGGTAGAGTAAAAGGTAGGATCTAAAATCTTTATGACTAAGAACTGCGCGTAAAGTAAAGCAGAACTTTTTATTGCATGAAGGATGGATCAGGTAGGAAATAATGTAGTAAGTTGAAGTTATTAATAACTAAATTTATAAAAAGCTTTCCGAATCTAGTTTTACATTGTTACACATTATTGTGGAATAAAAAATGAAGTTGATTTTGAAAAAAAAATTATATAGTGAGGATTGACAAAAGTAAATGAATGTAATTTATTTACTAATTATTATTATTATTATTATTATAAATAGCCTAAATGTGTAAAAAGTTTAAAAATTAATAATTTGAATTGATAGAAATTTTAATAGGGGTGATTGAAGTGGTATCATTAAGATTGAAAATCTTTTGAAAATCTTTTGTACAAGTTAAAACTTTCTTTTCTTTTTTAAATAATTATTCGTTATGATTGTAAGAATTTTTTTCTTTTAATGTACAATTGGATTAAATGGTATTTGAAGTCTGTTTTTCGGTTTTGAAACGTGGATGATATCAAATATTCATACGGTATGTCACGATTTACCTTTCTCATTAAGCAAAGGTTGATATTAAATGAATCTCTTTTTTCAAATTTCCATCTCTCTGAATATATATATATATATATATATATATATATATATATATATATATATATATATATAAAGATGGGATAAAAATTAGGAGCTGTGTGGTTTGAATATAATGTTCTGCACTGAAGATAATGAGTTCCTTTCAGATTTTAGGTGGTATGACTCTATAGTCTATAGAATAATCCATGATTTATTGTAATCTGTCATTCGAAAAGTCGTTCTATATTTAAATCATACTCTTAAAGTTGTTTTCAGATTTCACATATAATTATCATTTTTAACAACGAATGCGAAATAAAATGAATAACATTCAAATTAACAGTGCTTAATTGAAAAGTCTGATGTTACTATACTTTTAAGGGTACCAGATGTCTCCAGGCCTTTAGAAGGCGATTCGTTGCAAGTAGCAACCAGGGTTGCCTCGCCTAAAACATCGGATGCGCGGTTCAGTTTTCCTACTCATTCATCTCTACAATAAAATTTACAGTGTTATTTATGTTTTCTGTGAATAATTTACAGATAATACCATGAAAAGATGAAGCAAACTTATACAGGTGCAATGAGTTCACCCTGAAGAACTGTTTCTTTATATAATGGGGAGATGTCATTACGACTTAGAAGATTATTTCAACTGCCACTATGCTATGTGAAGAAGTGATCACGTATGAAAAGCCCGGTCGATAAAAATAAACACTCGATTGGAAAGGAGTGTTTATAAACTTGTATTTAATGTTTTGTCTAACGAAAGCCTCTTTGTGTGTGCTTTTGATTGAATTCGTTTAAAGATAACTCACCATCCGAAAGTAAATGGGCACAAAAATAGTATTGTACGAAATGAAGACCATTTACATAGAGTATAGGACTCCCTCTAACTTGACCGGTGAAATAATGTTAATTCGTATTTACTGTGTAGTGCAAAGCAATAGTGATGTACCTGTAGACTCGTTTATGTTCGAGTTTAGTGTTTTGCGCAGTGGAACCTAAAGTATTTTGATGAATTTTCAATATATTTAATTATCTAATATAATTGTGTGTGTATATTTCGCCTGAACTATTATTTTGATGATTATACTCCATTGTTTTGTATTTCTTATATTATTTTTTATTTTATTTTTATTTATATACATATATGTTCTTCGTTCGTATTTCTTATACTATTATTATTTTTTATTTTATTTTTTGATCATACATATTCCACTGTATATTTATTTTCTATATATTTCTGTTTCCAATAATTCGTCTAAATAAACAGAATGATGTAACGGTGTTTTATTTAATTCGGTTTCATTATATTTCTTTTATTGTTAATATTGGGTTTCGTTTAAATAATTAATTAGTGCTCTTTCTGAACAACTTTAAGGAGAAAGTCTCTCTGGCTTTTAATAAATAATTAAATAAAAACATTATTTGGCAACTCTTGTAAATAAAATAAGTGGTGGTATCTAGCAACTCATCATAAAAAGGTATACCCGAACAATTAAAAAACATTATTTGGCAAATCATCTATATAAAAATTAAAATAAATGGTGCTCGCTAGCAACTCACCCTAATAAGGTACACCTGAACATAATTAAAATAAATGGTGGTATCTGGTAATCCTTTCATATATATAAATAAAAACATTATTTGGCAACTCATCTAAATAAAAATTAGAATAAATGGTGGTATCTGGTAACCGCCTCCATATATAAATAAGTGGTATCTGGCAACTCACGACCCTCTATATAACAACTGTTTGGCCCCTGTATGTTCATAATGAGTCTGGCTTCAGCCAGGCGAACACCTCCTTCCTTCTTAGGTTAAGGCTTTGGTTAGGTTTCCCTTTAGGGGGTGAGGACATCCCACCTTCTCCCCGAAAGACCTCCTCCTTCTCCTTTCTCTTCTTCTCTTAGGTTAAGGCTACCCCTTTGGGGGAGGTCATCTTCCCTTCTCCCCCCGAAGCTCTCTCCCCTCTCCCCCTTGGCAGCATTGAGTTGTTGCATAACCCCACCCCCTTTGCAGCATTGATGT
This sequence comes from Bathynomus jamesi, assembly GCA_023014485.1. Taxonomy (NCBI): domain Eukaryota; kingdom Metazoa; phylum Arthropoda; class Malacostraca; order Isopoda; family Cirolanidae; genus Bathynomus; species Bathynomus jamesi. The sequence continues at coordinate 1,597,408 of JAJOZX010000049.1, forward strand.
TGCATAAGCCTTGGAACATTGATGTTGCATAACCCCTCCCCCTTCATTGCATAACCCCCAACCCCCTGCAATGCAAACCCCTACCCATTGCATTGCATACCCCTACTCCCCTTTGTTGCATAGCCCATTTTCAGCATCTTGCAATACTGATCGGCATTTGCAGTTGCATTGCAACTTTCCTGCATGCTCACATTTTGCGCCCATTCTACTTATCCTTACACATGGAAGACTTCCTATCAATTCCCTTATCATAACATTCACAAGAAGACATATAAAACATTTCATCATACTGAGCTACTTTTAAGGCAAAACTTTCACTTCTTCGATGTAACGGCACCTTGCTCAATTTTGAGGCTTCTTCTATTAGTCGACTGACTTTAAGGTAGATACCTTTGCTGTTAATCGTAGGAAAAGAAAATTTCATCCAAATGTCTTCAATATCTTTTACAACAACCCTATAACCATCATTAGCAGTTGCTGATCCTTTTGATTTAGCTTCTTCATGACGGCGCACAAAAAGGTAGTGTCTCACAATATCTGCTTTTGAAGGAGTCATGGCTGCTGGGAATTCCGTAGGATATCGAAAGGCTGCATTTGGGGACTTGGTTCTAGTAGTCATAGTTTATATACAGAATAAAATCAAATTATATGTAATTTATAATAATTCAAATTATAATTAAAGCAAGTGCAAATTATTTCTATTTATCTGAAAATTATTTCTGTTTATCTGAAACATAAAAATATCAAGCATTAAAGAAACAACTTATCATGTAACATATAACAACATTAAACATATGCAAATATGAAGGTAAAAAAGGGAGGAGCGGCATGTGATAGGGGTAGTAGGGTAGCACATGCTTGATTTTTTAATATTTGATTAAAGTGAAAAAAAACTTTCTCACATAGTGTACTTTTTAAGAAATACAAAAATTTCCCATTTTCGACCCGGCCTACTGTACAGGATACTGAAGGCAAATCAAATGGAAATATAGTATGTTAAAAATATGAATCTGAAACATTTTTATGCATTAGGCAATACGTCAGTCGTTTCTTCCAATATCGTCTTAACACCTTTCTATACTTAATTCTAATATGTGAAGAGTGACTTCCTTACAAAAGAGACGCTTCTCCCATGTCAAAACTTCTCTCAAATCCTTCCATTACTGGAGTCCTTTCTCGCTCATTCGTCTTTATCATCATTAATTTCAATCCGATTCAAAGACTATCAGTCAAGGGATTCCTCTCGCCTGTTCAAATGACTTCTCTCTATTAATAATACCATACAGTAGGTTAGTATTATTTTCACTAGTATTATCGTTATTATCTGGAGTTACCTGCATGTACTGTACAACTGCGGAGGAAAGTTCGTCGGTGTCCTTATATGGTTATGTATGATGTACACTGTACAGTATATACAGTACATATCGAAAGCTCATTGGTGGAGTTTTGTTGGGAGATTTAAAGCCACATGAAAGGGTGAAAATAATACTTTTTTCACTAAGCATAACTCACCCTTTGTTAACGTATTATATGCGAAATAATACATATATAAATGGTAGTGAGGACGCCGATTGACTTGCCTTCGCAACTGTACATATGCTGCTAATATATATATATATATATATATATATATTATATATATATATATATATATATATAGGGTGAGTCACAAGTCTCCATACATATGCAAAATGGTCACTTTATTATGCAATCACTTGTAAGTCACAAAATATGCTCCATGTGAGCACCATTACACTGAATGCACATACGGATGCGTTCCTCCCAGTCATGGCAAACGCGCGTTAACACGTCTGGTGTTATGCATGCACACGCATCACGAATGCGTTCCTTTAGGTGGTCCGTGTTTTGTATTTTCACCTGGTACACTTTGGCCTTCAAGTGCTCCCACAAGTAAAAATCAAGGGGGGTGAGGTCTGGGGACCTCGGAGGCCACTCCACGGGACCACGGCGGCCAATCCAGTGACCCGGAAACTGCTGATCCAGCCACTGGCGCACGCAGATACTGTAATGGGGTGGCGCCCCGTCTTGCTGAAAGTACGCTAGAAATACCCTGTCCTCGTTCAGCAGGGACGGCATGACTGTGTCTTGCAGCATGTTTAGATACATTTCGGCATTCAAATTGGTGTCAATGAAAAAAGGGCCAACAATTGTCTTGCCCCATATCCCGCACCACACCATCACTTTTCCAGCGCCTTGCGTCTTTGAGGGACTCATCCAGTGCGGGTTGTCATCACTCCAATAACGTACGTTTTGATGATTAACCTCTCCATGAACATAAAAGTTGGCTTCATCTGAAAACAGGATTCCAGCCGAGAACTCCGTGTCTTCGTCCACTTTTGTTCTTGCCCATTCACAGAATTCCAGCCGCCTGTCCGGGTTGTCTTCGCTAAGATACTGCAACATTTGCATTTTGTATGGATGCCATCTGTGCTCTTTCATAATGCGGACGATACTCCTCTGGCTGACACCGCATTCTGCAGACATCCGTCGAGTGCTTTTTTTAGGGACTCCGAACGCTGCCAGCACCATGGTCGCTGTGCCTTCATCGGTGGCCGTTCGTGGACGGCCACTTCTCGGTTGTTCTGCAACACTTCCAGTCTTCTTGAACTTCTCAATGAGTTTGGCAACGGTGTCGAGTGTGGTGTGCGTGCCGGGGGCGTGTCTCCTGTTAAAATCCTCGTTAACCTTGCGACAGTTTCCTGATCCTGCCAGAAGAATGATCTCTATATGCTCTTCTTGGGACAAAAAAATAAAATATAAATAATCATTTATTTATCATGATAATTTTGCCTATGTATGGAGACTTTTGACTCACCCTGTATATATATATATATATATATATATATATATATACAGGGTGGTGCAAAAGTCTGGACCCATAGGCAATTTACTATATAAAAAATATCTTTCGATTTTTATAATAGTTTTTATAATTTAATTTTTGTTTATAATTTTACTAAATATTTTTCAGATTGTTACCCTATGGCAGACAAGTTAACAATAGCAGAAAGAATAGAGCTTGTGCTTTTGTACGCAAAAGAAGGAGCCACCTCACGTTCAGTCGCAAATTTCCTTATGCCTCGATTATACGAAATACCATTACACTTATTGTAAATTCTGAACTAGAACGTTAAATTTAACATAATTTAGTCACTGGTGTATGGTTAATTAAATTTCATTTCATAATAAACTTCCTGCAGGCCACACTTTTTTTCCAAATAAACCGCCTATGGGTCCAGACTTTTGCACCACCCTGTGTATATATATATATATATATATATATATATATATATATATATATATATGCTGCAAACCCACAAGGAAAAAGAAAAACGATTCCAAGGCCTTTCGTGTATTCAAAGCTACACCTCGTCAGGGAATGAAGATAAAAGGCGAGATGCCCATAAATATATACAATGTACAGGAAAAACAAAACAATTAGCACATACTTAACAAGGGTTAATGAGAGGCAAAAGAAATTTTAACATGATATCGTCAATTTTATACGTCCCCGCACTGTTAAAGCAATTGGCATTAATGTAATCTTTAAGTATAATAATACTGTTAAATCACGCCTAATAAAGAATAGCCCTGATAATGTTGTTGGTTGTGTGTATTCGATCGGATGTACACAATGTAACTCAGTATATATAGGCCAAACCGGTAAAACGTTAGATATTAGGGTAAAACAGCATAAATATGCGTGTAGAACAGCTAATACTTCCAATGCTTTATTTAACCATATGTATAGATGTAACCATAGCATCAAGTGGGATAGTTCTAAAGCGCTTGTTAAAAACAGAGATATAATAGAAAGAAATATTCTAGAATGTGCATTTATTCATTTTAAAAACAATTTCAATAACAGTGCGGGGACGTATAAAATTGACGATATCATGTTAAAATTTCTTTTGCCTCTCATTTACCCTTGTTAAGTATGTGCTAATTGTTTTGTTTTTCCTGTACATTGTATATATTTATGGGCATCTCGCCTTTTATCTTCATTCCCTGACGAGGTGTAGCTTTGAATACACGAAAGGCCTTGGAATCGTTTTTCTTTTTCCTTGTGGGTTTGCAGCATTCATTCATTCATTTCACGTGTTTTATTGTGAAATTCATCCCATATATATATATATATAGGGTGTTTTATAACATGTGAGACGCTATTTCAGGATGGATTCAGGACCTGAAAACAATTAAAAAAGTTTATATAAACATATGCCCGAAATTCCTTTGTTTCCGAGTTACAGCCCATTATGTATTCCAGCAAGTATCCGCCTTATCTTTAAAGGAAGTGCTCCAAGAAGAGAGCGAGAAAGAACAGCAAAAACCCTAAATAGAAGTACAACTGTCCCTTCTAATAAGAAAAGAACGAACTTCACAGATATATGTACCCCATGATTACATGCATCACCCTCCTATCCAACACCACCACCCACGGTTAATACAGTATTCACAATGGTATCAGGGGCCGTACCCCAAGTACTCCTAAATGCATCGGCCCACACAATAACACTAAACAGGAACCGACAACATCGATCAGAAAATCATTATCTAGGAAAACCTAGAGCTAAGATTAGTAACCATATAAATTTATTATACGCAGACAACAAATTACAATACGCGTTCTTGCAATATTTCGCTCTGGAAACCAGCACAGATATATATGTCTAAAGGAAACACTTATATAAATGCGAAAAAGACTGAAAACTGCATCGAGGATACTGAAATAGCAATACTGGACTACAACATATACATAGCAGGTAGATTTGTTGGAAGAGGAGGAGGGCGTTGCAACTTGCATCTACATGCAAAACAAATACATTGTTTTGATGCAAAACAAATACATCAAACAGCACAGTCGAAATTCTTATTTTAGAAATAAAGAAACTGAACCCAATCATTACGAACGTGTACAAACCACCAAACACCACAAAAAAATTAATTTCAATTCGTTACAAATGAAACAAAAAACTTGTTAAAAACACTTAAAACCCCAGCACCAAACATTTTAATTTCTGGGGATTTTCACTTCTCATTCATAACATGGAAGATAAAAGACGACGTTTTATGTGCTGGGGGTTTCATGGTAACATTAAAAAAAGATGTAGAACCCAGACAGTAATGCTATTAGATATTATGGAACATTTTGCACTTACCCAGGAAATCTCTAAAGCGACTAGAAAAGAGAACGTTTTTGATTATTTTTGACCAATAACAAATAATAAATAAAAAGGTAATGCACATAAATTTATTTGACCATAGCCTAATCGATATGCAATTAAAGTTAGGAACTAGCGGTCCAAAAACGCATCCCAGTGTGTCAGAAGGAATATCTGAAGGCTTAAATATAAATTCAAAGAAAGTAGAGGGGGAAAATATAAATGAAGATTTACAAAAAGTAAATTGGGAGTTGCTATTTCACGAGAAAACTCCAGAAGAAATACTATCTATAATAGAAAATGATACTAAGCCTATATTGCTGAAACATGTTCCGAAGAGAGAAAAAAGAAAACGTACGTAGCATGCTTGAAGGAAAAACCAGGACATTATTTATACAACGGAAACAAACTGTAAAACATCTCCACAGATGCAGAACTGAAGTAAGGAGACAAACTAGAGAAAAAAAATTGTGCGAAATAGAAAAGGACCTAAAACAAGCATTCATCTATAAGATTTATAAGACAAACGAGAAGGAAAACAAGGTAGCAGAAAACAAAAAAATAACCCAAAACACTTCTACACGTTTGCGAAAAGAAAAGTGCATTGTACAGAGAGTATTGGTCCGTTGATAGATGGGGCGACCGAATACACAAATGATCCAGAAAAGATAAGCGAACTGCTGAAAGAACAATTTAACTCTGTGTTTAGCACCCCTAAATTCGAGAAAAAGTAGAAAGTCCAGATGAATTCTTTGACAGATACAAATTATCCAATCACAAGTTCGGACACGAACCTATTGGTAGATTTAGAGTTCTGGGAAGGAGACGAAAATAAAGCTCTACTGCAAATACGAGAAAATTCGGCACCAGGGCCAGACACATGCAGTGCCACGTTCCTAAAGAGATGTAGAGAGAGTATTGCTAAGCCTTTATACTTACTATGAAGGAAATTGCTTGACACAGAGCAAATTCCACCTCCATTAAAGAACGCGAACATTGTTGCTTTATTCAAAGGAGGTAACAGAGCAATACCTAAGCATTACCGGCCAGTAGCTCTAACCTCCTAACTTATAAAGTGCTTTGAATGTATAATTAGAGGCAAAATTGTTTGCTACCTACAAGAGAGGAATTTATTCAATCCGAACCAACATGTTTTCACTGCTGGAAGATCATGCTTATCAGCTATTAGACCATCGGGAAAAAATACTGGAAACACTGTGTCGAGGACAAAACATAGATGTAATATATGCTGAGCTTGCTAAAGCCTTCGATAAATGTGATCATGGAATTACAGCACACAAACTTACGAATACAGGAATTACGGGAAAGCTGGGAAGATGGATATTTAATTTTCTAACTCGGAGAACACAAAGAGTGGTAGTAAATGGAGTTAAATCTGAAGTCTCAGAAGTCATGAGCTCTGTTCCACAAGGTACAGTATTAGCTCCCTTGATTTATAATAATGATTGCAGACATTAATGCAGATATTAATAACAGTATTGTATCATGTTTCGCAGCTGACAAAGATATGCATCAAAATATCAAACAAAAGTGACATATAAAAATTACAAAATTACATTGAAACAATATTCAAGTGAGCGGAAGACAATATGAAGTTCAATGAAGAAAAACTCCATCTTCTAAGGTATGGTAATAACAAGGTGCTACAGAATAAAGGGTATAAAACTCTGCAAACAAAACAGATAACACCAAACCCACAAGTCAGGGATCTTGAAGTAATAATATCGGATGCAGAATTCAGAGAGGGTTATTACATTAAAATGACAACACCTTGAAAAATAATGGGAATTATCTAGAGGAGGTTCCACAGCAGAAAAGCAAACATCATGCTAAATTATGGACAACGAAACATTGCAAGCATAAAAGCCATACAAAGGACTTTTACATCTAAGTTAGAGGAAACAAAAGGTAAATCCAACTAGTTTCGACTTCAATCCCTGAAATTCTACTCTCTGGAAAGAAGACGCGAGAGGTACACAATAATATACATATGGAAAATACTTGAGGGTTGTGTCCCTAATGTTAAAAATAAAATCAAAACGCACTTAAATGAGAGAAGAGGCAGATTTTGTACTGTCCCAGCTGCGGTGGAATAGGTGCCATGAAAACGAGGATAGAAAATACCCCCCAGAATTCGAGGCCCCAAAACTTTTTAATGCACTTCCCCAAGAACTAAGGAATCTCGAGCACATCATCAGCCTGAATAATTTCAAGAACCAGCAGGATAAGTTCTTGTGAAAAGTTCCTGACCAGTCATGCGTGGCTAACTACGAGGGCAGGAGATCCGAAACCAATTCCCTCCTTCACCAAATCTCGCAAATGAGACGGGATGTTGCAGAGTGGTCGACCGGAGGTCGATCCTGAACTGTCGTTCAAAATCATCATAAGGTATATACGTATATAGATCTCGATGGCTTCTTTAATTGGAACTTTGGTGTAGCGAGTAGCGAGATAACTATGTCGAAACTATGCATATGGAGGTTGTTGGAATTATTTATGGTCAAAATTTCTTTGACAAATTCGTAAGAGTTGGTGACGGAATATTTGTTTTGGGTAAGAGGGGTGAAAGAGGGAATTAGGAATTTTGCTAGTTTATAATTGTGGGTAGTGTAGGCCGAAAGGATGGGTCTAATGAGTAAATTGGCTTTATGTATTTTGGGGAGCCGGAGGAACGTATTTGGTTGTAGATGCCCTCTGAAATTTTATTCTGATATAATTTTCTGAGGAAACGGTTAACTTTGTCTTCAAGTTTTAAAGAAAGGGTTAAAGGATTAATAATAATCTTTTTGAATTTAGTGGAATCATTAAGAACGTTGTGAACCTTATTAATGTAATCTAATTTATTAAGAAGGACGGTGCCTTTACCTTTATCGGGACGTGAAATAATAATGGAATCGTCTTTGGATAGTTCTTTAAGGCAGGAGAGGTCTTTTCTATTAATAAGGGGGGAAGAAACTTTGTGAGGTTTAAAATTATAAAAATGTTTATTAGCGATGCGAGTAATTGAGGACTTTAAAAACGGAAGTTTTGTCTCGTCAACTATTGAAATTTTTTTTAAACTATGAAAGAGTTTTTCGAAAGATAAAAAGTGTTTAAAATAATTTATCTTAAAATTTGGCAGTTTAAAATCTAGGCTTAAAGAGAGGAGTCGTTTTTCATTAGTACTTAGAGTTCTATTAGAAAAATTGAAGATGGTTTGATCAGGATTCAAGTGCTGAAGGTTGGAGTTTAAGCCTAATAGGTTTAATTTTCTATTGTGTCGTTGCTGAATCTGATTTTGGTAGATATTGGCGTCTTTAATAGTTTGTTTTTTTAACATTAAATTGTCTACAAGACTTACAGATTCTTTCAATTGAGTTAAGAGGAGATTATATTTAGTAAGGAGTTTTTTTACTATTAGAGTGCTTAAATTTAATTTCTTTACTTAATAATTTGCACTGGAACAAATTTGTATATATTAGAGTTGTAGAGTCGTTTGTTTTAGAGTTTAAATTTAATGAATTTGGGAAAGAACTGTAGCTCTTACAGACGTTTAAGAAATGAAGATCGGTTTGTTTTTGTCCATTTTCGGTAAATTAGCAGTCAATCTAGGTTATTTTTTGGTCAACCTGGAAGTAATTGTAACAGAAATGGTTTCATCGTTTTTGACATCCCCAAATATTAAAAAATAACATTAAAAAATTACCACCATTGGGTGAGGCAATTTTTCAGAAAAATGGAATTTGCATTAACCCCTCACACCCCCAGGTTGGTAGGTCAAAATGACACCATCTTGTATTTTTCGTCCACAGCTAACCTTTAACATTAATATTTTTTCTTCAAATTTTCAGTAATCCTTCCTAGATGGTTAGCAAATATTTTTAGTTGATAAAATATTACTCAGTCCATAAGGGGCGCTCCCATCTCATGCTAAAAGACGAAAAACGGAACATCGCGCTGCGTATCGACCGCGATTGTAGGCGTTATTGACCATTGCTCAAGTACTCAAGTAAAATTGACCATTGGACATCATAATCGTACAGGTTTTGATTAGGTCTTTCAAATGAACCCCAACACCACTAGTCTATCCTTCATAGTTTCGAAGATAATATATATTTTCATATTAACGACGTTCACTTGTTTTGATTTCGTTTTTTGGACATAACTCTTGGATAAACTGAGATATCGATCTGAAATTTAGTTTATAGAAAAAATAGCACGCTATGTCAACTCAAATCAATACATAACGATTTCACAGGGATAGGCATTTTGATATAGCCTATGCGTGATGGTGAGTTAGTAAAAATCTGGGTCTGTATTATTTTCGTCACTGTTCTCTGCATTCTCTATGTCCAAAGGGTGCTGATAGTTCAGACAAGAAACGCCTTGGCATTCGCCACACAAGGCTGAGCATTTCAGTCCATTCTTGAAACACGTACATCTCGCGTTCTGACACTCTACCTTGCAGTTACATCTGAAAAGTTTTAGTAAGCTTTCTGGTGCTGGAGCTTTCGAGGTATAAACTGGTAGCAGTTTTCCTCTTTTCACAGTCCAACCCCATTCTTCTGGATCAAGATCTGCCAGTCCTCTCCAAACTTGCACTTGGAGTTAAACACGCAATGAATGGAATGATGCAGCTGCGGATGTTGGAGGCAAGCTCTCGGGAGACACAACTTTCATACTTGCAGCAACTTTCCGGTAGAATCTCGTGACACGAAGCTTATCAAGCGAGCTTTCTTTTTTTCTGCCATAAACAATAAGCAACAACTTTTCTCCAGCAGTAATAACTTCTTCTCTTGTTGATGTTGAGTTGTTGAAAACTTGGCTTAAGCGTTGAAAGCTTTCGTCTTTCTTAAACTTTTGCAGGGCCACATCTTTACCAATGGAGAACAATCTGGCCGTTGTATCACACCCAAGTAAGGCGTGAATAAGCAAGAATGCTTGGCAAATCTTCAATCCTAATTTCGATTTAGCGTACTTGATGTCCCACAGTTTGGTTTTCGCTTTCGATCGAGTTTTTTGCTCTGACGTGAAAAATATTCTGTGACCATCTACATCAGCATGAAGGAGCAGGAGAATGAGTAGATCGGTATCTTCTGCAATAACAACTGTTGGTTTACTTCTGGCAGATTCAATTGCTGTCTGTACAATCAAAAGGTCTGCATCACCAGATGATTGGATTGCTTTCATGGTTTCTTCGTTTACTTTAGTCGCCAACATTACTAGAAATCTCTGCTTGTTGTCGAGGTTAGTAAGAAACTCGTCTTTCTTCGTATTTAGCTTCATTTCTCCTGTTAAACGTACTGGTATGCCCTGCTTGCCTTTGGTTCTGCGAATATGGGTTGTATCTTTGGTACAAGGCTTCCCGTCATACCCATCAAATACAACGACTGTTCCCTCTCCGTAATGCTTGAGGACGTATTCTACATAAGTTTTGCAAATCTCGTTGTGTGTTCTTCCTTTTGTCCATTGTGTCTGTGGAGTAAGGATCCTCCATCGAGGACATATGAAATATCTTTAGGAAGTGAAGCATCTGATTCATCAGGCGCAGTTGAAGACCAGATAGAATTTGCTAGCTGTGGTTTATTTGCTTCCCTTAACAAACCGTCTGTCTCTATAAGTGCAGGAGGAAATGTGTACAGCTCATACGAGAATGCTGTCTCCAAGTCTACAGCTGATCCCATACCTCTGACAGTGGTTATTAGACGTTGGAATAACAAGAAAGGATCAAGGGGAATAACTTCTTCACCTATCTTAATAGTTGATCTTGCTTTCATTGTTATGGCAACGTCTTTCTTCTTGAACGTATAATCTGCAACTGGTTTTCCGGACATTGAAGCAAGAATGTTGCTTCCAATAACCTTGGCATTGTCTACATTGACAGTTGAAATAGCAATTTCTCCTGTGTCAATGCTCATGAGTTCCTTTCGGTTGTCGAAGGGGTTTCTTGCCACAGCGTACGCCAAGATTTTCAATGAATCTTTGAAATCTCTTTCAAGTCGTGCCTGTCTTGTTTCTTTATGCTGCTCACTTCCTTCATACGTTACATCTGTAACTTCCTGCATCGCACGGTTTATTTCTGCACAGGCTGGTGTCGACCTGTTGTTTTCAAACTCCTCATAGGAACTTGTTCTATAACCAGATCTGTTGAGAGTCCAGCCCAAAATCTATTACTTCTGCGAACAACATGATAGTCTTCTCTAAACTTTGCGTAAACATTTGGATGTGTCTCTTTTAGATTTAACATTTTTTGAAGATAGATGCGTGTTGACTTAGCATACGCAAAATGTCCAGACGCTGCGAAAAATGGTAGCATGCTATACTCTGCCAGTAAATGAAAAAGGAAATTTCCTGTTCTTTCGGCTTTTATGAATGTGCATAGTACTTCGACCATTTCTATGTATTGGAACCACAGTTTTGCAATTCTCGAGGAATCTAAGCTACGTTTGTAGTTCTCCAGTTTCTCAATCATCTTTTTGAAGACCTCCTCCGTTTCTACATCTTCCGACCTTATTTCTCCTGAGATTGATTTATCAAGTAAATCTGAAATCTGTATTAAATCGAAGTTATCAGCAAAATTGAAAACATCTGACTGAGTGTATTCTTCATCATTGTCTAACTTAAAAGGGCACTTGTATATTTCTGACATCATTATTGCATGAAGGGTACCTACAACTAGTAGATGACCACGAACGGCTCGAGATATTGCTTTCCCACTTAGCATGTGGGGCACCGTGTTTTCAGCATAGACAGTTTCTAAGATTGCCTGCAGTCCGGAAGAAGTCATGAGATGCCCATTAGATCCAAGGAAACTCATGGCAGTGTGGAGTCCACCAAGTCGCAACACTATTTCTTTCAAAGTGCTTGCATCATCCACACTTTCTTAAATTTCAGTTCCCTTCCAGTACAGTGGCTGATCAAATGTTAGTACCGGTGACATGTTGTAGCGCTATGCTTGCTCAGACACAAAATGCATGGTTGACAAAATGCATGATTCGTCGCTGGATTGCATATCGATCATCGGCATGAATATAACGGAAGCCTGTCCAGGGTGCTCTCCTTTATGCACCATTTTCATAAAGCCATTCCACAGTGGTCGTTGAGGTTTCAGCATCCAGGCACAATTCCATAAAATGTTGAAGCAACTTGTTGGATCATCGGCATGAAATTTAAATTGATGCGAATCTTTGTATGTTAAGGCGCAAGATTTTCTGCGCGAGCGAAATATGTGAGTTTCGATGCTGCAAATGTTCACGATCTCCTTTGATGTGACATCTATTCTTGGCACTAATTTCGTGGAAGCTACCTTGGGAGTAACTGTAACAATTATACCTATGCCGTGGAATGTATTTAGACCATCGATTGTTCTAATATTGTGATCAACATTGTCACCAACATGTTGTATGAAAGATTCATTGTCAATTCCTTCAATTTCTGTCCCCTGATGATACGCCGCACTTCTTTCAAACTTCTGAACCTCTGAGTAGGAAGAGCAAAATCCGTGACTGTGTAAAGAGTCAATCAAAAACCTTGATCCAAATTGTCTATGCATTTGCACTCCCAAGCCAATCTGAAGTGGGCCAATTATTGCTTTTGGTCTGACTGCTTGCATTATTGCCTGCCCAATAGAGGCAATTCGTAGGTCACTGCTTTTGGCAACAAACATCTTTTCAAGCAGTAATCGTAAAGATTTGGGAAGAAATTCTTTGCAACGGGCACGAGATTCTGTCTTGGGTGGATGGATACATTGTTATGTGTATATATATACATACATATGTTATATGTATATATATATATATGTGTGTGTTTGTGTGTGCATACACATATATATATATATATATATATATATGTGTGTGTGTGTGTGTGTGTGTGTGTTGTGTGTGTGTGTTGTGTGTGTGAGAGAGAGAGAGAGAAGTATTAGAATCACTTACAAAAAAGAGATGTAAATAAATTAATTTAAGCACGTTATTTAACGAAGTTACGCTCATTTAGCCGAAAACTGATTAACCAGACTTAAATCAACTAAATTTAAGAAAGTAATTTTATTTAAAATATTTTTAGTGCGTTGTTAAGAGAAAGTTTGCTCTGCGCACTGTTGAACGAAGTGCATGGAAACAGAACACCTTCATTAATTATCAGAAGCAAACAAAACAAAGCCAAAGGGGCTCAGTTCCCGACATCCGGGAAGGTACCCAATATCCGGCTGGACACAGCTTCGGATTATTGTTTGCGTCACAGAATTTTAAATTTTTTTTAACTGGCTTGCTTCGAAAACAAATAGTGTAGACTTTTCAGAAAGAATTTCACATTATCAAGTGTTTACCATGCATTGAAACGTGTTTTTTTTAATGAATTAATACATATTTCTAGACATTTTCTTCAAACTACTAAATGAATAATAGTGTAGAAAACTAGAGAATAAAATTAAGTAGAACACCAAAATGCAGTATCAGTACAAACTTATGGGGTATGTAATTATCTAAATAAAATTGTGCTATTTATCGTACTTCTTGGCCAATATTTTTAAAAAGTGAAACCAGTTAAATAATCTATTGAATTATATATATATATTATATATATATATATATATATATATATATATTATATATATATATATCAGTGCCGTACACTAGGGGAGGGGAGTTATGGGGTCTGTACCTCCCCTTAAGAATAGGCTGACCATATTTCCTTGAGACAAAAACGGGACATTGGGATGGCAAAAAAGGGACGGGGGTTATGTAATATTCTGTATTCATGAAAAAGTAAGTACATAAACATTAGGCCTGTTCAAAAATCAACTTTTTCTTATTTTCATAGGTTTCTGTACATTTTCCCATGCTTTTTGACCTGAAAAAGCCGACAATCACAACTATTTTGACCTAGGATGTAGGGAAGCATTGCCGCATGGAGCTTTAAATTTTCTGCCTTGAAATCGGCCAAAGCGCCAATTCCGGGGTCCCTTGAATTATGTTTTGCACTTTAACTTTTGATCTAAACAAGATAGAGCAACAAATTAGGTATCAAATGAAAGAGCATAAAATTAATAAATAATAATAATAATAATAATAATAATAAATAAATAATAATTAATAATAATAATAATAATAATAATAATAATTATCTATCATTTTTCAGGAAACAACAGAAACTCAATCAGAATCTAGAAAACCATCTACAAGTTACAACTTCACAATGGCATTAAGCAAGGAGCTGAGGGAGCTCCGTGGGCGCACAGTTGATATCTCAGAACCTCTACGTACTGTCCACAGGCAGGTGTCAACTGGGCCATCTACCAGATCTTTCACTGAAACTTTCCTGGTTGGATACCCTTCAGCTTTTATCAGTGGTTCCCAGCTTCCCACCAACAGACAGGCGTTCCAGTATTTCCTTAATCTTCAGAATTTACCGGAAAATGCAGGGAGGCCCATGGTTCAAGACCTTGCATATGAAACAGTTGAATCTATCATCCCATTCTGGCAGATGGCTAGGATCAAGACAATGACCAAGTACAACGCAATGAAGCTCTTCATGAAACTACATGAGAAACATCGTGCTCTGGTGAAAAGCAAAGGAAGAGCAAGTAACCCTGGAGGAAAAAGAGGAGCATTTGTGCTGGAATTAGACAGCCTGTTCGATATAGGAGCTACAGATGCAATCCAGGAAATACAGAACAGCAGACTGTTATCCAGAGAGAAGAAAGATGAGGATATCAGGTTCTACGAAGACCAAAAGACTGAGAGGAAAGGTCATATGTCTGGTCATGACAAGATTTTTGAGACAAGATCCCTGCAGCAAGCAGCGAGGAATGAAAGACTGCAGCATAGACAAGAACAAGGTAAAACTAATTACTTTGAACGTCACAGAAAGTTTTAAGTTTTACTCCATTGCGATATTTAGCATGTACTTAACAATTACTGTCTTAACATGTTGTACTATTTTACAGCTGCAGCAGAACAAGAGGCAGTTGTTCATGTGGATGACATTACCTGGGGTGACTCAACTGACAACGACGCTAACACAGAGGACATGGATTACCATCAGCCTCGTCCTGGATGTTCTCACCATCAAGACACTGTGACTAGTGTGACTTTGACGTTTCCAAGGAAGGTCATGGAATGTGATGTCATCTGCAATACAGCTGATCGTCTTGGTTTATCAGACAATCAAGTTACTGCCATGGTTTCTGCCACCTTGAAAGCTGGAGGGGCTGATCTGGATAACTTCGTCATCTCAACCTCAACAACACGTCGCAACAGAATGCTGTCCAGGTATAATATCAGCCAGAGTCACATGTCCAAGTTTTGTGAAAAACCCCCACAGTACGCTGCCTTACACTGGGATGGAAAGTTGCTCAAAGATGTCTTGGGCAGTGAACCTGGAAGTACCTCAGAGACTTTAGCTGTGCTAGTGTCTGGTCCACCTTCATACACTGAAGGAAAGTTATTGGGAGTACCTGTCATCGACAATTCTTCTGGCACAGCTCAGGCTGAGGCTTCAATGGATTTACTGGAGACATGGGAACTTACGGATAATGTTACTGCCCTTGTTTTTGACACTACATCCAGTAACAGTGGAGTTCACAGAGGAGCTGCCAAACTGCTAGAGAAAATGCTGAACAAAAAGGTGTTTTATCTGGCCTGTCGACATCACATCCTGGAAATCCTAGTAGGAGCAGTTTGGGAGAAGCTGTTTGGGAAGGTGAAGGGGCCAGATAATCCCTGGTTTGAGCATCTGAAGGATGTTTGGACGGACTTGTCCAAGGAAAACCCAAAGATGCTGGCTATCAACAGCAAATGGCTGAAGGAAAAGAAGAAGAACAGTGAAGAAATACTCCAAGACATTCTAACAGCAGAAAGGCTGCGCTGTTCTACACTCCTGTATGGATGATGTCAATGTCTGCTGCAGATGCTCCCGTGAATGATCTAAGTCTAATCCAGGACATGTTGAAGTACAAGAAAACTGACCCAGAGCTTGCTGATGCAGTACTTAATAAGATGGAAAACCACAAATGGTACCTGAAACAGGAAGTCGTGCCATTTGCCCTGTTCAGCAGTAGATTGAGTGACACATTGAAGCACGACATTGCTGCCCAGTTACATGCCACTGAGAAGCCAGACAGCTTCAGAACAGGAAGCCTCTATTCCAGAGAGTCACAGCTAAGACCACCCTGGTTGATCTCATTGGCCCAGAATCACATTTCCTGCTGGACACACTGAACATTGGATCCGAGTGGCTTCTGGAACCTGTCACGTCTTGGCCACAGAATGAGGACTACAGAAAAGCGTTGGACTATGTTAAGAATCTGAAAGCGGTGAATGACATTGCTGAACGTGGTGTCAAGATGATGAGCGACTTTGCAAATGTCATAACAACAGATGCCAAGCAAAGGGACTATCTCCTTCAAGCTGTGGAGTTCAACAGACGCCGCTTTGACAGCTTCAAGAAACAAACTCTCAACAACTGACTGTGTAAATGTCATTATGAAATTAATCATCATGTAATGCTTTCACTTCTTGATCGATTAGACTTGTGACAAAATGTTAATCTCAAATTTGTTTCATGAATAAGGCGCCTTGTCTGCCTTGAGTGTGAGAAAACGAATTTTGTGATATTTCTGAAATCTTTGTATGTACCAATGTGCCATTTCTTGTTCCAAGACTATCATAATTGTATAAGTTAGAAAGAGGATTAAAAACACTTTAATTTGGTGCCTATTTTGTTGCTCTATCTTGTTTAGATAAAAAGTTATAGTGCAAAACATGATTCAAGGGACCCCGGAACTGGTGCTTTTGGCCGATTTCAAGGCAGAAAACTTAAAGCTCCATGCGGCAATGCTTCCCAACAACCTAGGTCAAAATGGTTGTGATTTTCGGCCTTTTCACGTCAAAAAGCATGGGAAAAAGTACAGAAACCTATGAAAATAAGAAAAAGTTGATTTTTGAACAGGGCTAATAAACATATTGAGCTTACAATTATTCTTCAGTGACAGAACCCATACAAAAACCCATACAAAACGGTACTGTCCCGTTCAAAACGGTACGTATGGTCAGCCTACTTAAGAAGTAAGATTTTATATTCTAGGTAAAAATATGAGTAAATTTTTTCTTACTACTAATTATTTATTAATAATCAAATAAAAATTATTTCAGTTTTTTTAACATTGATTTTCATTTTTGTTCATTAAAGATAAAAAAAAAATAACTTCTTTAGAATAAAAAGAAAATTTAGACCCCCCCTTAGGAAAATCCTGCGTACGCCACTGATATATATATATATATATATATACACATTCAACTGCAAAGAACACGCAGTATAAATAACGTAAAGAACGACGCTTGTATAGGAGATATTCCGCGCAAGACGAGAAAGAGAAAACAACAAATGAAAAAATGAAGTACCACCTGGGAATCGAACCCGGGATCTTCCGATTGCCGGTCAGACGCGATAACCACTACACCATGGACTTCACTCTTCCAAATGCCGTAATTCCTCTACATACTCGCAGAAACCAATGCCCCAAGGGGGCACCTCCCGCATGCCGTAACATTATATACATTCAACTGCAAAGAACACGCAGTATAAATAACGTAAAGAACGACGCTTGTATAGGAGATATTCCGCGCAAGACGAGAAAGAGAAAACAACAAATGAAAAAATGAAGTACCACCTGGGAATCGAACCCGGGATCTTCCGATTGCGTCTGACCGGCAATCGGAAGATCCCGGGTTCGATTCCCAGGTGGTACTTCATTTTTTCATTTGTTGTTTTCTCTTTCTCGTCTTGCGCGGAATATCTCCTATACAAGCGTCGTTCTTTACGTTATTTATACTGCGTGTTCTTTGCAGTTGAATGTATATAATGTTACGGCATGCGGGAGGTGCCCCCTTGGGGCATTGGTTTCTGCGAGTATGTAGAGGAATTACGGCATTTGGAAGAGTGAAGTCCATGGTGTAGTGGTTATCGCGTCTGACCGGCAATCGGAAGATCCCGGGTTCGATTCCCAGGTGGTACTTCATTTTTTCATTTGTTGTTTTCTCTTTCTCGTCTTGCGCGGAATATCTCCTATACAAGCGTCGTTCTTTACGTTATATATATATATATATATATAATTGCAAAAACACGAGGGGGGTTTTGCTCGCTTTTTAAAATTTTTTACTTGTTTTTTAGTTCCTCTTCTGGGGGGAGTGGGGGGTCTCTATCCACTAGAAAACCCGTTTACATACAAAATAAATGTATAGTTTCAATAAATTACCTTTTCTATGTTGTTAAAACAAAATGTATTGGGTTAGTTTTTTAAATATGTGACACTTTAAAAGGTTTGTATTTTTTTTATTAACTGAAATAAAACAAAATTTTTACTGTAACTTCTCTACACGTGGGAATTAGTCCCGCAGTGCAAAACGTGCTCTATTTGATGTTCTCTCAGCTCATTAACTCTCTGCACACAAACAACAAAATTTTGCAGTATTCTGGACAGAATATCTGTTTCTTTTTTCTTCTTTCTTGTTCAGTTGATGCCTTCAGTTTTTCTATTGTGTGTGGATTATGTTTAAACACCCTATCTTTCAAATAATCTCACAGATAAAAGTCACAAGGGTTTAGATCCGGTAATGTTGGTGGCTATGATATTACTTTATCATAAACAGCAGGAAATCTCTTGGACAGACAATTCCGTTGAAGGAACTGGAGTTTTAAGGCATTGAAAGCCACAAGGTTTTCTCTGTCCCAGTCAGAGATAGAAAGATCATTGGTCAGGTGCATCATAGCCGTCTCACGCGAAGCATGGCGTGACTGTTGAGAGGGATGCTTTGTGAAATTGGTGGAGAAGTGAAGAGTGGGATCATCGGGATAGGAGTGGATAGGACAGGAAGTACGACTTAAAAGATCATTGATAAATAAAAGGAAGAGAGTAGCTAACAGGACGGAACCCTGAGGAACACAACTATCAATAGCTTTAGGAGAAGAGTGGCCATCTACAACCGCAGCTATACAATAGATCGGCCAGAAAGGAAATCACCGACAAAGGCACAGATAGAAAGATAGAAACCAAAGGAGAGCAGTTTCGAAATTAGAGATTTGTGCCAGACTCTATCAAAAGCGTTTAATATGCCTAGCGCGATGGCAAAGGTTTCACCAAAGTCCCAAAAGGAGAAGGATCAAAATTCAGAGAGATACACAAGATGATCGCCAATAGAGCGTCTCTTGCGGAACCCATACTGACGATCTGAAAAACGATTGTGAACAGAGAGGTGTTTAAGTATCTTCCTATTAAGGATACGTTAAAAAACTTTAGAAAAGCAAGAAATCAAGTCAGTTGGACGATAGTTGGAGGGTTGAGAGCGGTGAGAGTGGTGAGGAAGGAAATGTACCAGATGAGAGACAAAAACGAAGGAGTTTGCCTAAGCAGGGTGTCAGCACAGAAGCATAGTTCCTGAGAACAACAGGAGGGACCCCATCAGGACTGAACGCCTTCCTAGAGTTGAGCCCAAATAGGACAGGAAAAAACTTTAGGAAAGATTCGAATTTCAGACATAATTAAGTCAGAGATGGGAGGAGATGGAAGAACAGCAACGGAATGGTCCAGGGTTGATTGGAGGTGAAAGTTTGAGTTCAGCCTCGGTGGTGTAGTGTCTAGCATCGCTGACTACGAATCTGTCAGCTCAAGGTTCGATTCCTGGTAACGGCATGGGGCGCGCAGTCACTCAATAAAAATTGGTTGATAGACAAATGAGTACCCTGTGGAGGTGAGGAGATCAAGTCCGGGCAAGGACTTTGTAATTCCTGACCAGCTTGACCTTCGTCAGAATGAACAATTCGGACGGAAGAAAAACCAAGGTTTACCAGGAAAAGAGTAGCAACTGAGCCGTCAGAATAGAAAAGAGGAAGGAAAGAATAAGTAAAGTTATTGAAGTTTTCAGTTAGTTGCCAGGAAGAGCGTGACGAATTAGAATTAGATCGGATTTCACATTTTTGTCTGATGAAGGAATTTTTAGATAGTCGAGGAACAGATTTTGCACATCCCGACTAGAAATATAAGTTAAGTGAGAGTAGGCGACAGCACCTTCTGAAAGCCTTATCTCTGTTGCTGACAACATTAGAACAAGCAAAGTTAAACCCACGGTATTTTTTTTTGCATTAATAGTTGAAAAAAAAAATAACATGTACGCCTCCATACCAGAGAGAATTACCTCCGTGATGCTCTCAGGGAGAGTGGTGTACAATCTGCTCTTGGTCATTCAGGCTAGAGAATCTGGAGGGTAATTCAGCAGGGATGTCACTGAAGTGCGAGGAAAGCCAAAGGTGGTGGTGAACATTCAAAACACCTAAAATAAAGTTTCAGCGAAAGAAGAGTCGGATAGAATGTGTTCCACTTTGGAAGTGAGGTAGTCAAAGAGTTTTGGTTAGTCAGTAGAATTAGGAGACAGGTAGAGAGCGCGGCGTAAACTTAAGCTTCAGTGAGGAAGAGAAAGTGAGGTTTAGAGGAAGAGAGGTGGTGTTCAACAGGATGGAAATTTAAGGAAAGGCCATGTATGTTGCAGAAGTTTATGAAAAGTCCTCAGGGAACGCCGAGTCTTTTAAAGACGATGCCATTTTGGCTATTTTTTAATTTTATAAAGATTGTTTAGTATGTAGGATGCATGTATGTGTAGTGATGAAGAGAGGGAGAATGCTGGGCTGCTCACAGAATTGATGAGACATGGAAAAAAGATCAGCTATAGAGGACAGTGACAGGAGTAACGGGAGTTCCAGCACTCCCTCTCTCCTGCAATCTCTTCATATATATACTCTCCAACTGAAAAATTTTCGGATACCATTGATGATATCAGAAACCTGCGGCGGTTTTAATTTCCCATTTATGAAATACCAGAAGTGCGGGTAGAAATATATATATATATTAGTGATGGGACGATTGTCATATTTCATACAATCGCTGTTGCGATTGCGATTGCGATTGTCAGAATTTGAAAACCGCGCGATTGCGATTGCGATGTTTTAGCTTTAGCCTCACATAACGCTCATTTATGCTTTAAATATACCTAAACGCGTTACCTACCATAGGGTTAGCTTGATTTTTTAACATTCCAATTTTACATAGAGCAAATAAAGAGGTGTACTTATTGTTATTATTAAACCAATTTTTTATTCTGTTTTCAACTAATTCGCAACCCGTTTTCATTTCTGTTTTTGACTTATTTATTATTTATTTATTATTCCGTATTGTTGTTAGCTAAACTTTCCTTTAAGTACGCATGAAAGAGCAGCTTTCATAGCAACTTTTGTAGAGATTTAAATCTTTTGTTCACAATCGCAACAATCGCACTCATTAAATGCGATTGCAAATGCGATTGCGATTGTAAAAAATGTGCGATTGTATCGCGATTGCGATTGCGATTGCGATGCATCGTCCCATCACTAATATATATATATATATATATATATATAACGTAAAGAACGACGCTTGTATAGGAGATATTCCGCGCAAGACGAGAGAGAGAGAACGAAACAAATGAAAAAATGAGGTAACCACCCGGGAATCGAACTCGGGATCTTCCGATTGCCGGTCAGATGCGATAATCATTACACCATGGGCCTCACTCCTCCAAATGCCGTAATTCTTCTACATACTCGCAGAAACCAATGCCCCAAGGGGGCACCTCCCGCATGCCGTAACATTATATACATTTAACTGCAAACACGCAGTATAATTAACGTAAAGCGTCGTTCTTTACGTTAATTATACTGCGTGTTTGCAGTTAAATGTATATAATGTTACGGCATGCGGGAGGTGCCCCCTTGGGGCATTGGTTTCTGCGAGTATGTAGAAGAATTACGGCATTTGGAGGAGTGAGGCCCATGGTGTAATGATTATCGCATCTGACCGGCAATCGGAAGATCCCGGGTTCGATTCCCGGGTGGTTACCTCATTTTTTCATTTGTTTCGTTCTCTCTCTCTCGTCTTGCGCGGAATATCTCCTATACAAGCGTCGTTCTTTACGTTAATTATACTACGTGTTTGCAGTTAAATTTATATATATATATATATATATATATATATATATATACCAAGACAAACGGGGGCGCAAGGGAAGACCAGGAGCAAACAAAAATGTTGATGACTCAAACAAACGAATTTATGTTAACACAAGAGATAACAGAAAATACCAGGAAAAATAACTGCCTAGATTTGGTATTCACGAATAATACGAACTTGATTGTTGACATAAAACTAACCACATCAGGTTTCGCAAACCCACTTTCACAGGCTTGAAAATAAAATTTGACAGTTTCGCACCACTTAAGTACAAACGTAATCTTATTCTTACCCTCTTATATCGTTCCAACTACCATCTTCCTCATGCTGAGTTGGAATTCCTTAAAAAGTTCTTACTAGGTAATGGTTTCCCTTCTAAACTTATTGAGAGTGTAATGAAAAGATTTCTGAACTTAAAATTCTCTAATGAAACTAAAATCGTCGTAATTACAATACAGAAGAAGGTTGTATATTTTAAACTTCCTTACTATGGACCCGAGAGTCTTGTGTTGAAGAGGAAAATTAGCAAACTGATCAATAGATGTTATCCGCAAATTTCTGTTAAATGTATTTACACATTAGAACGTAAATTACACTCCTTTTTTAAATTTAAAGATATAATTCCAAAGCCCTTGTACTCATCGGTTATTTACAAATATACATGTGACGATTGCACATCGTCGTACGTTGGCATGATTGCATGCCAACTCCAAATTCGTATCGATGAGCACAAGGGTAATAGTAGCCGTACCAATAATAGACTTACAAATCCCTCCCAATCACATATACGTTCCCACTCCCATCAGTTAGACCACCCAATTAAATCTACTAACTTTCCAATAATTGCTAAAGCCAATAAACACGACCTACCCCTCTTAAAAACAATATTCATTTTTAAACATAAGCCGGATATAAATCATCATACCACATTCCATACCTCAATATCCTTCAATAAAATTACCTTTACTTCCCTACCAACCAACCAAGTTAGTGCCCGTTAACAAATTCTTTCAACCTTTCTCACTCTTTGCTGTGTCCGTGATTGAGTAACTTCTACCTGATTTGTTCCTTTTAAGGTTTTATTGATTTTAATGTTTTATAATTTAAACTTTTCATAATGTTCCCCTAAATTATTTTGGATCAAGTAAAGATAAGCACCCCCAACCTTTTCTAGTTAGCTTTATAAGGCTAACTAACGAAAATATCAGGACCTAACCTAACCAATCGTCAAGGGCGTACAGTTGACCTAACGATTGGTTAGGTTAAGTCGTGATATTTTCGTTAGTTAGCCTTATGAAGCTAACTAAAAAAGGTTGAGGGTGCTTATCTTTACTTGATACATTATTTTATAATGTTTGTACTTACATTTCTCTTATTTTAAAGGTAGCCTTCTTTTATGGTTTCTTTTATTATAGTTTATATTTTAATTGTATTATCTTTATTATTTCATATCTGTCTAATTTTCGCTGTCAATATTTAAATTGTTTTAAATTCATAGTTGGTTTTTAATTGTATATATATATCTCATTTTAGCACTGAAGATGACATTAGAAATGCCGAAAGCTCTGAATGTTAAATGTATATATATATATATATATATATATATATATATATATATATATATATATATATATATATATATATATACAGTAGCACCAAAAATCAAATTATAGCTTAGCCCTCTTTGTAAGTATCCAGTTCGAAGTCACAAATAAATATTTGACCGTTGGAAAAAAGAAGAGTATATATGAATCTTTCCTCTATTGGTGCTACTGAAAAATACATGTAGATGACATAATAAAGGATGAAATAGCTGAAAAAAACGAATTGATATTTCTGGCCGTTTTCATTCCCTCAATGAGTGTGTTTTTGTTGTCATTCGGGAAGCGTTTGCGATGATCCTCGACGACCTGCAGAAGGAACTGCAACTGTCCTTCCTGTTTCGTCAAAATAGCATTGTATTCCTGAACTATGGCGATTTCTCTCTCTACAGCGTCGCTCACCACTTTTATGCTTCCGACGCGCTTTCTCGCCTCCTAGTACGCCTTATCAGGCTCTCAGTTTGAGGGATCTTGGGCAAGAAATGTCGTAGGCAGGTTTGAAAATACATGTTTTCTTCTTTGAAGCGAAGTCTACCAGCTCTTTTTTTCGCGATTGAGTTTACATCAACCTTGATCCTGACGGGTGAATTCCTCTCCTTCTCGATCGAGAGGGCTAAGAGGCGGCGCTTATCATTAGCGGAGATGGAAAGATCGAATAAAGCTAATCCTACAAATGATTCACTGAGGTACCACAGTTGAGCGGACGCACTCTTCAAAGCCACGTTAAAAGCATTCTTGCAGCAGCTTTGGTACATGGCGAGTTGCTTCATCATACGAAGCTCATTGGTAGGAGATGCAAAAAACCATAGTGGCCGAGACCCACATCTTGCGCAATGCCGTCGTATCCCGACATGTAAGAGAAAACTGATCCTTAAACAGCCAGATCTTAATGGCATAAATGCATTTCGCCATTTATCTCGTCAGGTGCATGGTAGCAGGTGCCAAAAATCTTACACCTCCTTGTAAGAAGATCAACGTAAGCTCCAGTAGTTCACGGTAGTCGTAACGGGGTTGGTCTTCTTCCAGCCGTTTGAAAACGAATGTAGAAAGTGGCTGCCTCTGAAGCCACAATTTCAGCATCGATGCCTTGCCTGAAATTCCTCGTATCTATACTCTCCCATACATCTCTAAATCTCTCCAATAGTTTAATGGTGGGTCCAAAAGAAGGTCCAAACAAAGTGCTAAAGACCTTTTCCAAAATTACCTCTCAAATGTAGTAACGGCAGGCAAGATGTAGGAGCTTGCAGCGAAGGAGGTCTTCGAGAAGAACACAAGCCCCGTTTATGTGGCCAGTATTGCTTGCTGTGTGTCGAAGCACATTGCTTGGACCCGATCTTGTAACTTCCATTCTGTCAGTTGATCTATGACAGCGGTGGCTTACGCCTTTTCAGTAGATCTGGAAAGGTTTGGGACACCGAGGAGCTTCATGACACCGTCGCCGGAGACGATAACGGGTAGACGGTCAATGTGTTCCTTAGTAGTTAAGTCTTTGAGGAGCTTACCGTCCCAGTGAACTGTTAGGGGAGGCAACTGGAGTGAAAGACTTCTTAATCTCATCAGCAAGTTTCCCTCTCACCTGTCGTTGGGCTTTTCTGACCGACTCACGATTCAAGCCATGGTCCTCCAGATTTTGACTTAGAGCTACCAGCGTCCAGGCAGCAATATGCACGGCACTTCTGTTACTGACTTTAGTGCGGTGGAGTGTAGCTGTAAGGTCTGGAGTAACAATCTGTTTGAGGCGTGGTCGTATCCGTTTGGAAGTAGATTGAGTCATATTTTTACCAACTTCTATGTCACTCCCCTCCTCCGATTACCCGCTGCTGCTGCTGCTGTTGCTGCTGCTATTGTTGTCTGACGCCATGGCCACAACTGCATTTTCGACCTCAAGACATCTGGTCTCCTTCTTCTTCCGATGCTCCTCTTCTCTAGCTCTTTTGAGTTTCCTTTCTTCAATACTGACAGTGGATGTATCAACTGGCCCCAATGATCCACTCCGTCCTTTTTCTCGTTGAGCCAGAAGAAACTTGCGATCTTCAGGTATCTTAATCAGCTTCAGAGCATCAACATGCGCGACACTGAAGAGGTCGCCTAGTTTTTCCTGGAATTCTTGCTCCTTTTGAGTTGTGTGGTGGTCCTCCTGCTCTTTTACTTCTTCAGCCCTCGCCATTCCTTGTACAAAGCCTCGACGTGGCAGATGGCAAGGTGGAGTGGTCGCATTGGGATGTAGGCCTTAAACCAGAAGTTTGCCACGTCCGTCATGACGCGAGAGGAACTCTCACGGATAGTCAATTTTCCCGCGGTATGATGGTTCAAGAAGCAGTGAAGCACATCTCAATTAGACAGCAATTTCTGTCCACCGATTTGACACTCCTTGATCTGCCCCAGGAGCCGTATATCTCTTGCTTTCCTTGTTGCCTTAGCCATCATTCAATTCCTGTAAAATAAAAAAGTGCACTTAGAACAAATAAAAATAAAAATGTTTTAAAACTTCATTCAAATACCTTTCTGTAGTAGAGTATAATGCATGTACTATATATAATGTACATTTTGTTATACTCGTACATGCATATATAAACAAACATTCATTCTTAGATCTAAGCAGCAGCGGGCCTATCTACTGCTGAAGTTGGCTTCAGTATGTGTTACAGCCAATTGCACTAGTAAAATAATGCTTTCTCATTTATTATTTTTAGTTATAATATTGTCATTAATATACTTTATAATAATCACTAAAATAGTTTATTATATTTGCGTAATAACACCACTTACTTCTTCATGTAACCATATAAAAGTTTGGAAACACTAAAAATAACTCAGCTACTTAGTAGACGACGAACAATTGCTGCAGGACCAATTACAGCGCCATTTTTCGGCGCGCTATATAATCATGTAGACGGACGGGCATTGTGAATATCAAGAGGTTAATGCGGATCCTCTTAAATTTATCTGATCGAGTTGAAATTTAGAGACCTATTTTCTTATCAAACCTCACAAAATAAAGGAATGAGAAAAGAAATATAACACATTTATTGTTACCATTTATGAGTGTATCACCAAAATATATATATATATATATATATATATATATATATAATATTTAGGAGAAATCCAATGACAAGGAGAAATGTAAATGCCATGAAAAGTCTTCTTTAATGCGCAACGTTTCGAGCAAATACGCTCATCTTCAGGCTGTATGATAACAATGTGAAATTAAAATCAATAATTGAATGAAAAACAAGACAAAGAAAATTTCTATAACCTATTCATAAAGGCAAACTTTAAAAGACTGAAAAAAGAGGGTTAAATTCTAAGTTATACAGATTTACATTTAAAATTAAGAAGCTATTTTTAAATACATATAGTAAATGTGAAATTAATACACTGGAAAAATTAACAATAGTACACTGGAATAATGAAACTAACTAACCTTTCACTGCAATTTCCGAGGCTAGACTGATTTAAGCAAAGGCAAAACGAGAAAACATAAGATAAGATAAGATAAGATAAGTTAAGATGGTGAGGGCGATTGGGGAAGGGGGGATTATAAGGAATTGGGGAAGGAGGAGGGATTATAAAAAGTTTAAAGGGACAGCTGTTGAGTCAACATTTAGCGTAGGGGTCAAAGTTTTAATGTAAAGCGATTCCAAAATTCTAAGTGAGTTGGGACAAGTATTACAATCTCCCACTCATCTCAAGCCAATTTTCTATCGACGCTTCGTTGATGATTCGATAGCTGTCTTTGATAATGCGGTACAAGCGCAACAATTCTTTAACTTCCTAAATTCTTTGCACCCCAATATAACGTATACAATGGAAACTGAGAAAAATGGCTCCCTTCCCTTTTTAGATCTTTTAATTTCGAAAAACGGTGATTCTATTACTACATCAGTTTACAGGAAACCCACTTTCACTGGTTTGGGCATGAATTTTTTTAATTTTACTGATTTCAACTATAAGATGTCTTGTATTAAAACTCTCCTGTTCAGAGGATATAATTTGACCTCTAGTTTTACCTTACTTAATGATGAATTTAATAATCTAAGATCATACTTTACCAATAATAGTTTTCCTGTTCAATATGTAGATAAACTAATTAGATCCTTCTTAAATAATGTTTATAGCCCTCAACTTCCTTGTATTACAGTGCCGAAGGATATAAAATATTTCTTGGTACCTGAAATGGGTCCTTTGAATAAGGAATTTAAGCTTAAATTTACAAAGTTGTTAAGGAAATTTTTTTATCATACTGATTTCCGCATCATATTTATTAATAAAACGTCTTTAGGTAGCTTTTTCTCAGCGAAGGATCGAACCCCTGACTCGTTGCGTAGCGGTGTTGTATATTTATTTACCTGCCCTAGGTGTCTCCTTGGGAATTACATTGGCAGCACTGTTCGCTCTCTCAGGGCTAGATTTTATTCGCATATGGGAATAAGTGGCCGAACAGGTAAAATTTTAAAAACTAAAGAAGTTTCTAGTATTCGGGAACACAGTATAAAATGTAAAACTGATGTCACTTTAGACAATTTTAAAATTCTTGGTTGTAATACTTGTCCCAACTCACTTAGAATTTTGGAATCGCTTTACATTAAAACTTTGACCCCTACGCTAAATGTTGACTCATCAGCTGTCCCTTTAAACTTTTTATAATCCCTCCTCCTTCCCCAATTCCTTATAATCCCCCCTTCCCCAATCGCCCTCACCATCTTAACTTATCTTATCTTATCTTATCTTCTTATGTTTTCTCGTTTTGCCTTTGCTTAAATCAGTCTAGCCTCGGAAATTGCAGTGAAAGGTTAGTTAGTTTCATTATTCCAGTGTAGTATTGTTAATTTTTCCAGTGTATTAATTTCACATTTACTATATGTATTTAAAAATAGCTTCTTAATTTTAAATGTAAATCTGTATAACTTAGAATTTAACCCTCTTTTTTCAGTCTTTTAAAGTTTGCCTTTATGAATAGGTTATAGAAATTTTCTTTGTCTTGTTTTTCATTCAATTATTGATTTTAATTTCACATTGTTATCATACAGCCTGAAGATGAGCGTATTTGCTCGAAACGTTGCGCATTAAAGAAGACTTTTCATGGCATTTACATTTCTCCTTGTCATTGGATTTCTCCTAAATATTAAATTGAAGCTCTGTAGAAGCAACCCGCATGATTATATATATATATATATATATATATATATATATTATATATATATATATTGTATATACATATATATATATATTGTATATACATAATATATATACTGTATATATATATATATATACTGTATATATATATATATATATATATATATATATATATATATATATATATATATATACTGTATATATATATATTATACTGTATATATATATATATATTATATTATATATATATATATATATATATACTGTATATATATATATATATATATATATATATCTATATATATATATATATATATATATATATATATATATATATATATATATATATATTATACTGTATATATATATACATACTGTATATTATATATATATATATATACTGTATATATATATATATATATATTACACTGTATATATATATATATATACTGTATATATATATATATATATATATATATATATATATATATATGTACCATATGTCCCACAAAAAAGTACACCCAACTTTAGATTGTACTAACTCCTCCAAAAATTGAGATATTTTGGATCTGTTTGTTTGATTTAATATAGCAAATTATTCTTTGTTAACGTTCAAATTTATTCATGTTTAAACGATTTAGTGTTTAAGCATCTGCTTTTAACTGAAGGGTACAGCAAAATGGGTTGCGCCGAATGATCGTTTCTCACAGCCAGATAGCTCCTCTTGCTTTAACCAATGTGCTACTTTTTACGTCGAAGGATATTGCAAATATTTTTTTAAATAATTCGAACTTTTGTATCTAAGATACGAGTCATACATATAAATGAAGAATCTGAATTACTAAATTTATAAATAACTTTGAAACCCTTATCATGCAGTTTACACGAAGGCAGCGCGTTCTCATGGTCACAACTTATCTGCAAACTAAAAGCTTAAAACAAGTTCAGAATACCTTCGAACTTCAATTTCCCGATAGAGCTTCTCCAACTAAACATACAATGCTGAAGAATGTTCGGAAATACAAAGAAGAAGGAACAGTCCTCAATTTGAACAAAGGACGTTCAGGCCATCCGAAGATGGCAAGAACAGACGAGAACATTCAGCATTCAGCCCTGACTTGACCCCGTGTGATTACTTTTTATGGGGTCATTTGAAAAATAGAGTATTTGCATCACAACCTATCAATTTAGATGATTTGAGGACTCGCATCACAGCTGAAATCAACTTGTTAAAAGACAATCCAGATCTTATCAAAAGAGTGATGGGGAAGATGAGAGCTCGACTCCAGATTTGTATCGATAGGAATGGCGGTCATGTTGAAATAAAACGAAACTAAGCATAACTTTTGCAATAAGGAATAAAGAAAAATCTGCTTTGTATCTTATTAAAATTATGTTAAAGTATCCATTATTATGTATTTGTCTTTTCATTACATCGATAGCACACACATTATTTTTTCATTGACCAATTTTGCGCAATCCATTTTGTTGTACCCTTCAGTTAAAAGCAGATGCTTAAACACTAAATCGTTTAAACATGAATAAATTTGAACGTTAACAAAGAATAATTTGCTATATTAAATCAAACAAACAGATCCAAAATATCTCAATTTTTGGAGGAGTTAGTACAATCTAAATTTGGGTGTACTTTTTTGTGGGACAGATGGTATATATATATATATATATATATACATACATATACATACATATACACACACAGTGTGTGTGTGTGTGTGTGTGTGTATATATATATATATATATATAGACACAGTGTGTATATATGTATATATAAATGAAAGATGAATTATCAAAAGTCCCTCATTAGTCACTGTTCGTGATTTTAAATAAAATTAATCATCATGAGTGTTTTGATGTCTGACCGTTTATAATCTCGATGAAAATTCTTGTCTCAGTGTAATAGAATGACATGTGGAGGAAATTGAATCTGCAAAAAAACATTAAGGCGCATAACGAGTTTTCTTTTTAACAGTTGTCGCTATTTTTTTTTGTTTTTGAACTTTTAATTTTTAACACCAAATGTTTTTCTTATTCTTGTCCTATTCTTTTTAAAGTTTATTATGCACACAAAAAAGACTTGCCTTTCTGCAGAACGGATTTTTCAGACTAGTCTATGGTTTTTGTAGGCTATGATTTTTGTTTTGAACAGAGGTTTTTAATCCAGTGAGAACTAAACAGTTACATTAAGCTCACGAACCACTTACATTTTGAATGCAGGTTCACCAATTTTGTCTTTTATGGACTTGGTTGTTTTTCCCTGATTTCACGAAAGAGTATAAAGTTTTGTACAAGCGTGATCTGACTAGATGCACAAAATTATTTATTTTTTACCACAAACAACATAACTTGTAAAATAGGCGAAATTTTGTTTTTGCTTGCTGCCGACAAGAAGCGTGACGCTGGGCGCTGGGCTTCACGCGGATGGACGCTTACTCATCTGAACATTTTTTTGGCCATGTAAACTTTGCTCTAAACTTTTTGTAGCGAACGGATTTGTTCGATGTTTACATCAAACTATTCGCGACGACATCTATCTTTTGGTGTAAAGTTTCTTCTGAAAAAAACTATAGCCTTCAGAGGAGCCGTCCACGAAGTGCTAGTCGAGATTAAAAAGATTTGTGTCCACACTACCGTGACTGGACATCTTTAATTCTGCAGCTGGTTATTTGCGAGAATTTTAAAGCTCTGTGTTAAACGAGTATTGTTCTAAATGTTTACAAACTTATATGCTGTATATTCTCTATTGTTCGGATACAAATCTACCTTTTCTGTGAGAATGTCTTTATTTATATATATATATATATATATAACGGTAGCTTTTTTAAAGTGTCCCAAAGCTTTGAATGCATCTCACATTTTCTCATTTAGGAACATCAAGTACTAAGCTCGTTTTAGCGTTAAGAACTTAAGATCCATCTTTACTCTTTCCTGGTTTATACTCGTGAGCTGACTGCCAAACCATTTACGAAGAAAAACTTTTCTGCAGCTTCAACAAAAGTGGATAAACACAGGTTTCTACCAGTAAATTCAGATTTTTTTTTTACAATTACTTAGTTTTTTTTTAATTGTAGTAAATTATTTTCTGATTATTAATTTAAGTTTTTAATGTATATATATATATATATATATATATATATATATATGTATATATATATATATATATATATATATATATATATATATATATATACACATATAATATATATATATATATATATACACTATAATATATATATATATATATACATATAATATATATATATATATATATATATATATATACACATATAATATATATATATATATATATATATATATATACACACAATGGTGCTTATAAGTATTCATACAGAGAAATATTTCAGTTATATTTGTCCTTAGCTTTTGTACATGCACTGGATAATTATGAAAAATTTACTGTTCGTTTTGAAAAATTTAACAAATAAAAAAATTAGTTCAACTGCGACATATGATGTAAAGCATTATGGAATTTGAGGAAAATAAAAAAAAGTTAAAATGCATGGTACAAAAGATAAGGACGAATACAACTGAAATATTTCACTGTTCGAATACTTATGAGTACCACTGTATACACAGTACAGTATACATAATTATTTTCAGGGATAGGGAATTGAAACAAATTTCAATTCGATTTTCGATTTCAGTTTCTCTGGAAATAAAATTTCACTTCCTCTTTCAATTTCAGTTTTAGGGTTTTTTAGTTTAATTTTTTTTCGATATAAATTTCTCTCGATATTATGGCTACTCAAATATTTAGGAATCATATAGGCCTTACGAATGGCTTACAGATATCATGTGAATACCATAGTGTAAGGCTTGGTTATTTCTCGTCACTAAAAGTCAACAATTTCTCGAGCACATTGTCACAGGAGACGAGACATGGGTTCATCACCTTACTCCGGAAACAAAACGTGCCAGCATGGAATGGAAACACCCTGGGTCCCCGCGACCAAAGAAGTTCAAGATTGTGAGGTCCGCTGGCAAAGTGATAGTTACCGTGTCTTGAGACCACAAAGGCGTTTTGCTCGCAGACTTCATGCAAAAAGGCACAACAATCAATGCAGCTGCATGTTGTTCAACACTGGAACGTTTACGAGAGGCCCTTAAACGTAAACGTCCTGGACTGCTCCGTAGAGCAGGGCACTGTTCCAGTCCAGCCGCCATGTTCAACTGACTCATATAGCCAATGTACGGTAGATGGCAGCCGAATCGACGTCCAGTGTTGCCAACAATGATTAACGAATTCACCTGATAGAAACATAATCAATGTAGGACCTTTAGTTACTGAATTATACGTCGTGTAAACTTATTTTCTGACCGCCCCTCGTATGTATATATATATATATATATATATGTATATATATATATATATATATATATATATATATATATATATATATGATGATCTGTCTTTCCTTGTGAACAGATGAGAGTTTTATCAATTGTCCAGTGTTACCAATTGAATAAGTGGTTTCAGTCAACAGTGAAAATATCTTTAATAAAATAAATTACCTCGTAAACAAATATATTCTATTATTGACTTTATTTATTATTATATTTAATTGATTAAACCACGGCGAGTGCGTGTGGCTTTTGTTTTGTTTTGTTCGAGAAGTGTGAAATTCCAATCTATTAGAAAAAGTGGTCTAATAAGGTTGATTTTGATCTGCTAAGGAATATTAAGTAAGGTGTGGTCACCCTCCGTGAGAAAAAAATTGGCCAAATAGCGGACAGATAAGTTTTTTTTTAATTGTTCATAAATTGCTTGTATCTTTATCTCTCTTTATTAATACTTTTCCTTTTGCAGAACCTTCGTCGGTAGCTTTATTATGTATATATTCGTTCAGTACAATTTTGTGTTACAGGAACCAGTCTTCTGCGTTTGAAGAGCGTTTTTGTGGGCTTTGCGCTGGTGATGTAACAACTATGCACGCGGTGGACCTACGTTTTATTTACTAATTGCGCTTTACTTATTCCTGGAGACTTACGTCGTTATTAGATTACTATTATTAACTCGCTACTAATTTCCAAACCCTAGTAATTTAATTAGTTAATAGCATGGCACCCCTGTGAAGTACTTGCAGTCGGTGCGAAGGGAAGTTTGCTCCTTACGCGTTTATTTTGGCTAATAATAATGATCAATTAGTTTGCAGATGGTGCTCGAACATGGATTTCTTGAAGAACGAGCTACAGCGTGAGAGGGAGGCCAGAGTGAGGCTTCAAGAAAGGGTGATGCTCCTGACGCGAAATAAGAATTCCTTGGGCCTTCTGAGAAGAGTTATTCTTCAGTCACGGCCCTTCCTGCCTCAGCTTCTACTAATGATATAAATAGTTCTAATAGCCCTCTCTCTTCCCTTAGTTCCCGACCATTCGTTCAAGTGCGTAATGGAGCCCCATTAAGACAACTTAAGACTTGTCTACCAGTAATAACAAACAATAAGTTTTCTGTTTTAGGTTTCGAAGACGCTGATGATCCGGATATACGACTCGTTGGTGATTCCATTGTTCGAGGGCAGCTCGAGGAATTCTGTGGAAGAAACCCCCGTCGTAGACGCCGTTACTGCTACCCTGATGCAAGGATGGAGGATATAACGAGTAGCGTTGACCGCTTTACAGATGGAACCTCTGAGTACACAACATTTGTTATTCATGTCGGTACTAATAACGTTTTAAATTCTAGATCGGAAGAGCTGCTGGCCAGGTACAGGGATTTGTTAGAGCGACTAAAGAAGAAAACTAATAAGATTTTTTTAACAGGCATACTTCCTCGAATTATCCAACGTAACGAGTTCTACAGCAAGGTGACCTATATTAACATAACTTAAAGTCTCTTTGCCAACAGGAAGGAGTGCATTTCGTAAATTTTTGGAGCAGTTTCTACGACAGGAGGGACTTGGTCCTCGGAGATGGACTTCATCTTAGTGACGTTGGAGTTGCGCGTTTAGGAAGACTATTTCATAATACTGTCGCTTCTTTTCAGGCAGCCGTAACTCGACCGGCCCCGGCGTAATTTCCTTAAATTACAGGTCAAAAAATATGAATTTACCTTGCGCACACGAAGGTAACATGGTTTTAACAAACAATTTGAAGGTTCTATCTTTAAATGCTCGTAGCCTACGAAACAAAATAAACGATTTTTTTTCCTTAATTGCTTGCAAAGACTATGATTTAATTGCGATAAATGAATCGTGGCTTAGCACTGAAACACGTGACTTTGTAGGGGAGTATCAAATTAGAGATAGACTTTATGCTAAAAACAGAATAGGTAGGCGAGGAGGTGTTATGTTGTATATCAAAGATAATACTGCGAACGCTATAGAATTAAAGCACAGAAAGAACCGATAGACTCGACTATAGCAGAACTTACATCGAACGATTTCAAACTTCTTGTTGCCGTTATATGTAGGCCCCCTAATCAAACAGCTGGTACGGACAAAGCGTTATATCGTGAACTAAAGAGAATAATAGGTTGTGAACAGGCCTTAATTATGGGTGACTTTAACTGCGCTGACGTGAATTACGATACAATGCAAGGAGACGCGGAAGTTAACTGTTTAGTTAATTTTCTCGAGGATACCTTTCTTATTCAAAAGGTTGGGGAACCTACGAGGTTGGACAGTATTTTAGACTTAGTAATAGCTATGGAAGATAGGCTTATCACTGATCTAGAAATAATAGAGCCATTAAGCAATAGCAATCACAATATGGTAGAGTTTGTCCTCTTAGTAAGTCTCGAGGATACCTTTCTTATTCAAAAGGTTGGGGAACCTACGAGGTTGGACAGTATTTTAGATTTAGTAAATAGTAATAGCTATGGATGATAGGCTTATCACTGATCTAGAGATAATAGAGCCATTAAGCAATAGCAATCACAATATGGTAGAGTTTTTCCTCTTAGTAAGTCACTCGAAACCAGCTAACTCGATTAAAATCCCTGACTTCCCAGCGCGCAAACTTTTGTAAATTTAGAAATGAATTGTCAGGCGTCGAATGGCAAAACGTAATGGGGACCTCCAACACAAAAATAATGTGGGAATAGTTTGAAACAGTGTTTAGGACTATAAATGAGGAATGTGTACCGTACAAGATTAAGCGTGCGAAAGTAAATAACAAGCCCTTGTGGTTTACTTGTAGGGTAGGGGATATTATAAAGTAGAGATTGGGCTTATAGGTTACATAAGTGCGATAAAGACAATTTGTTTTGTGGTTACGAAACAGCTATATATCTTTAAGGTGTAATGCAAAAAGCGTAATAAAAAAGTCCAAGCCCGATTTTGAAATTTCCATAGCTCGTGACGACAAAGAAAACCCCAAGCGACTTTTCCAATACGTCAACAATACGAACCCGGTAAAGAGCATGTTGGGAACGGTTGAGAAATTCTGACGGTGAGCTAGTTTCCGATAACAAGCAAATGGCTTCTCCGCTAAACGAATTTTTTACGTCAGTTTTTACAATAAAAAGTGTAACAAATATCTCAACTGTCGCAGACATAATGACTTTCGATAATGGTAATACTTTAGATAATATTGTGGTGAGTGAAAGGGAGGTATTGCACTATATTTGTAAAATGAATATGCTTAAATCACCGGGGCCGGATTCCATATATCCTGTACAACTAAAAGAATTAAAAGAAAGGATTGATGTGCCGTTAGCAAAGTTTTTAATACGTCGATTTCTGAGGGGTGCGTACCAAATAATTTCAAGTCAGCAAATGTAACACCTATTTTTAAAAAAAAGGCGATAAAAGTGTGGCAGGAAATTATAGGCCAATCAGTTTAATGTCGGTTGTAGGTAAGCTACTGGAGTCGATAGTCAGGGATCGTATAGTCGAACACTTAGAATTGCATAACTTAGTTAGAAATACGCAGCACAGTTTTAGGCAAACCAATCTTGTTTAACTAATCTTTTAGAATTTTTTCAAAGCGTGGATGAAGTTTATGGTAGTCATTGGGCGGTAGATGTAGTGTATATAATTTTTCAAAACGCGTTGGATACCGTACCGCACAAAAAAAACGTTGAAAAAACTAAGGATCATAGAATCAGGGGTGAAGTAATAAGTTGGATAGAAAAGTGGTTGCGAGGTAGGAAACAGGGTGGTCGTTGATTGAGCGGAATCTTCTTGGGCTAATGTAGCGAGCGGCGTTCCTCACGGTTCTGTATTTGGCCCTTTGCTTTTTCTTATATATATTAACGATTTAGATGTCGGCCTAGTCAGTACAGTTTCAAAGTTTGCGGATGACACGAAGTTGGGTGGTAGGGCGATAATTGACGAAGATAGAGGTAGAATCCAGGAAGATCTGAATAAAATCGTAGATTGGTCGGTCACATGGCAAATGAGATTTAACATTAATAAGTGCAAAACTTTACATATAGGTTCGCGTAAAGGTAATTTTGCTATAGTATGTCAGGGAAGGAGTTGGCAAGCGTAGATTGCAAGCTGGGTTTTGCTGCATACCGTCTGCCGTCACCGGGTCTCGATCTCGGGGTCGATGGAGTCATAGTCAGCGATGCTAACCGCTACTACCACCGAGGCAGTCATATATATATATATATATATATATATATATATATATATGTGTGTGTGTGTGTTTGCGTGTGTGTATATAATACCTTAAAAATTATAAAAATTTAATATAAAAGGTATTTCCTTCGAAATCATTCAAAGTGAAATATTTGTACACTGGGTTGCTTTTACTTCGCTCCATTATACTGAATATAGAATATAAAGTATTATGTAGATCTGGTATACTTCTTCACTTATTACTTCAACACTTTATCAATTAAAAAAATATAAACACATGATGCGTCTGTAAGAATGTCCTTTCGTCTATGAAAATTTTAAATGAACTGTTGTTTCAAAATTCAGAAGTGGACTCGATAGGTGAGGTTACCTGACATGACCCGCAAAGTCATGTGAAAGTAGCCAGTTGTTGTTATTAAAATGATAAAACTGGCGTACCGTCTGCCAGTCATAAAAATAATTCTTTAATGTATAAGGAGAGTCTACGATAATCCTTTACTTTACCAAGTGATTCTATATTTTTCATTAGAGGATGTTTTCTTAGCTTATTTTCTAACTCACCCTTACGTTATAAGCTGAACTATTGTAAATAAAATCAGTAAGACGTAAATTAAAGTTAAATAAAAAATTGTAATCACTCTTATTTCGATAACGGTTTTCAGTTTTTCATTTCATCTTTCAGTTTCCATCTTAGTTTTTCATACATTTTTTTCGATTTCGATTTCTCAGTTCTAATAATTTCAGTTTTATATTTTTATCGATTTCAGTATTTATCGATTCCCCATTCCATATATATATATATATATATATATATATATATATAGAGAGAGAGAGAGAGAGAGAGAGAGAGAGAGAGAGAGAGAGAGAGAGAGGTTACCAATAGTAGTATGCCTGCAAAATGGGATAGTGCAATTGCAATGCACTGTTGATCAATGTTGCAAATGGGTGTGGGATTGGCACCCATGGTGGAAGGAGGTATGAAAGCAAGGGGGAGGGTGTTTAGTCCCCAAGCCGCATGAAGGGGGGAGAGGGGGTTGATCCGGGAGAATGACCTCCCTACAAAAGGGGTTCCGTAACCTAGGAACGTAGCCTAAGAGAGAAGAGACAGGAGAGACGAGAGATGATGTTTTCGCTGGCACATCTCATCGGATACTAAAGTTCTTGGCAGCATCAATTAGCTTAGAAGTCTTAATCAGCCAGTTGGCGTAATTGGCTTAGAAGCCTTAATCTGGCTTAGAAGGCGTGACCAGCATTTGGCGAAGTGTATACACATATATACAGTATATATATTTATCGAGGCACATATGCATCGTTTATATATTCCCATCATTCCAGTTATTTCTATCGTTTAATATCGTTTATATATATATATATATATATATATATATATATATACACGAGGGTAATTCAACAAGTATCCGCATTTTTTATGTTCACAATTTTATTTTCACATCTGATAGATTATAAACACATCACTTCTCAACATAGTCTCCCTGTTTCTCAATACACTTACTCCAGCGATCTACAAGCTTCCTAATGCCATCACAAAAGAATGTTTTTGGCTGTGTGCGTAGCCATCATGCACCACCTCCTTCATGTCATCATCGCCTTGGAATCGCTGACCTCTCAAAGCGTCTTTTAATGGTCCAGGCAGGTAAAAATCTGAAGGTGCCAGGTCTGGACTGTAGGCTGGATGGCCGAGAACTTCAAATTTAAGTTCTTGAAGGCATTTTCTAGTCTGTGCAGCGGTATGAGGGCGCGCATTGTCGTGTAACAGAATAACACCTTCCGACAATCTCCCTCTCCATTTTGTGCAAATTACCTGCTTTAACTCATTCCGAAGCATGTCAGAATTCGATGCACTTGTTACTGTAGTTCCATGCTCTAGATAATGTTCAAGGATAGGGCCTCGTGTATCCCAAAACAGTGTTAGCATAAGTTTACCTGATGACGGCTGCGCTTTGAACTTCCTTGCAATGGGAGATGTTGGATGCTTCCATTGCATGCTCTGTCGTTTGCTTTCTGGTTCATAGTGATGGATCCAGGTTTCATCTCGTGATAATGCGCTCCAAAAAGTTTCCACCTTCATTATGATACCGCGTCAAAAGATGAGAGCAGACGTCCATACGATTACGCTTGTGCTCTTCTGTCAACTGTTTGGGCACCCATCTTGCACAAACCTTGTGAAAGCCAAGAATGTCATGAACTGTCGAATAGGCTGTCTAAT
This sequence comes from Bathynomus jamesi, assembly GCA_023014485.1. Classification (NCBI taxonomy): domain Eukaryota; kingdom Metazoa; phylum Arthropoda; class Malacostraca; order Isopoda; family Cirolanidae; genus Bathynomus; species Bathynomus jamesi. The sequence continues at coordinate 1,637,151 of JAJOZX010000049.1, forward strand.
GAAGATGCAATTTCTTTTATTGTTAATCTTCTGTCATCGAAAATCATAGCTCTGCCTTCTTCCTGCTTGTCACCACTGGTTGATGTTGACGGTCGTCCTGAGCGCTGAGCATCTGTCACACATGTCCGACCTTCCTTGAACATTTGAATCCACTCGTACACACTTCGCCGTGGTAACGCATTATTCCCATACTGAGCACATAAACACATGTGAATTTCACCTCCTTTCACACTTTCTGCCCACGAAAAACGAACCATGGATCTCTGTTCTTCCTGAGTACAGATTGAAAGCGGCGCAGCCATACTCACTACTCGTACGATATGTGACAGCTACGAGTAGCCTAAATAAGTCTATACTGTTGCTAGCTTAAATAAGCCTATAAATCTCAGTTTGGCTCGTTATTACGAGTATATATTATATATACTATATTATCACTAAAATAAAAAGTGCAGATACTTATTGAAGTACCCTCGTGTGTGTGTATATATATATATATATATATATATATATATATACAATGCCATATATATATGGCATTGAGGATACTGCTCAACGGAAGCTCGATTGTTTTCTATTGTGAGAAGTGCACGTCCAGTCGGGTCAAGCTCGGAGGTGACTATGAGCTGCAGATGCGCGGTTTGGTTCGGTGGGAGGTGTGGGGGAACGAGTCAGACGGGCGCATCATGCCAAGCGTTAGTGATTCGTGCACGGGGCTGTTCCAACATGAATGAATAATATGAATACTTGTATCCCATTATACCGGACATTCAGAATTTTTCCGATACATGAAGTAATAACGGCTTTAATGTTTTATCGGAATCATACATCCTCAGTCATTTTCGCCACACATTAACAATCCGGCGCTCTATTTGAGAGAAACATATGTCCATATCTGTCCTTTTTGCTTAACAAGCGATACTCATCCCTAAACTCTATTAAAAATTCGCACAAGCCTTTAGCCACAACCTCACTGCGAACATCATGATATATATGAAAGTAATGATGAAAATATTTTAGCCTGTCCATGATAAGATTTATATTCTCAGACGCAGGTATGCGTACTCGGTGTGATGTAACATATCATAATACCGCTTGTCACACCATTCGTCAACAGGGTTCACTACCCACACCCGTTGTTTCTCTTCTGCACGTGATGCTTCTTTCACTTCGCGGTGTATGTGTGCCTTTGCAGTTGAGTCCTATGACATAGTCCATTACATCGTTTGATCCACGAAAACCCGCATTGCTCTCGCCAGAATAACCATAGAGTGTTTGGACCTCCTGCTCTTCACGCTTCGCTCGGTTCAGTATGGCCTTAAAAGTCTCAAAGGAGGAAGGACTAGTGATTCTTTGAGTGTTTACCACATCTGTAGACTTTATCGAATACCACTTCATGAATGTCGAGCACGGAATATCAAAGGTAGCCATCGCTATTTTCCGTCTACGTGAGAATTCTTCAAAATACACGTCTGAGCTCTACGGATTTTTGTGGTCAACTGAGGGCGAGGGTTGAGATATGACCAAATAGTGACAGGAGTCACGTGACCCCTTTGATTGATCATACAGTGGCCGGTGCATAGTTTTTACTGCACACACACACACACACACACACACACACACACACACACACACACACACAAAAAGGAGAAAATGAAACCCTAAATGAAACAATTTATTTTAAATAAATAAATACATCGTCAACAAGTAAATAATCTCTAATTCATGTATGATTACAGGCCCCATTGTTCTCCTCTGCGCACTTTATGCACGGGGAAAACATGAGTTTATGGTCTATAACGACGGGTAAGACTGGAATTCATAAGTCGCGAGGGGAGAGTACATCTACGAAAGAAAGGCCGGAATAGTTCTCGTTCAAATTAGCTGAGAACTCTCCGATGGTGGGCAGGGCAGGTAGTAATGGAGTTTCACGCCATCCACCGCTTGAAAGTATAGTTTGAAGGGGTTTGTACGTCCGTCGAACAAGCTATCGCCGCATTTGAGAGGATCCAGCCCTATTGAACGTTTGATGATTTTCTTTCTTCGCGGTACTGCCCATGTCTCCATCTGTGCATTATATTCGTGCTCCCACATTACCATGTGAGTCAACTGAGAGCTTATTAGCTGATCGCGGGTCCAGGTCCATGCAAGACTATCGGCAGGAGATCTACCATGGATATCTCCTACAATTCCACACTCATGACGTGGGCAACCATGCCACCAGCATATGTTAAAGGAGTACGCAGTCTTCTCACCAGTGACACGGTCTTCGCCTTCACCATCGAACCAAAAAAACACTGTCATTGACCTTGATGGGGACTTCCCCCGTGTTGCGGGCATATTTTATGTATACACCGGTCTGTTGCTGCAGGTATATAAGCCAGTAAATAGCCTTATGCCCATAACTGCGTGGGTTGTTTCTGTGAATGACGGCCAGTGTGTCTTTAGGCTTGAAGTTGTTCTTGAACACCGTAAATCACAATGAGGCAATCGTGGTTACGGCTTGTAGCGGGTCGCAATTGAACCGGTCTATGTACTTCCTTCTAAAGGCCTGGAAACATACTCTAAGCATGCGCACATCAGTCACGCAATAACGCTCACATTCATCCGCTATATTATGAGAAATATCTTCATTAAAACTGTTGTAGTAGCGGTCAAAAGCTTCACGCTCACTATCACTCATTTTGGCATAGTTAAAGTCATGTTTAAGGGGTGGTAGGCCTACGTAATTTAAAGTGTCGCTAGTGAGGAAAGTGTAAGGGAAATACCCTTTTGAAATTTCGGCGGCTAAACCCATCACCTTGAGTAGCTTGGCTAATTTACAAGGTGTGAATAATGTGTCTTTAAACTGAACATTGGCTTTTATTTGCATCTGTATAAATTTGTTTCCTCTTTTCAAGGGATCGCCTGTAAATATCTTCGATATCTCGTGTTCAAGCAGTTCCTTATAAAGGAATTGTGTGTAAAATTTTGCACCGTTATGGGTAAGAATATACACAATCACTTTTTTGAACCTGTCCGCTAACTTGACAATATAGGAGACAGTTTCCCGCGGTTGTCGTGTGCGATCGTTTTAAAACCGTTTGTTCGTTTACCACATTTGTGACACTCATCATACTCGTCTTCCATGCACTCGTCGCAGATAGTCTGGCTTACAAGTAGATGTAGGATAAACTCTTTGGTTTCAACATACGTATATGTCTCTATATCGTAGTATAGAGTTATACGAGCTTTATTTTTAGGCTTAACATCTTTCATATAACATACTGTACATGCTTCACTCCATCCGCCTTATATTTTTCATGACATGTAGAACAGTGAATTTTATCGCATTTGTGCTCAAACTTTCCCCAATTATCCATCATATGAAACATACTATATTCATAGATTCCCATTTTCCTGCAAGTGCCAATTGACCAAAACAGATGTTATTGAAAAATGTGCGTCTACACACATTACAGTCCCTCTTCTCAGCTTCAACTACACGACTATCACACCTGGGACTCTTACACTGCTCACATACCATGTGACAATCCCTACAATGTTTCACTATGTTGTCCGCAAACTCGAGACATCCCTAACACAAATCATGATGCCTTCCATATTTTCGACTTTTATAATACCTCGCGTAAAGAGTCCTCATATTGCGGATGGGAAGATACGTTGCCTCTGACAGCCCTAAAATAAGTAGAGGACTTGTACATTCTCTCACACTCTTTTAAAATCATACACAGTCCTACGACGATCATCCATTCTAAATACAACTATATGAACATTCATTTCCTGCTCTACCCTTTTCAACTCTTCAGGACCCATATTACAGTCAAACACGATCTTGCAATTTGCTGTCAATTTACGGGCACGCTGCACAACCGTCGGCAGCCAAAGTTTTCTGGCCCACGCAACACGGAATACCCGGTCAATATCTATCGTGAAGTTGTCCATGTTGAAGGCGCTTCTACTTTGAGAGGCCTGCATTATATGCCCCATAATATATTCTATATCTACAGCGGCCAAGCGTCTATATGCTATTGCTACCAAAAAATCATCTACATACCCATCATCTGACCCAAACCCAAAGGACAGCCGCGTCCTGACTTCACGTCCATCGCTATTCTGAAGGGCAAACTCCACAATACATTCAACTACGCGTCGCAGTCCGTGTTCAACACCATTGTTATACATTGCTCCACGGTCGACCCTGACTACGTACCGATTTCTAGTCAGGGCTGGGGGTGGGGGTGGCGGTGCGCAGCAGCTCGAATGTTATGCTACTATCTACAGAAAGAGATGGTGCTGTTGTGGAGGGTACGACCGGAATTGAACAGGAATAAGGAAGCACAGTTTTATTTGTACTTGGAACTAATGTGGGGGCTGTCGTAAGACGTAGAGGGTTGCGGCTCTATTACTGGGGGTCTAACAACCGCTGCGCTCCTGGCACGATTTATACCTGACGTGGAAGGCGTGGGGGTGCTAGAGGTGACGCTGGTGGGGGTTCGCTAGCCGGGCCGGAACGTGTAGCCACAACTACAGTCATCGAAATCATCTGAAATATCGATGATGGGGACATGCTGCTGGCACAATACCTCATCCTCATCGTCATTCACGGTTCTGAGGAAGATGAGGAAAAACAAGACTGTACAATATAAGGAGCACCACTTAAAATTTTATTATATTTTGTAAATGTTCCACTTAGGAGTGAGACGTGTTAGAGATAGATTCTGTAGAAAAATTCAGGATCACGAGCTCCTCCACATGTATTATATCTGGCCCTACAGGATGGGGTAAAACTGTGTTTATGCTTAAAATCATTAAGGGGGAGATGTTCTCAAAATTTGTGCATAAAGTCATATGGTGCTGTTCGACATACCAATCAGTATTCAACAAGTACCAAGATGACATTTTTTTCCACAAAGGTGTATATGACAATTCGATAAAGGGAAATGAACATATGGTCATTGTAAGTGACAATCTCATGTCTTATAGATATGGATAAAACGTTTGCCGAGACATTTACAGTGTTCTCCCACCATCTTAACATAAACGTATATTTCATCAATCAGAATATATTTTTAAAAAATAGATACATGCGCGATGTGTCGCTAAATACACAATATCTAGTCTTATTCGCACAACTTAGAGATGTGTCACAAATTGGGGTATTAGCCAATCAAATGTTCCCGAATCAGCGTAAGGAGTTTTTCGAAGTTTATAAAGAAGCTACAATCAACTTTACAGATATTTGCTTTGTGACCTTCATCCGCGAAACACGTTTAGGGTGCTTCTAAGAACGAATATATTTCCAAACGAGCCTGAAACGGTGTATATTCCAGAATGACAAAGAGGCAAAAGAAATACCGTGAATTAATAAAAATCTATCATCGACTGCCCCGGGCACTGCAGTAGCTGTTTGTTAAAAATATTGACTCTGACTTTTTAAAATGCATCTGTGAAATCTGTCTTAATGTTATAAAATATAATGTACCAATGAAACCCCCTCAGAAGGCTCGCCTACGCCGTTACAAGAACATAATACGTACACTAGCTCGTAAAAGTCAAACTGTGGGGAAGAAAAAACGAGTTATTGTACAATTATTGTTTATTCTTTCCCATCTTATTTTTCAATTTTGGGGCCTTTACTGACTAGTTTAATATAATGAAGAAAATCGTCATGATTCCACACACGAGTTGTATGCTTCACTACAAAGCTCAAAGAGTCCAGATACGCTTCTAGAACCCCGTAAAAGCAAGCTTAGAAGAATGGAAGGCGAATTCTTAGACCTGTTAAAACACTGAAAAGTCACCTGATGAGAAAAGATTCTTATACCAAGAAGCATAGGACCTGGGGTGGAAGCTAGATACGACAAGTCAAAGAGTAATGGAGCGATCCCACAACATATCGAGCATGTATTAAGAAGTAGTCTCCCACATATATTGAGGAATAAAGGCGTAAGTCTTTATAATCTATTGAGTGAAGATCCCATTATACAGTGGACCGATACAGGTGAGGTCATTGTTGAAGGAACAAACGTCTATGACCTGGTGAGAAAGTGGGATAGGCCCTCACCAGCAGGATGGAAGCATATTAAAGCAAGATTACAACAAATAAATGCCCCCAAAACATTCACAAGAAATCTGAACAGGTTAAAAGACTTGGAGCAAGCCTCGCATGTGCCATAAATGAGCACGCCTTCACCTCCAGCTGTAGCATCTCTGATGAGGAGAAAGAAGAGACTAAACAACACCGGTCAACCCTCCACGCTTGCCTCTAAAATACGCAAATGGCTAACCTATTAAGAAAACGTTATTATAACATTTCTAGCTCAACCTCCTACGGTGGCATTAATAGACTATACAGAGGCGTTTATAATGAGAGAGTAGGGAAAAAAGATGTTGAGAGGTTTATGCGGGAGCATGATGCTTATACACTTCATAAGCCGGTTAGAAAAGGGTTTAAAACAGCCAAGAGAGCAGCAGCATCGATTGATTCTATTTGGCAGGTGGATTTAACAGACATGCAGAAATATTCAGTGTATAATGGTGGCTACCTCTACATCCTATTCATAATAGATGTATTCTCTAAATATTTGTGGTTAATTCCCCTGAAAAATAAATCGCCTGAAACAGTTGCTAAAGCCACCAAAACACTGACGTTGAAAGGAATCAGGATTCCTGGACATTTTTGTACGGATATGGGGAAAGAATTTATAGGCCGAGCTTTTCAGAGCATGTTGACAGAGTTTAATATCAGTTACTACACTAACAATTCTATATATAAGGTACCTTCAGCTGAAAGAGTTCAACGTACCATAAGGGAACGCATGTCTGGATTCGCTGGCCTCATTCTACGGGGCTCCAATAAACCTTAGCCCCCCCGCCCATGGCCTAAACCATTAGAGGTACAGTAAAACTAAACATACCTTACAAAAGAGAATTTAATCCTGCATTTAATGAGAAACAATTAAAAATTGGTGTTCCCGCCATTGGCTTCCAAGACAGCCTGAATTCGCTTTGGGTAGCTTGCCAAAGTGACGTGAATAGATCTTGATCGTTACGCAAATTTGCTAAAACAGTTTCAATGTGTTGCGTCATTGTATCCTTCGAAAATCGATTTGCTGCAGGTTCTTGAAACAAGAGACATTCGACCTTGTCCTTTATAACTGATCCAATGTGTTCACAGACGTTCAGGTCAGGAGAATTTCCTGGCCATTCTTCATTTCCAAAGAAATCGATCTCATGGTTCCGCAACAACTGTTGAGTGGCTAATGCCTTAAAGCAGTGGGCCTTATCGTGCAGAAGTGTGACCTGATCGACATCCATAAAATTGTTTGGGTTTCTTAGAAAAGGAATGACATACTGGGATAGAATAATATCACGAAAATACTGTCCATCCCAACTCTGACCATTTGGCTTCAGCACCCACATGAGCTTCTTTGCAGTGAACAAAACAAACACACCAACACAGTCTGGACTTTTTAATAATTCGCGATAATGTTCATTGTCATCGATTTCATCTGATGTTGTGGCCCACAATCGATCATTTTGGTAGTTAGGCCGACGTGTTACGTAAACAAAAAATTCATCGGAGACAGCTAAATGCATGAAATCATCCACATCCCAATCTTCAAGATAATGGGCAAACCACATTCTGTCATCGATGTTAAGTTGTTTTTCTTGGCTTTGGAAGTTCATGCCAAGGCTTTAAACCTTGCCTATGACGGTACAGTCGAATGATCTCACCACTGACGATCTTTCCTCTCAACACTTCGATCTCTCTAGAAAGTTTAGCACAGCTGTTTTTCCGCTTACGTGTACCGCTTTCAATGATGTCCTTTGTTTCCTGAGAGAGTGGCAAATTTGGGCGCCCAGATTTGGTTGTATTCATTTCACATTCATCCAAAGTTTTATTCCAATTTCTTTTGACGAAGTCCTCACTTCTTCGCAACTTTTTGGCAACCCATGAACGTGTTATAAAGGTGGCTCCAACATCACGAGCTTCCCGAAATGTTGTTGCTCGTATGTGATCGATCAATCACACGTTGCCTCTCCGAATCACCAATTAATTGAGAAGCCATTATATTATCACTTTATCAGCTAGAGTAATTTTAATACTTGTAATAAATAAAGAATTTTATATATTTTTATAATCACTGAAAACTATTTCGATACAAGTAAACATGTAAGCTGCAAATGGGGGGGGCTAAGGTTTTTTGGAACCCCTTACAACCGTTCACACCACCGTGCGAGTGGTACAACACCTAACGAAATTTTAGAAAGAGGTATGCACACAGAGCGTGAGGTGAGAAAAGACGCACGAAGCGTGCCACCACACTCTGCGCCTTTCAAAATCAATGATTATGTAAGGCTGTCGCGTTTGAATAATAAATTGGCGAAGGGATTTGAGCAAGGTTGGACATGTGAGATTTTAAAAGTGAGGGCTACGAGACCTAAAGACGAGAAAATGATGCATTACGTTGAAGATTTGAATGGGGAAGAAATTGCAAGAGGCTTTTACGGCGAGAAGCTGCAGAAAGTGACATTTAATTTAGGAAAAAATGTTTAAAATTGACAAAATTTTAGGAAGCAAAGGTTCAGGAAAGAGAAAAATGTACCTGGTGAAATGGCTAGGAGACCCCGAAAGCTTCGACACCTATATAAAAGCTGATGCAATAATGAACCTTAAACAGTATGCAACATGGCGCCTAACTTCTACGTCACACTCCCGTCCTCTTCTTCTCTGTCTGTGCATCCTGGCAACACCCTGGCCAACATTGGAACAGAACTATACGGGCCCATTAAATTGGGTCGAGAATCATATAAAGTATGAATATGCGAAATTCAATTGTCTACAAGTACTGATAATAAAGGACCCGTTTTTACGGTTCTTAGAAACCGTGATGAGTGTGAAAAGGCCGGTGTAACTCAGTACGAAACCATACGTGCCGCCCGGAGTACAGTAGTAACACTAGGCCCGGGTCATTATGGCACAGCCGAGGATGTTGTTAGAGACTTAAATGGTAGTTTGAAAAGATCAAATCTTACGGATGATTTAGTATACGAAATCGTAAACAAAGATACCCTGGCACATACTCTGACTCTAAAATCAGAGACTAACAGAAATATTAAAAACAAAAGGATGTTCAAAATTATAACCGAGGGCCGATATGGAGCAGCCCTCTAAAGAGATACCTTTCACGAAACAGCATGACTTGTGCAGTCTAATGTATCAGTTGAACTTGGAGAAATTGAACGATGGCGACCCTTCCCCGATATGTGTATATTTACAGCAATATCGTGGAACATCAGTTTGTTGCGGATACCCAGGCGCGCCTGCTGCGTATCGCTCACATTCCCATTCAGAGGGAGGAGTTTAAGCATTAAATATGACAAGCTTCATTATGTCAATGTCGCAACTAACCAATATCTCAATATATATAAGAACGAATGAGGGGAAAAGTTTTCCATTCGGTGAAGGGAGCTTAACAGTGAAGCTGCACTTTCATTGCACTCTCATATAATGACCCGTAGGCCTTTCACAGTCTATAGAGGGGTGAGATACCAGCGCGGGAGTGGGATTGGATCCATTTTTCAACCAACTGCGTACGGCTGTCCCCTTGCTAAAGAGTGGTGCCAGATATCTCGGAAGGAAAGCGTTACAATCAGGTCCTAACACGGTAGAAGTCATAATGGTGGGGCTTAAGCCTAAAGAAGCTCTAAAAAAGAACTTAAAGCGTACACGGGACGAAATCATCAGAGATGCAAAGAAAAAAAAATACGTGATGGTGGGAGGAAGAAGAAAAGGGCTGTCCGGAAAAGAAGGGGGTACCAGCACGTGGCGTTAAACGTAAAAGGACATAAAAAAGAAGTGTTCTATGCAACTGAAACCTATGGTTGATCATTTTTTTAACTGATATAAGCTAACGTTATTGCTCTCATGAATCATAGGTCGTTTACTACTTGTCGAGAGAGGTGCCACTATTTCTGACTTGCCATGGCGCGTTTCATTCATCCGTGTAGTTCACAATGTTGTAAATCGGAGCTGTCCCTCTTTGACATGCACCCAACTCAAGTTTATATTGAGCACGGTGACTTCATTACAATTATTCCGTTAAACACCATAGCTCACCGAGTGCTCCTCTAGAGTTTGTCATCCCCAGCTCAGGCCCTTACTTTTTTATTCAAGCTGTGTGCACATTTACGCTAAACGACGAATAGCACATTCAAATGGAACGGATTGCGATGACAAATACGTTGTATTCCCAGAAACAAACTTTCTACACTCCATATTCAGTCAATGTGACGTGTATTTAAATCAGGTCAACATCTCGGCAGGAACTGGTTACTATCACCTACGAGCCTATCTGGAAAATGTCCTCAACTTTTCCAAAGAAGCGAAGGACACCTTTTTAACTGCCGAAGGCTATTATGAAGCTAAGGATGAAAGCCGTATAAAGGACAAGTTTAAAAATTCTAAAACGAAGATATATGAATGCTTCGGGCGCCTACACACAGATTTCACATTCCAGGAGAAGCTGCTTGTAAATGGGGTGGATATGAAAATAAAGCTCACTCGTACGAATCCTGAGATTTGTTTAAATCTGGGGGCTGACGAAGAAGAGAGCTCAAAGCCTGTGGAGATTCATGTTATGGAATGAAATTAAGCTAGGTTAAACAAATAGAAATTGAAAAATATTTAGTACACGCCACAGAAAAATACCCAATTAACAGAGTACAAATCAAATTATACACGGTGCCATCAGGGCTGGTATCGAAGCAGATAGAAAACGACGCCTTGGATCTCTACCTAAAAGGTGTTCCCGCTTTGATCGAGAGCTTATAGTAAATTTGCACATATTGCCGGCACTTGCAACGAATTAGGAAGCGGCGTAACACAGAAGGAATTCATTATACAGGTTAACCTTTACCCGTTTGACATCACCCCTGACTTATCTGCTAGTATAAACACGCACATAAGTCCACAGCAGAGTGGAAACATCTCAGTCAGATTGAAATTCCTGAAGCCGCTAGACACCCCTATTAGTGTACTAGTATACCTCGAATCACAAGCCCTAATAGCGATCGATAGGTTTAGAGGCGTAGTCACAGACTTAAAATAGATGCGAATACAATCTAGAGAGTAATGAATAGTGACCGAATCACACGCTCCAAATTTATCGGTGTGTTTGCGAAGAATGAAACGCTGAAGCTTCCATCTACGAGACTCTGCGGCGCGCTTATTCTAAATATGGATGTTGGCGGAGGCGAAGGGATTCATTTGCTAGCCGTTTGTCTTAAAAATAGGGAGCGAATGTACTGTTTTAATTCACTGGGGATCCATCCTTGGAATGACGCTATTATTGTAAAATTTCTCGAGCAATTGCACATTCCCAAATTGTCTTCAACCCTTACCAATTCCAGGGCTACTGTAGCAATACTTGCGGTATGTACTGCCTTTCATTTCTCATGCATATGGCCCACGGGAACGAATTTACAAATTTTTTAAAATTATTCGATTTGTGCCACACCGAGAGGAATGATGAAATGGTATGCAACGACATAAAAAACCAGTTCCCGTTTGTACGCGCTCGGTGGTTTGTGTGAAAGTTTTACGCGTGTATAATTGTGACATCATCAATTGTAACAATATTGTGTGAAATTACAAACTGTGCCCAATAATATTAGTTTGTATAGCGTTTAAGGACGAGGCTTATACTCTGTAGCTTATTTAAAAATGTAAAGGATGCTGATTCTGTAGATAAATTAAGTTGGATATATATATACAATGTATAAAAAAATTGATACCAATGTCACTCCTATACGTGCGAGAAACATTGAAAATGTTTTGTATACAGTAAACGCTATTATATGTTAATTTATAAAACAATCCTCATAGTTTTATCATTAAATAAAATGTTGAAAATACAAGGCTTATTCGGTGCTACCGTAGTATGCGGTCTACCGTTAAGTTTCTACTGTAGTATGCGGTCTACCGTTAAGTTTCTACTGTAGTATGCGGTCTACCGTTCAAAATATTTAAAAGGAATTGAAAATGAATTGAAAGGAATTATAATTTAATTTACACAATTAAGGAATTATTAAAGAAGTTAAACATACTCTACCGCATACTACAGTACGCCCTTGATGATTGGTTAGGTTAAGTCGTGATATTTTCGTTAGTTTTAACGAAAATATCATGACTTAACCTAACCAATCGTCAAGGGCGTACAATTAACCTAATAATAAAATAATAAGAAAATAAGAAGCTATAATTAAAAGGTAGACCGCCGAATCGTAGGTAGACCGCCGAATCGTAGGTAGACCGCATACTACAGTAGCACCGCTTATTCTTATCCCGAAACACACACAAGAAAAAGAGAAAACTCACAATATTTTTCCAACGACCTGACATTCGTTGGATCGTGTCCAGTAAAACTTCAACCCCCATGCTGAACTCCTCGTCGGTTATTTGGATTTCTTCAAAGCTATTACGAAAAGTTTCTATAACACGATCAAGTTCCGACCGGGTCCTTTAAGAAAGAAAAGGCGCGATTGTAGACAGAAATTTTTTAAATTATTGTTTGGTCAGTTCATACATTTTCTGAAGAAAGTCTGTAGACCTCTGAATTGTGATATAATTTAATACGTAAAAGTAGAAATTTTAGGTGAATTTGAAGAAAATATAATACTTAACAGCCAGGGTACCCGATTCGTGTATATATATATAATCGCTGTAGCCCTTCTTTAAAATAATCATAAAAATTTCGTCTACTTATCATTCAATTACAATTTGATTATAAGATTTTCGCATCCATTTGCTATAAGCACTCTATAGCTCACGAGTTTTATAATTAATAACTAAAATAATATATAATTATATATGAAGATAATGAAAAAAATAAACCACTTCGTATTATTTACCCGTACGCGAATCAATTATGTGAGTCTGTCCAAAATGCTTTGCTCGATAACCGCATCTAGCAAGTATAATTTATAAAAATTAATAACAGACTACAAGGTTTATTGACAATATACATATTTTGGGTGAATTTATCGCAAATATAATATCATAAGAGACGCTTAAACAGCCATGGTACCAGATCAAATAATTGTTAGGTTAATTAACAATATACATATTTTGGGTGAATTTGATGCAAATATAATATCATAATAGAGACGCTTAAACCGTCAGGGGTTACCCGATGAAATATTGTTAGGTTAATTAACAATATACATAATTTAGGTGAATTTGCTGCAATTATAATAACATAATAGAGACGCTTAAACAGCGAGGGTTCCCCGTCAAATAATGGGTGGGTTAATTGAATAAAAGGCTAGGTTAATTAAGTGCCCAGTTAGCTCAACTGCAAGCGTTTGACGAGGGGTTAGGATAAATCGTGATAATTTCTATTAAAAAAGAGAAAATATGAATACAGATCTTAACTTTAAAAAAGGAATTTCACTCGCATTTTAGAAGCTAGTTTGCGTAATTTACAACCATCCGTAACATGTATATCATTTGACCGGTCACATATATATATATATATATATATACATATATATATATATATATATATATATATATAGTAGAGAGAGAGAGAGAGAGAGAGAGAGAGATATAAAAAAAAGCTTTGGTGGAAACACAAGGCCATATTTTTCTACTTACATTTCGCACGTGTTTCTACCCAATGTACCATTCTGTCCAGCATCACAAATGTTCGCCACATCCTGCGACGAAAGCAACCCCTCCCGATCAACTGCGCTGAAAAGTAACATCTTTGCTTCCGCACTATGAACCTATAGGATAAAAATCACACTACCGTGTGTGTATATACATATAGTATACATATATATATATATACATATATATATATATATATAGTATATACATATACGCCACGGTGGTGTAGTGATTAGCATCGCTGACTACCAATCCATCAGCCCCGGGTTCAAGACCCGACGGCAGCCGGCGCGCAGCAAAACTCAGCTGTTCATCGTTCCACACAATAAAGAAAGTGGTTGGTAGATAAATGGGTACCCTAGGTGGCCTAGTGGTTAAGACGCTGGGCTGATGATGGGGCGTGATCGGGATTCCACGTTAAACTGTAGGTCTAAGGTGGAGTGAAAAACTTGACCTTCGTCAGAATGAACAATTCCGGCGGAAGCTAACCTAAAGTACCAAAGGTATATATATATATATGTACTCATTTCACTTCGCGAATGTAACTTACGTAATGTGGCCAACTTCAAGAAGCTGTGGTGAAGAATAGAGTTCTGTTTGACTGTCTGTAATCATTACGGATAGGAAATGAGTGATCATTCACCGGTAAAAATAACAACTGATATGACACGAATTGAACGTGGACCCCCTTTATATGTTGAGCGTTGACCCAACTCGCAGGCTTTCTACGTCGAATGTATGCGTGTTTTGAACCAATCAAAATGTCGTGGGCTTCATCTCAGAGCCCATTCGTAAGCTCGAGAATTTCTAATTGGCCAATGCCGTTTCTGAGGGCGTACCTTTATCAAAATTGGTTTAAACAGCCCTCACATTTTTGTAATTGCTTTCAAAGAGTCCAAAAGTATGTAAATTAAAATGAGTGATTGAATAATTCCTTATTTTGTAAATAAAAACTTATTTATTTGCTTGAATATCAAGATAAAAATTTAATATTAATTAATTATTTAGCATGTATTTAAAAAAAAATTTAAAACGTGAACTCATTGTTAATAAATCTTCATTGAATTTTTACATAAATTTATTTGTATTCGTATTGAAGGGAAGACTTTCGATCTCTTTTCAAAGTGTTTAAAAAGTAATTTGAAAGTCTTTTGATTATTTTTATTGAAATTCGCGGTTTTAAAGGCTTTGGAAGGATTACACTCTTTTAAAGCCTAAAAAGTTTAAAATTTTATTTTTTTTTACATTTAAAGTTTTAAAATTTTAGGTTCTTTAAAGGAAAAGCTTTAATAAGTGGGTACATACCTTATTGTTTCATGCATGATGAAAATAAAATATGGTTTTCCAATCCGAACTTTACACAACAAATATCGATACGTACAAGTATTTAAAGCAAAAATAAGAGGTGTCAGGTGTTTGCGCAAAGAAATATTTTTAGCATACGGTTATATATATATATATATATATATATATAATATATATATATATAACGTAGAGAAAGGTAGAGAAAGGTAGATAAAAGGTAGAGGAAGAGTTTTTTCAGAAGTAAATTTTGAGTTTATATATACGCAAGAATCACTTTTTATAAAAATATTAATTAATTAAAATAAATTTTTATCGCTATTTAAATTTGTATTATTATTATACATGCCAGCGAATGAAAACTTTGTAAGAGTTGATATCTTACTAATAATTGATTTATAAGTTCAACTACGCTGATTTCGAATAAAGTGTCCATTTTTTTTCTATCACGTAAGGATTTTCTGCAAACTGGAAGGGAAAAAACAGCAACATAGATAAATATTATTTATTTCAATTTGTATTAGTCACCTAATTCGTTTTGTTATACTAATCACAAATGCAAACAACTTTAAAAAGAAAGAAAACTATTAATGTTCATATTTTGGTTACGCACGGTTTCTTATCGTAACGCTTCGTCTATCCATATGTTCATACGACAGACAGAACATATGGCAGGAAATTTTCGGTTCACTAATTCTGAACAACAGGTGGCTTATTTCGTCAGAATTAATTTTTGGGGAATAGGAACACCCTTTAGATAATATCAGGAATAAAAGTTATTTATCTTTCATATACTTCGTAGCTTAGACGAAATTTCCCCGTCAGTAAGTGCCCTGATTTGTGCAAATCTGTCAAAAAAGAAATGTGAATATTTTAATTTATATGGCCTTAAATGGAAAAAACTATATATATACATACACTCAAAAGAAGCATGTGTATTTTGGGTGTATATAGATTTCTTCTACTGTTATTATTTTGATTGTATATTGATGTATATATTTCGAATAAGCGCATGGCAAATAAATGAATCCGTGTTAAATAACTTGACTAAATAAACAGAATAATGTAGTTGTGTTTTATTATTCAAAGTATATGATATATATATATATATATATATATATATATGTAGTGTGTATATATATATATATATATATATATATATATATATATATATAGTGTATATATATGTATATATGTATATAATATATATATATAGTGTGTGTGTGTGTGTATATATGTGTATATATATAATATAGTG
Source organism: Bathynomus jamesi (assembly GCA_023014485.1). Lineage (NCBI taxonomy): Eukaryota > Metazoa > Arthropoda > Malacostraca > Isopoda > Cirolanidae > Bathynomus > Bathynomus jamesi. Next base: position 1,653,386 of record JAJOZX010000049.1, read on the forward strand.
TATATATATAGGTATATATATATATATATTTTATCAGCATTTATGTGTAGATGTGTATAATAAGTACGGCATACTAAATAAAATTAAAAATTTTTGACCAGATTAAAATAAATAAGTATTCAGCATGAAAATTAATGAGAAGTGTGTGTGGGTGTATGTGTTTTTAATTCAATATTTTTTCTTTTTTTTTGAGGGACGAGCATTTTTTCCCATTAATATATATTATATATATATACTCCCTCCTACACAACCGAATTACGCCCTCTAAGCCAGATTAAGCCAACTGGCTGATTAAGACTTCTAAGCCAACTGAGGCTGACGAAACCTTTAATATGAGATGAGATATACCTGCGAAAACATCATCTCTCCTCTCTCCTCTCTCTTAGGTTACCTTCCGAGGTAAGGGAACCCCTTTTGTGGGGAGGTCATTCTCCCGGACCATTTCCATCTCCCCCCTTCATGCGGCTTGGGGACGAAACACCCTACCTCTTGCTTGCATACCCCTCCGGGTGCCAACCCCACTCCCCCTTTGCAATATTGATCAACATTGCATTGCAATTACACTCTCCCATTTTGAGGGCACACTACTTTACTTTATAGTATTAGTGTTCGTACTATAGTAATGTTAAGTTAATGATTATTAGAAAAACGAGTTCACCAAATCTTTTCAGATCAAATAATGTTATTAATTAGGAAATTAATAGTGAGTTTTCTTTCTTTATTATACAAAACAATGAGATTTAAGTGTTACAAATAAGCGTTACAGTTGCTTGAATGCAAGTTGACAGAATGAGTGAAACTCGAGTTGAATATTATAAATGTGTACTTGAATAACGACTTGAATATTATATTAACACGCGAGGAAATTAGAGTCTTTATATAAAGTTAGGTGAATGACATCAGGCCAGTGTGGCCTGTTACAACGTTGTTACATAATGAAATCTAACGTGCCACTAATTTGCTTCGAGGAAGGAGACGCGCGGTGTGACGCTTACAAGCAGAGAGAGGGAAGCTCGTAATGTGACGTCATCTTGGTCGCGGCTGTGTCGATGGAAACTGGGCTTATTGTGAAGGTAAAAGTCCAAAAGAATCTGAAGGCGTCTCTGTAGCTATATACAGTGTATGTATATATATATATATATAATATATTATATATATATATATGTATATGTATGTGTATATATATATATATGTATATATGTATGTGTATATATTATATATGTATATATGTATATATATATATATATATATATATATATATATATATGTTAACCCCCCCTTTATGGCCCTTTGTCGGTTCGGATTCGAAGGGGGTTCTAGTTAGGAGGCTGCAACGGATGCTTCTTCTTTATACTTTTCTATAATTCTTTTCGGTCGCCTTAGGGGGTCGACACTCTGTTAATTCTTTTCTTTCTGCTTATTAATTCTTCTCTTTTTATAATTATCGACTTTTCTGACTAAGTTCTGAAGCGAGCACGGCTCGAAGGAAAAAGATAAAAACTTCTTAAAGTGTGGTTTACTTCTTAAAAATTACAGTTGGTACTCTGAATTACAAGGGGTAGAGGTTCGACCTCTTTCGACCATGGCTCAGGCCGGAATCTAAAAATACTTAAGTTAAGGAGGCAAGGGGCCTCTGCCCCCCCTCCTAATGAGGTGCTAATATCAAGTACAAATGATGAAGTGCAACGATGAAGTGCTAATCTGAAGATCTAATCTGAAGAAGTCTAATGAGAAGATCTCTAATGAGAAGAGGTCTAATGAGAAGATCTCTAATGAGAAGAGTGCTCTAGAAGTGTCTTAAATGAAGATGGTACATGCATAATATAGTCTAATGTTTGGGGGAGACAATCGAAGGTTAAGTTTCCCCCCTTTTTAAACACATGATTTCAACTAAAAAGAATAAAAAATAAAAAAATAAAAAAGAACAGTAGTATCGCCGATTCGACAATTATGGAGGCGATATTGTTTCGTATTAGCACATAAGCACAATTTTGAGTACATGACTAGTACGTATTAATTTTGGTTCATTAAAATTACGATTACAATTATGGATTACAACTACCAATTAATTCATATTCACTTATTATTGTTTTAATTACAATTCCATTAAAGTATATTCTTACATTATAAATTAAATCATTACATTTAATTAGTTTCACTGAAGTACATTACAAGTTATTGTTAATTTAAAGTATTACAGTTAATTACAATTAAACAGTTACTATAACTTTGTCTTGTTTTTACAGTGTTTCATATTAATAGACAATTAAGATGTTAGAAATATAATACAAAGTACATGGCACTTACGGGATAATTTATTTTACGAAATAATATGCTATAATGTTATAAATTCGAATCAGAGCGAAAGGAGACCTTTTTTATCTTAGAAGCGTTCAAATTATGCTGTGATGAGCGGAATTTCGATAATTTAATCTCAGTATTTTTGAGTTCATCTCGGGAGGTCAAATAAAATCATTGAATATAAAAAAATGAAAAAAATAATACGAGAACGTTTTTTCGCGTTCCCGAACGAACTGCGAAAGTTTTTTTTGCATTTCATGATTGACACGAGTAAATAGTTATATTTATACTACATAACATAAATAATGACTTCTATAGGGTGTACAGTTTTTATTATGATGATATATAAATTTTCATACATTGAATACTAGAGATATGATGAAGGGAAACTAATGACGGGAAAATGTGACGTCATAGTTATTGAATTTTTACGTATAGTACGAATCATTGTTAGGAAGATTTACAAGAACGAATTAGAAACACAGAGTGGGAACGTAAAGGGAATAAAGTTATTTTATGACGTCATAGTGTTTAAGTCATTATTAGAAAAGATGAATTAGAGGCAAAGAGTGGGTAGTAATGACTAAGAAGTACAACTACGGGTTCCAATCCTGTTACATGCAATGTGTATGCATAGTCTAGGGTCGAGGGTGAGATGCAAGACAATTCATAATTAATTATAATAACTTTTATAACAAATGGATGATGGATACGACTAAACCATAGAAAGGGTAGATCGTAGGGTTGTGACATGAACAAAAATAGGAAGCTACAAGTAAAATTATTACCCAAACTCGCGTTAAGCGATTTTGGTTCTTATGTAAAAATGGACATTCGAACATAAAACTATTGTTCATTGTTCACTTTTTACATTACTCTCCCCTTTTAAAAATGATATTTATACAATAATTTAATAGGGTACCATTAATACAATACAAATGAGAAAATAACATCGTAAGTAATGACGACATTCTTTACAATAGAAATTTTATACAGAATGAGTTCGGGTAGTTGAGTACAATGCAGAGTAATCAAATTTTTAAAATGACACTTGCTTACAAAATATTTAAAAAAAATCAAAGATTAAAACGACTTTTATACAAACAGAATAAAAGGATTAGTATGTTAATTTAGACAAACAATTAAGTTAGACAAAGAATGATATGGTTAAAATTTTTTAGAAAATTTTATTTTTTTTTCTTCTGTGGGATAAATTATATTCATAATGAATAGGTAAGAGGGAAAAATATAAATCATACAAGCTATAAGCTAATTTTTATTGACTAGTGTAGGTAAAAATAGAATTACGTAATGGATGATGTATAGACCTGTGGTCTAGGGTGTATTTTTGTGTGCTAGGTATAAAGTGTGTAGCTGATAATTTCGAGACAGATTGTTAAATTAACTGTATAAATGCATGAATGCAAAAATGCATGAATGCATGAATGCAAAAAAATGATTAAGACTAAATCGCATAGTTGGCACTTACGTAATGAGATAGTTTTATTGTGATATTCAATGATTTGAGTATGAGGTTTGTATATATAGTATATATAGTGTGCATGCATTTTTATTGACTGTTGTAGGTACAAATCGAATTACGTAGTGGATGATGTATAGACCTGTGGTCAAATGTGTATTTATGTTTATTGGGTACAAAGTGTGTATTTTATAATTTCGAGACACAGATTAAATTCGACTACTGAAATTCACAACCATATACTGTAGTAGTACGTCAATTTGACTATAATTTTCGTTTGATACTTTACAAATGGTAAAATAGCAATTTAAGGACAGTTACTCATGATTAATTGAGCAAAAGAAAAATAAAAATGCAAATTAAAAAATATGAATCAATTATGCATTTCAACGAGCTAAATACAATTTTATAATATTCTAAAAAAATAAAAGTAAATCGAATCATAGATAAATTTCGATCAAGAATAAAAAAGTTATTGAAATGAAAGGGAAGCATTTCGAACAATCTTTTCTTTTAATAATTTCAATTGAATTTTATATTAAAAATTATTTTTATATAATAAAAAAAAATATTAAAAAGGTTTAATAATTTTTTGCCTGTTAAGTAGAAAAATTATACTTTTTCGTTGAATGTTGATAGAATTTGAATTATTTGATATTTTAGTGTGAAAACTTGTTTGCATATAGACAAATACATCTGTTTTATTGCGTAGAAGTTTTATTAAAAATTAAATGAATGAAATTTAGGATATGTGCGGTCATACGGGTAAATTTCCCGATCGTACAGAGCAGGATAAATTAGGTACATGATCGATTAATTGTTACACAACTATTATTATCACGTATACATTACAATAATTACCAAAATCGTTACAAACAATTGTAAAAACTATTTTGGTTACAATTAATGAATTACATAACTATATATCTATATACGTAACCATAGCATGAAAAGAAAAGACAGATAGGTCAATTTTCTTCTCACAAACACAAAAAAAAGGTTGAATTAAATTCTTAAATTACATTTTCTTAAATTACAAAGGAAACGTTGAATTTAATTGACTGCATTGAAAACTAACTTGGGACTTGAAATAAAAATGACTTGGGACTTGGAATAAAAATGACTTGGAATAAATCTCTGACTTCAAGTAAAACTCTGACTTGAAATAAACTCTGACTTCGAATCTAACTCTGACTTCGGATCTAACTCTGACTTCGAATCTAACTCTGACTTCGAATCTAACTGAAATCTCTGGGGCGGTTGTCCCTCTTAGATGCAACCTATTGACTTGAACTCTTATCAAGTATCTCTATAAATCTCTGGGGCGGTTGTCCCTCTTAGATGCAACCTATTGACTTGAACTCTTATCAAGTATCTCTATAAATCTCTGGGGCGGTTGTCCCTCTTAGATGCAACCTATTGACTTCAAAAACTGATTTCAAAAATGACTTCAAAAAAATGACTTCAAAAATCTCTCTAAATCTATGGGGTTTGGTTGTCCCTTTTGGTTACAACCAACTGAAACTGTCTGAAAATGGAAAATGGAACTTGAAACTGCTTCAAGTAACTCTATAACTCTATAAACTCTCTCTAAACTCTCTCTCTCTTAATTTGCAAGTCAATTCAATTCAGTAATTGAAAAAAATTTGCAAACAAAAAATAAAAAAAAGGTAAACAACATTTCACTCTAATGTACGGGAAGGTACATAAAATAAAATTATTCTATACTGAATATAACAGTGAAAATAACTGAAATTCTCTCTTAATTTGCAAGTCAATTCAATTCATTAATTGAAAAAAAATTTGCAAACAAAAAATAAAAAAAAGGTAAACAACATTTCACTCTAATGTACGGGAAGGTACATAAAATAAAATTATTCTATACTGAATATAACAGTGAAAATAACTGAAATTCTCTCTCTTAATTTGCAAGTCAATTCAATTCATTAATTGAAAAAAAATTTGCAAACAAAAAATAAAAAAAAGGTAAACAACATTTCACTCTAATGTACGGGAAGGTACATAAAATAAAATTATTCTATACTGAATATAACAGTGAAAATAACTCTGAAAATAACTCTCTTGAAATTAACTCGGTTACAATTAACTTTTGTGACTTTTAACTTTTGTGACTTTTACTGTTCCACTAAAAAAACATGTATCACTGGTGTCTGAATGTTCACTGTGTTTTGTGTTAAATTCTGGCTCCATACTAAATATTAACTGTTAATAATACGGACTTTTCAAGTGTTTATAAATTACTTAAAAAACAAAATGTACTTAACGAAAGTTTCTATGGGGAAAATCCTTGAGACGTGTCCTGAAGACGTCTTGTTGGCTAAAATCTTCTGGTTAAACATCTTCTGGGTAAAAATCTTCTGGGTAAAAATCTTCTGGGTAAAAATCTTCTGGGTAAAAATCTTCTGGGTAAAAATCTTCTGGGTAAAAATCTTCTTGGGTAAAAATCTTCTTGGGTAAAAATCTTCTTGGGTAAAATCTTCTTGGGTAAAAATCTTCTTATTATCCTGGTAAAGGGTCTGTAAGACTGGAAGAATCCTGGAGTCGTGAAGATCCTGGTTAAAGGGTCTAGTCTTGTTATCTTCCTTCTTCTATGTGTTTATCCTGGTATAGGGTCGCAAGTTTTTAGAATCCTCTTCTTATCCTCTTCTTCTTCTTATCCTGGCTGGGTCTGGGGTGTCTCGTATAGACGAGGCGTTCTAGTTAAGGGGCAAGGGGGCTCTGCCCCCTCCCCTGCAGCGAGGCTGCAGTCCAAAGAAGAGTCTCGAATGAAGTACTCTGATGAGAAGAGTGCTCTAGAAGTGTCTTAAATGAAGATGGTACATGCATAATATAGTCTAATGTTTGGGGGAGACAATCGAAGGTTAATTTCCCCCCTTTTTAAACACATGATTTCAACTAAAAAGAATAAAAAATATAAAAATAAAAAAGAACAGTAGTATCGCCGATTCGACAATTATGGAGGCGATATTATTTCGTATTAGCACATAAGCACAATTTTGAGTACATGACTGAGTAGTATTAATTTTGGTTCATTACAATTACGATTACAATTATGGATTACAACTACCAATTAATTCATATTCACTTATTATTGTTTTAATTACAATTCCATTAAAGTACATTACATCAATTACATTATACTAAAGGATTACATTTAATTACAATTTTAGCAAATTGTTACTATAACTTTGTCTTGTTTTTACAGTGTTTCATATTAATAGACAATTAAGATGTTAGAAATATAATACAAAGTACATGGCACTTACGGGATAATTTATTTTACGAAATAATATGCTATAATGTTATAAATTCGAATCAGAGCGAAAGGAGACCTTTTTTATCTTAGAAGCGTTCAAATTATGCTGCGATGAGCGGAATTTCGATAATTTAATCTCAGCTTTTTTGAGTTCATCTCGAGAGGTCAAATAAAATCATTGAATATAAAAAAATGAAAAAAATAATACGAGAACGTTTTTTCGCGTTCCCGAACGAACTGCGAAAGTTTTTTTTGCATTTCATGATTGACACGAGTAAATAGTTATATTATACTACATAACATAAATAATGACTTCTATAGGGTGTACAGTTTTTATTATGATGATATATAATTTTCATACATTGAATACTAGAGATATGATGAAGGGAAACTAATGACGGGAAAATGTGACGTCATAGTTATTGAATTTTACGTATAGTACGAATCATTGTTAGGAAGATTTACAAGAACGAATTAGAGACACAGAGTGGGAACGTAAAGGGAATAAAGTTATTTTATGACGTCATAGTGTTTAAGTCATTATTAGAAAAGATGAATTAGAGGCAAAGAGTGGGTAGTAATGACTAAGAAGGATAACTACGGGTTCCAATCCTGTTACATGCAATGTGTATGCATAGTCTAGGGTCGAGGGTGAGATGCAAGACAATTCATAATTTTAATAATTTTATAACAAATGGATGATGGATACGACTAAACCATAGAAAGGGTAGATCGTAGTGTTGTGACATGAACAAAAATAGGAAGCTACAAGTAAAATTATTATCCAAACTCGCGTTAAGCGATTTTGGTTCTTATGTAAAAATGGACATTCGAACATAAAACTATTGTTCATTGTTCACTTTACATATATATATATATATATATATATATATATATATATATATATATATATATATATATATATGTGTGTGTGTGTGTGTGTGTGTGTGTGTTTGTGTTGAACATCACAATACAGTTATGTATAAGTTATGTAAGTAAATAAAAGTTAACAAGGTATTTTAGGTGAACAGAATGAACTTCAAGAGCAGAGGATAAAAGCTGCAAGGAAAGAATGAAAGTTTAAGCGAATTTCGATGATTTTTACTTTTTTACATTTTAAATGATAAAATTAGTCGTCATACTTATTCAGAATTTGCAGAAAACGAATGTCAGTACGAAAGACATATTTCTGGCTGTTGGATGAATGTAACCTCAGAAGAACTACTGTTCATCGTTTGTGGAAGCATGAATGAAAGTCAAAAGGAATGGAAGAAAGAAAAAGAAAATGAGAATTTCACAATTCCAATCTGACAGTGATGAGAGTGTGAGATGAGGCGCAGGAGCATCTGGGAGAGAATTGAAAGGAAGATGGGAATGAGATATAACTCTAAAGTATTGAAAAGGGTGATACAGAAAAAGGAAAAAGAAAAAGAGAGAGAATGCCATTTTTTGGAGATTTTTATTGAAAAGGAATTGGAAAGATCCAAATGGAATTGCGATCATAAATGCGAGGGAAGTGGTTGGGAAATATGGTTCGTTCTGGTTTTTTACTTAAAAGTAGACACTGAGATATTTGAGATACTGATATAGCATCGTGAGATGAAGAAAGAACGAAAAATAATTTACTTTTTAAATTCATCTAAAAATAAATTACGTTGCTATATAAGCGGAGAACTTAATTATATAACATTTGAAATGCTGAAAACTCGGCTCATACGCGAAGATAAATTATGATTGCAGTTGAAAAATTAATAAAAAAGAATAAATGAGATTTTATTACAGGACTTGCTCTTTTCAAATTAACTGAAATCAGCGCAGATGTATGTTCAAATACATGTTTCCTTTTAGATATAATAACTTTATTCATACAGTAATTGCACCATAAACCTTTGAAAATCATTTTATAAAAGGTAACAAATAAATCTGCCTTTTGATTGACACTGAAGTAGTTCTTTTACGTAAAGAGGTAGGGAGAAACTTAAAGAAAGTATAGAAAGTTTTAAAACATTTTTTGAGATTTTGTGTAGTACACAGTATATGAACTAGCGCAGTGGTTCTTAACCTTTTTACTACCATGCCCCCTCTAGGAATTGGTCCTTCCCTCCACGCCCCCCTTCAATCAAAATAACATTCTCAATAACTTCTCAATATTAGCCCATGCTCTCGTTAAGAGAATAACAAATACAATTAGAGAAATTCCTGTTTCTAGGGGGGCGCGCCCCCCCGGTTAAGAACCACTGAACTAGCGCATGGTTAATTAATCATTTTTAGGAAAAAGTGATGAATGATGAAATTTTCTAATTAATCAATGATTAACTGATTAAAAATACTTACCAATTAAATACTTCTGAAAAGAGTAAGAAAAAGCTTTATTGATTGTTCCTGTTGCGTGAGATAAGACCGAAGAAAACATTTTGCTCAAACATTTAGTTTGCTTTAGTTCAAGAAATCAAGTATGGGCGGATTAGACAGTTTATACATGCAAAAAGGTATAATTTAAGGTAAAATGATACTGAAATTATGAGGAAAATTAATCATTTCCCATCATTTTCTAAAAATATTTTTTGATTAATTAATGATTAAATTCGAAATAATGATTAATCGATTAATCAGAACCATGCCCTAATATGAGCCATATGAAACGCGGGCAATTCACATGAAACGCGGGTAATTTACGGTAATACATACCTTTAATTAATCATATGCTGAGAGGCTTTTGCATTCGCATCAATAATCTCCTGTTACATATCGTCCAGATTCGCCACCCATTTCTGCGGCTCGTTACCCAACTTCAAGATTTTCTTCGCCACACGAATTTCTCCGGTAATTGTCTTCGGGTTTGCCTACGGAAACACTACCTTGAACAAGCCAAACACTGCAGCATCGAGCAACATATAGTCAGTGCTATTGGGAGAATATCCGTTGAAATGTTTACGACAAACGCCAACAAAGCCTGGACACTTGAAGCCCTGCTTTTGGATCCAACCGCGAAGACCATCTTGACAAACCGCACTGTCGATAATTAAGTTTGTGTTCCTTTATGAAGAAGAAGCTAGTCTTCTGTATGTTACCCTTCTAAACTTCGTCATTGACTGAATGTCTCCCAGCAGTATCCGAATGTCGCTTCATCATTTCTTCGCTTTTGCTTCACCAACTGCCAACCACCAAAAACTGTCATGTTTTGAAGGTCTGAATTTTCATAAATGGCTTTCCGAAACGTGTCCCAACTAAAATTTATACTCTCAAGGAGCATTCTTAAATAAAATTCCTAAATAAAAGTTATCGCCATCGAGTTTACTTGTGTTTCATATGTTTTCTACTGTAGGAAAAAGGAAGTAAATATTAAACTGGTTATAATTATAAAAGAAACAGTCTACGGTAGTGATATTTTTGACGATAATGCTGCGTGCAGTAGCACTCGCAGTTGGGGGCACTTAGACACGTGCCTCTCACGTCGTCCATAATATGCATATAAATATTGCTATTATATGTACTCGTATGAAACTTTTTACAACCAGATATATACATGAGATGCACAGAAATAAAAATCAGTTATCATTATGAACAAAAATTAGTGTTGCCACCTCTACCATAATTTTTAGATTTTTACCAAAATTACGAGTTGATACGAAAAATCAGAAATTCTTTGATAAAATATAAGAATCTACCGAAATTATAAAACAATATGGAAAATCTACCGAAATTATAAAACAATATGGAAAATCTACCGAAATTATAAAACAATATGGAAAACCTACCGAAAATATACGCTAATCATACCATCTAATGATATTTATACCATTGAATGTATATATAGCCTTGTTTGAATCTAAAATTTATGCATTTTTGCAATTATAGACACAAATAAAGTAAGCGACATTAAATTATTATTTATCCACAAAATTTTTATTTTTTTCTCGAAATTTTTTACACTGGTGAAACAACTTTATATTTACACGCAATATCTGACATTTTTTACATCAAATCTATGTGTTAGTGTGCTTCCATTGTTTTTGTTTAATTCATAACAGTATAAATACTCGAGATTACATATATAGTAAGGTGTTTTCTTAAATATCCTCTAAAAATTACCATATATATATATATATATATATATATATATATATATATGGGATGAATTTCACAATTAAACACGTGAAATGAACGAATACTGCAAACCCACAAGGAAAAAGAAAAACAATTCCAAGGCCTTTCGTGTATTCGGAGCTACACCTCGTCAGGGAATGAAGAGAGAAGGCAAGATGCCCATGAATATAGACAACGTAGCGGAAACCAAAACAATTAGCACATACTTAACAAAAGTTAATGAGAGGCAAAAAGAATTTTAACACTGTTATTGAAATTGTTTTTAAAATGGATAAATGCACATTCTAGAATATTTATTTCTATTATATATCTGTTTTCAACAAGCGCTTTAGACCTATCCCACTTGATGCTATGATTACATCTATACAAATGCTTAAACAAAGCAGTGGAATTATTAGCTGTTTTACACGCATATTTATGCTGTTTTACCCTAATATCTAACGTTTTACCCGTTGGCCTATATACAGTATACTGAGTTACATTGTGTACATCCGATCGAATACACACAACCAACAATATTATCCGGGCTATTCTTTATTAGGCGTGATTTAACAATATTATTATACTTAAAGACTACATTGATGCCAATTGCTTTAAGTAAATTCGGAAGATATTGAAAATTAACATGGTAAGGTAGGCTAAGGATATTTTTACGCTCAAATTCCTTTACAATTACATTATTATAATACCTATTCTTGGCTTTCCTAAGACAGTTATCTAAAAATGAAATAGGATAACATAATTTAGTACCAATATTCATGATATTGCATAACTCGGAATCTAAAAATTCAGGACTGACAACTCTCAATGCTCTAAGAAACATAGAAGAGAAAATAGAGGATTTAATCGAGGGATGATGGTCAGAATAAAAATGCACATAAAAGTTATTATTAGTAGGCTTGCGATAGACTTCAAATTTGAACTGATTAGAGCGTCTCCAAATTTTTAGATCCAGAAAAGATAGGCGTCCATCATTTTCTTTTTCAACTGTGAACTTAATAGATGGGACTAAATTGTTGAGCCTACCAAGAAATAAGTCAACATCCAAATTATTAGGCCAAAGGAATAAAATATCATCTATATACCTGTACCAAACCAGGTTAAAATTAACAATCGTAGGCAAAATTCTACTTTCAAAAAATTCTATAAATAAATTGGCTAGTACATACAGGTGAAATGGGATTTCCCATCGCCAATCCAAACGACATAGCATAAAACTTATTTTCAAACTGAAATTTACAATCTTTGACACGAAGCTTAATTAACTCAATAAGATTGTTGTGTTGAACAGGGAAGGAATATTCAGAGATCTTATCTTCTAAAAAATCAAGTAGGTCATCAACAGGGACTTTTGTGAATAACGAGCATATATCAAAGCTTACCAATTTGAAATTAGGGTCATTAGGAAACTTCAGTTTGTCAATAAGATCCATGCTATTTATAATATGTGACTTAGAAATAGAGCCAACTAACGGCGTTAATAAACTAACTAACCATTTAGAGAACTTATAGGTTACGGAGCCTACCGAGCTAACAATAGGCCTCATGGGATTATTAACTTTGTGTTTTTACTAAGCCGTACAGATATGGTAGCGATGGATTGATACTAAGAAACTGCTGCGAAAGCCCATTATAGTTATTTTTTAATATTTCTCTTAATTTTCTGTTAAACATTTGATTAACATCCTCCAGGGGGTCTCTATTTAGAGGTTTGTACGTTTCACAATCACTCAATAACGTATTCATCTTTTCAACATAACTGTTCTTGTCCATGATGACGATCGAATTAGATTGTTAAATCACGCCTAATAAAGAATAGCCCGGATAATGTTAGATATTACGGTAAAACAGCATAAATATGCTTGTAGAACAGTTAATAATTCCAATGCTTTCTTTAAGCATATGTATAGATGTAATCATAGCATCAAGTGGGATAGTTCTAAAGCGGTTGTTGAAAACAGAGATATAATAGAAAGAAATATTCTAGACTGTGTATTTATCCATTTTAAAAACAATTTCAGTAACAGTGCGGGAATGTATAAAATTGACAATATCTTATCTTATTAAAATTCCTTTTACCTCTCATTAACTCTTGTAAAGTATGTGCTAATTATTTTGGTTTCCGCTACGTTGTATATATATTTATGGGCATCTTGCCTTCTTTCTTCATTCCCTGACGAGGTGTAGCTCTGAATACACGAAAGGCCTTGGAATCGTTTTTCTTTTCCTTGTGGATTTGCAGCATATATATATATATATATATATATATATATATTTTTTTTTTTTTTTAACTGCAAACAACACACACAGTATAATTAATGTAAAGAACGACGATTGTGTAGAAGAGCAACCCGGGATCATCCAATGGATATGCTAACCACTGCACCAAGGTCCCCGATCAGTCACAACTCGTAATTCTCCTACATACGAGCGGAATCGAATGCCCTGAGGGAGCACCTTCTCGTGCGGTTGCTCTTCTACACAAGCGTCGTTCTTTACACACAGACATATATATATATATATATATATATATATATACAGAGTAAATCCAGATAACGTAGTGGAAGTACCCCACTGTCAGAAAATCCTGTGGCGCTACTGGCTGCGTGTATGATTTTGAGGTGTTTCATCGAAACAAACACACACACACACACACACACACACACATATATACTATATATATATATATATATATATATATATATATATATATATATATACACACAGTGTTTGGAGAGATATATATATATATATATATATATATATACAGGGTGTCCCATAAGTCCGGCATCATAGGAGAAATTCATATTTTTCTATTTCTACAAACCATAATTCATATTTTTCTTATGCTCGGGATGCCAATTTCCCGTCCACCATTCTGTTCAGTGACGAGGCTGTTTTTTATGGAAATGGTGAGGTAAATCGACAGAACACTCGCTACTGGTCTCAAAACAACCCTCACTGGTATACCTCTTCAAAGGAACAAGGTGCATCTCGGGTGATGGTATGGTGTGGCATTTGGAAGGATCGCATCATAGGCCCCCTCTTTTTCGATGAACATGTCACTCGAGGCACCTACTGCGTATGCTCAAGGAAGAAGCATTTCCCAGTGTCTTGAACGAAGTAGGAAATTTCCCAACATGGTTCCAGCAAGACGGCGCTCCTGCACATTACAGCACCCAAATAAGGAATACCTGTACTAACGATTCCCTGGTCATTGGATAGGACGTCGAGGGACTGTGGAATGGCCAGCTAGAAGCCCGGATCTCGCCACTAGATTTTTTTCTCTGGGGCCACTTGAAAGCGCTGGTATACGCAGAGAAAATTAGGAGTGTTGAACATTTGCGGCAGCGCATTATTGGGGCATGTAACACCATTACTCCTGACCCTGACATCATTCACCGTGTGCTTGCTGAATGGGTATCACGTCTGAATTTGTGTACTGAAAACAATGGTGGACATACTGAGCACGTGTAAATAAAAGCTTTTGTTTTGCCTTTTTTATTATTTTTCCTATGATGCCGGACTTATGGGACCCCCTGTATATATATATATATATATATATATATATATATATATATATATATATATATATAATATATATATATATAAATCACAATCCAACAGTGTTTCAGCCTGGCACACGAAAAATAAACGCTGCTGGTTTGTGATTACCCGCAATTTGAAAACATTGTGTGAGGCACCCGCGTTTATTGAGGGTTTCTCTTATGTTTTACTTCATTTAAGAGGACATCAAGTTGTATTTAGGTACTCCAAACAAAGACATTATTTACGGAAGTCAAAACAAGAAAGTTTCACTTTTTTATGAAATATTTAAGTATCGTATAAAAAGCTCACTAAAATTCGAACATAACCGTTTCTAGTTTGCAAAGATGTATGATAAACATTTATTGCACATTCGTTCAATGCGTTTATGAATGGGATTACGTGAGATTAAAGTGCGAATGAAAGCGCGAGATTAAGATTAGGAAGCACGAGATAGATGTGAATAAATGGTATGAATTCTTTTACGAGAAGGATATAACGGAAGGTTTAATAATTGACGAAATATGCGTATGCAAAATATGCAACGTAATATTGCAATAATTCTGCATATATAGGTTTTGTTACTTACGTTTCTTTATGTTTTACGTGATTCTCTTATAAAACTTAAGGAATGATTGTATATGTGTATTAATGTAGTCTATGTAAAGTCTTTATGAAAGCGAAAAATGTGTAAATTTTCATCCAGATTTGTCTATATGTTGGGAAGCATTTCTGTGTATATATTTATGAATGATGTTTTCATCATTGCTTTATATTTAAAGTTTAAACGGGTAATTTATTGAGAAACTGGAAACCAGCAAGGTTCGAACTCGTGTAGCGAAGTATTAGATTCTATTATTTTATCTCTCTCACTGCACTAAAAAAAAACTCATGCTGCATCACACGTCTTCAAACTTTTACACTGATTATATACGTTTAGTGATAAGTCATAAGTCGACCAGTTTTGTTCATTGAGTGGGCTCAAATCTCTTGGCTCTTTCGTTGTCGTAAACTTTTAAGAATTGTTGGTGTTGTTATATGGGATTTTTTAACTTTCTTCGCAACATCTAAGGTCATACGACGGAGGGGACCTACAGCTTGACAATAAACTTATCAAGTTGAATTTTTCTATGTATTGAGCTGCATCTATGCGTGATTATCCTTAGACTTGTTGAAAAACAACACAATCTGCTGAAACCAAGTTATCAGGTAAGGTAACTATCACAGTATGTATGTATTTCACAATGCCATGAAGTAGAGGTTCCAGAGAATTGGCAGATTTCACGAGAAGTTGAATTATTGGACTTTGGGAAGTAGAGCAGTATGAAAGAGGAATTTTGTGAAGGTTTTGCATTCCATTCTCAACAATTAACAATCATTATGAAGCTCAAGAATACCCAGAAAACAATAGTTTCTGGTGGTTCTGGCCTTTCAAGTTCATCTGAAAGAACGCTTCGTAGCGTCAGCAGACATGCAAAAACGAACACTCACCAAACCAATGCTGAATTGGCTGTTCACGTTAAGGTTAGCTCTCGGACCATCAGACGATATCATTACGACATGGGCTACTATCAGAGCAGTTAGAAAGCAGCCCAGGCGGAACCCTCGCAACACTGCCCGTCGGAAACAGTGGGTGGCATCGATGGTCAAACTTGATTCTACCTTTTGGAACACCGTAATCTTCTCGGATAAGTTTCGGCTTTCTTCATTTCTAAAGAGTGTGTGTGTGTGTGTGTGTGTGTGTGTGTGTGTGTGTGTGTGTGTGTGTGTAAAGTTGCCCATCCCAAGAATTTTCTCTGAGGCATCTGCAAACTACGGTAAAACATCGGAGATTTTCTGTAATTATGTGAAGTGCAATTTGGACCAGTGGACTAATAGAGCTGGTGGTTTGCACAGGAACTATTAATTTAGCCAAATATGTAAAGATCCTAGAAGAGGGGCTGCTACCCACTTACTCCAATAAAAATGTATCTTCATACCCATAGGCGGATTTACGTATAGACAGAGTAGCCACCCGCCTAGGGCGGCAAATTTTGAAGTCGGCAAATTTTGTCGTATTTCAACATAAATAGGGCAAAGAAAACAAAAATAGAAAATAAATAACTTATAAGCACTAACAAATTAAATGGATTCACAAATAAGTTTAAAAATAAAAAAGAACAGCAGCCTCTAATAGCAAACTAGCGATATCAAATGGCACAACTATAAGCCACTTTAATCCCTGCTTACGGACGGCAAAATGCTAAGTACACCTCTGTCCATACCAAAGTGTGTTCGTGGAAGATGGTGCTCCAACTCATACGACAGCTATGAAAATGAACGTCTTCAATGGCCAGTAGAGCAATAGAGCATATACTCTGGGTTCAGGGTTGAAATTTTGGAAAAACAAAGTGGCTAATATGTATTCCTATGTAAAAATTAATTCTAAGATGGGTTTATTATTTGCAACTTTTCCGAAAAATCTCATTTTCATGGTCAAAATTGCGATTTTCTGATTTGGAGGCTGCCTAACGCAGCCTCAGGGCACCCAAACCAAAACGCGCAGCTGTTCTGCATATGATTTAGTCTGAAAGCTGCTTTTCTTACCTCATCCTTGCTTTCTTGCGTGTTTCAACACCTCTGGGTGCTGAAAAAATGTTTAGATTTCACGTAAAACTTAAGAATTTTAAGTTTTTCTTCAAAGAATAGGCGCGGCTCACCAGCTCTACTCTGATCGAGTAGCGGGAGACTTGCCACCTCCACGTGTAGGTTTACACGTCTGTTCTTCCTGGATCCCTCAAAAGCGTGGCCTCATAAGATCTTATATAATGATCTTATGAGGACTTTTAGCTCTTATGAGCATTAACGACGGCTTCAGCCTCTTCATCAGCCACTCGAACCTGAAAAGCTCTTAAGTATGTCCTGCTTCGATCTGAACACTGGGAGCATTTCTCGATGATCTATCCTGGCTCTAACCCACTCATCTCTCCTCTCGTGACCGTACACAGCTTGGGAAGCAGTTGAGACTTCCTGTACAGCTCTCTCGCAGGATTGAGTATGAACAGAAAAAGCGTCCACTTTGAGTGAAGTTTTCCTGAGATCCTCGAGCTCAGTCAAGGTCATCTTGCAGGTGAAAATAGGCTCGTAAATATTCTCTGATTCCCAGTTGATGATATCCTCAGGTGAAGCTTCGGAAGTCTTCACTCTCTGGTAGTACAGCCACTGAAGGTCCAGTTTAGGAATCTTCACCTCCAAAGGACAGTTACAGTTCACATGGGCCTTGAGGGAACATCCTAAGCATCCACTACCCTCTGAGCCACACAAGAAGATCTGATGCTTGCAAACGCAGACTTCACAGAGTTTATCCAGATCAGCCTTCCTCTTCTCTGGGGTAGCAGACTTAACTTTCCCGTTCACAACGTCTGTCATGTCCTTCCATTTCAACAAGATCTTATATGAGAGCGATTTTTCCGTGATTGTCACAGGCGGGGAGAACTTTACATTCGACTTTCTCCACTGAGTCATCACGAGTAAAGCCAGCTCGTCAGTCATCTCTCGGATAGAGTATTTAGACCTTTGGATGTCATGAATGAGGAACTTTTCCTCCTGCAGACGAATCCCTCTCTGAAGAACGGCTCTCCAACTCGGCACCTCGCTGGGAATGAACTCCTTCCCCGGGCCCACAACATCCGAGAGCTTTGAAACTGACATTTTCCTGGTTTTGGGGACAGATTCGGCCATCACGTCTAGTCGGTGCTTATTCTCGCTCTTGTCCAATCTGTAATAAATTCATATCAGTATGTTTAGTGTTCTTTCGCCATAAATATAGACAAGGAATATAATTTTTGGTTATAATCATGGTTGCCAACCGGCTTTTTTAATTACCAAATTAATCTAAATTTGGTAATGAATATTTATTTTGGTAATAGAAAACTGAATTTGGTATTGCAAATTTAATTTAAAATCAGTAATAATGGTGTAACATAAGCTTAACCCTTTGTCATTCAGTACCATTTAATTTCAGCGTAAGTTCATTTTTTTACTTGAAATATGCATAGGAAGTATATATAAGCATTTTTAGAAATCACTTTTTGTAAGAACATTCTTAAGGGAAATAATTTATGTGTCCATTAGTCAACAAAGGTCTAATAAGTTAATTAGTGGGTGGTAGTTAGTACTCTCTCTCTCTCTCTCTCTCTCTCTCTCTCTCTCTCTCTCTCTCTATATATATATATATATATATATTAGGGTGTTTCATACCTATAGGGTAAAATACAAATGAACTTGGAGTTTTAATCCACACGTTTCTCCGTATTCTAAAGAACAAGAAAACACGTTTGTGCAAGTTTGAACCAGATCGCGCTGCATTTAGAGGTCCCCAACTTTGACGACTTTTTGTCAGTTCATTTCTCGCCTGCCTGCAGTGAAGACGGTTTTCTTCGTCACTTGAGCGGTTCGTGTTGTATAGCCTATTGGACAACTATGGAGGTAATTATATATGCTACTAATTATCTCATTTTACTGTGGTATTGAAATTTATTATTATTTAATTTCTGTCATTTTACTGTGGTAGTGATATTATTATTAATATTACATGAAATTAATTAGTCTGTTGCATATTGGACAACTAAGCTGGTAATTATTTATGATACTAATTAATGTAATTTTACTGCGGTATTGAAATTTATTTAATTAATGAATTGTCAAAGAGAACGTAGTGTACACGTATCAGTTTTATAAATAAAGAAAAGCAGTAACTGGGACTCGAACCAGTGTCATAGCCGTTTGGCGGCATCGCTCAAGTCGGCGTACACAACACGCTATCCACTCCCTAGATGGTGTAGTGGATAGCGTGCTGTGTACGCCGACTTGAGCGATGCCGCGAAACGGCTATGACACTGGTTCGAGTCCCAGTTACTGCTTTTCTTTATTTAATTAATGAAATTAATTACGATGTGAAATTATTTCTGTGGAATTATTTAGTTTGTTTTCTTTTCTAGGTGTCTACCAGAGCGAAAACAGAAGTGTTTCTTATTGGCCAGACGGATGCGAACATCACATCAAGTGGCCTTCCAACTCAGTTGCAAGTACTCAAAAAGTACTTTTACCACCAAAAGGAGCAAAAATTTGGACGTACTAAATGCCTGAACCTGTGCCTGGATGCCTGTCTCATATTTTGGGAGAGAGCGAGAATCCCCATGATGCGTCGAGATTCGGCCTTGAGGAAGATGGAATCCCTTCTCAAGGAATACGACCGGCTTGTGAAGCACAAGTCACATAAAGCAGAGTCCTTCCGAGTGAAGGAGGCGATGTTCACGGAGGCAATAGCGAAGGAGATCATGGACATTGCTCATTCACAGGCTAAGGAAATGATGAAGAATCAGGAGGACATCCACTTTCTCGACATGCAGCGTGAAGATCCAAATTCCTGCAGCATGGGCCCTGTTGACATGAAGCTTCACTATAAGGAGATTAGGAAAAGGAAGAGGCTGGACAAGATTAAGGAACAACAGGAGAAGGCCAGGAAGGAACAAGGAGCTGCAGAAGATACGGGGGCTTTAGTGATTTCAACTTCGTCAGAGACTGACTCAGATGTCGTTGACCCAACCGTGGAAGTTTTTCCATCCTCCTCCAAGGGAAATACCAAGAAGCGACGCAGGAATCTGATCTCACAGGATGTGACGACTACCTACGATCGGCTGAATATTTCGTATCGCGATTCAGCTATGTCGTACGCTGCAGCGGCTAAATCACTAGGTTTTGACTTGGATGAACTGTCCATTTCTGCCAGTACCATGTACCGCACACGCAAGGCTCTCAGGAAGGTGGCTGCTGAAAGTTATCAATCCGACGAAGTTTGTCCTGGTCAGCCTCTTGTCTTGCATTGGGACGGTAAGCTCCTACCTGACAATGAGCAATGGAAGGAGAGCGTTGACCGGATCGCCGTCCTCGTCTCTGGCGACGGCAAGGAGAAGTTGCTCGGCGTTCCTAAGGTGACGTCCGGAACCGGCGAGAAGATAGCGCGAGTTTGCTTGGATTTGGTCAAGGAACACAGGATGGAAGAGCGCGTGCGGGGACTGTCTTTCGACACGACAGCGTCGAACACCGGGATTCATATCGGGGCCTGCGTCCTGATTGAAAAAGGTCTTGGCAGAGAACTCATGTACTTCCCCTGTCGGCATCACATCTATGAAGTCATCCTCAGCTCCGTCTTCAAGCGTGCATACGGCCCTTCAAGTGGCCCCGATATACCCGTTTTCAAGAGGTTTCAGGCACAATGGAAGTTCATCGACCGGTTGGACGTGCGGCCGTACGATTTTGCTCAAGTCAATGACTCTATGAGGGAACTGAGGGAGAAGTCAGTCCTGCTGGTGAGGGATGGTGAGCACGTCGCATCAGCGCGATGACTACAAGGAACTGCTACAGTTGGTTCTCATCTTCCTGGGAGAAGCAAAAGTGGTGGATTTCCCTCTCAGAGCCCCTGGCGCTTACCATCACGCTCGATGGATGGCGATAGCCATCTACTCCTTGAAAGTAATTCTACTGAAGAAGCAGTTCAAGATGTCGAGTCACGAGTTGGAAGCTCTGACAGCCGTAGGTCTCTTCGTGTCCCGCAGTTGATCTGGAATTTCTGCGTGACGCGGAAGCCTTTGCCATGTCGGGATATTCGTGTGTTAACGCTGCGCAAGAAGCCATGTCTCGACACCTATGGTACATCTCTGAGACTCTTATTGCCATGGCGTTCTTCGACGCAGATGTGGCAGATGAAGAAAAGGCTCAGATGGTCGTCAGTTTGGGTAAGCCCGCATCGAAAAAGGAACTCAAGCGACCCCAAGGGAAGAACGTCAGGAATCTTGCCTCGAAACACCTGGCGGAGTTCGTGACAGGAAAGACGATGGCTTTCTTCCATGCATTCGACTTGGACACAGAATTCTTGAAAAAGCCAGTTGCCGAGTGGACTGAAGTAGAGGGCTTCAAGCAAGCAGCGGCAACTGTTAACAAAATCTCTGTCGTCAACGATCGGGCCGAAAGAGCCATCGCGCTCACCAAAGAGTTCAACTGTTCTCTGACGAAGAACGAAGAGCAGAAGCAGTATTTGCTCAAAACTGTGATGCAGCATAGGGCGAAATACCCGAATAAAACCAAGAAGGATTTCATGGACAAATGATTCGCAAGAAGTGGTTATGTTTTTTGTATCTTTGTGAAAATGTGTAGTGAAATGGTATTCGTTTGTTGAATAAAAATTCATTGACAGATTTTTGTTTAATTTTTTCCGTTTATGATCTGCCAGAGCATCAAACTGGGGACCCGTAAACTTTAAACTATTGAATTAATACTTCGGTTTATCAGTCTCCTCAGCAAATGGAACAAGGGGATCCATGTGGATTAAAATTTTTCCAAACTTTTAATTTATGAAACACCCTAATATATATATATATATATAAATATATATATATATAACAGTACATAAAAACAATCTTAATGAAAAATTCATTTCATGTATCCAATTGGACACACGTATTATCATAGACAGAAATTTACCTTCTGAAAACTTTGTATCCATTTCGAAACAAACTTTGAATAGTCTTTTCTTCACAGTTATTAAAAATATTACTTAAACAAAGTAAACAGGGAGCTTCCTTAATACTTCTAGAATGAAATTATAGTCAAAACAAATATAATAATGGTGATTAAACTTAGGAAAATTACAAAAAACACAACGAAAAAAATCTCGTCCACTCACTTCTACTTCACAATTATAACTGGCGTAATTGCTCAGAGCCATCTATTGAGAGAATGTTGAACTTCGCTTTCTGTGTCCAAATGGTTACAAAGATTCAAATGGAGTAGATTTTTTTTCTTATGTATGTATGTATTAAACCTGTGTAAGAGTTAAGCAAAGTTAATGTGTCTAAATAGCAACAAATTACGACAAAGGGTTAAAAATATGAGGTTGTGTTCAATTGAATATTCGGTATTTCAACATAGAACAGAAAACCGCAGTTTTGAACATGATAACGCGAATTTTGGGAAAAGTTGCAGAAAAGAAACCCCTCTTAGAATTAAATTTTACATAAAAATACATATTAGCCAGAGTGAAATTCGGACTCAGAAAAGTATGATATGCCCTAATGGCCAGGTCAATTCCCGGATATGACTCCAGCATGTGTGATACATGCTAGAGCTAGATTAAGGAAGTGACAACAAAGCATACATCCCAGGCCGTCAAAACCTTAAAAGAAGAATGGGCTGCAATACTTCAAGAACAAATATCAAAGTTCATCAATAGAATGCCAGAAAGTGTGTCAGTTTTACATAATGCAAAGGGGAAAGCAACACGATTCTAAATGGCCGTCAAAAGTAGAGTCCACCCTTTGTTTTCAGTGGCTTGCACCATGTTCAAGTAAGTATACCATTATAATCCGCAGTTTCTTTTAGTGTATATTCAACTTTGGCGATATCTGGCAAATTTTTCCATCCTACCTTGAAACATATGAAATACCACAGTGTAGGTATGTACAGTATATACATTGTTGGGCTTCCAGCATTTTCAACCTGCGCAGAAATTTGACTGAATCAGCGAGTAGACTCAGTCGCTCAGTGATTCTTGATTCCATTCCCCAAAAGCAGAGTCACTGCTCCCCCATTTTCTTTTTACGTTATTGCTGACTTATATATATATATATATATATATATATATATATATATATATTATATATATACATTTTAACCGCAAACACGCTGTATAATTAACGTAAAGAACGACGCTTGTATAGGAGAATATTCCGCGCAAGATGAGGAGAGAGAACGAAACAAATGAAAAAATGAGGTAACCACCCGGGAATCGAACCCGGGATCTTCCGATTGCCGGTCAAATATGATAACCATTACACCATGGGCCTCACTCGATCAAATCCCGTAATTCTCCTACATACGCGCAGAAACCAATGCCCCAAGGGGGCACCTCCCGCATGCCGTACATTATATACATTTTAACTACAAACACGCAGTATAATTAACGTAAAGAACGACGCTTTGTTTCGTTCTCTCTCCTCATCTTGCGCGGGATATTCTCCTATACAAGCGTCGTTCTTTACGTTAATTATACTGCGTGTTTGCAGTTAAAATATATATAATGTACGGCATGCGGGAGGTGCCCCCTTGGGGCATTGGTTTCTGCGCGTATGTAGGAGAATTACGGGATTTGATCGAGTGAGGCCCATGGTGTAATGGTTATCATATCTGACCGGCAATCGGAAGATCCCGGGTTCGATTCCCGGGTGGTTACCTCATTTTTTTCATTTGTTTCGTTCTCTCTCCTCATCTTGCGCGGAATATTCTCCTATACAAGCGTCGTTCTTTACGTTATATATATATATATATATATCCACCAAAGGTGTATATACATAAAATCTGCAGATCATACCCTCTACGTACGTACATAATTTGTTAGTGGGTCATGATTATTTAATCATTTTTAGGAAAAAGTGTTGAATGATGAAATTTTTTAATTAATCAATGATTAACCGATTAAAAATTATAAAAAATTAAATACTTCTGAAAAGAGTAAGAAAGAGCTTTATTGTTTCTGTTGCGTGAGATAAGACCGAAGAAAACATTTTGCTCAAACATTTAATTTGCTTCAGTTCAAGAAATCAGGCTTTAGCGGATTTGACAGTTTATACATGCAAAAAGGTGCCAAATTCAAATGATACATTACAAAATTTAAGGTAAAATGATGCTGAAATTATGAGGAAAATTAATAATTTCCCATCATTTTCTAAAAATATTTTTTTATTAATTAATGATTAAATTCGAAACAATGATTAAGTGATTAATCAGAACTATGCCCTATTTGTTAGTCTGACCAAATAATAAATATGTCTAGCTATGTAAGTAATTATGCAGCCGACGTCCAATTAGAAAAATTATGTTTAAGCAGCTTACATAATAGGGCGGAGCGCGTTTTTACACTTTTTTCGATTTTCGTTTTGTAATAGCGCAGAAAAGTGGCTCTTCCACGTCAAAAGTGAGTGTGTAAAATCTCAGAGATCTGCAATAATATCTTCTGCCTCCGCACGCGCGTTGAAAATCCAAAAAATAGCGAGGAAAAGCATCCTAAAGGTTTATTTTAGACGTTTTAAATATTTTTGTCCTGCGTTAATTTCTTCTGCCTCCGCAAACGTTCCAAAATATCGGAAAATGTACATAAATAGCGTATTTTATAATGACGCTATTATGGTCAACTTCGGCCCTACACCACAGTTTATTCGTTAATTATGTATTAAGTAATGCAATTAACAATTCATTATATCATATTTTAGTAATTTAAGAAGTTTATATATTTGAGCAATTAAATAATTTAGGTCCACCAATGCAGTTTACTTTGCATATGCTTGGTTTATTTTTGATGACTTATTATGTAATATGCATGCAGCTCCTCGCTTATTTCGTCAATATTGAATGTACTATATTGACAAAATAACTCAGAACTCACCACGTGGAGATGGCTGCATTTCGAGTTCCTCCCTGCCCGACCCAACCACCCTACCATTATCGAACTTAGGCTAGTTACACACTGTAGTCACTTTTTGTTTCCATTCTTGGCATTTTCTTTCTGGATTCTAATCTTGCTCTGATAAATCCATCCCTTGCCTCTGAACCGCATACTGCAGCTGAAGCCTCTGTTACCATCTTTATATGCCGTTCAACCGCTTGGGTGTGGCAAGGAAAGCGTGGGATGAAATCAGGTACATCTCCGGATGAGATATAGTTCAGGATGTCAGAGCGTGATATAACTTTTGTCAGAGGAGGCTCTGACAGCTCACAAGTTTGCCAGTTAATCATGTTGTAGTACTCACCGCACTGAAAGTTCAACGTGGGCAATTTAAACACTCTCACTGCGGCTGACTCAGAATCTCTTGCTTTAAGGATTCTCCTCCATCCTAATTCTCTGCTATGTTTTGCTTCATCGTGAATCATACTAAGGAGAACATTCTCAGGATGAGAAAAATAGAATTTCTCTGAATAACACGATCAATTATTTCTATACAGCGGGCACTCAACGACCTCGAGCGTTGTATCGTTTGATAAAGATGTTTGGCTCCCTGTGTTGCTGAAGAATTTCTCTTGATTTGAAACCACAATGGAATATAAACTTTCATAATATAATCCACGATACACTTAAGGTTGTCTGAAGGTTCTTCAGTTGAAACGTAGAGACGAAGTATGCGGTTAGCAGTTGTCACCCATCTGGAGTGTGCCATTTTGCCTGGTTTCCTTTGAGCTAGAGAGGGAGTACATTCACCTTTTGACACAGCATCATAGATTTCTGCCAAATATTTCTGATCTGTGCTCAGATCATCTCTGTCAACTACAATTTCTTTCGCTTCAACTGCTTCAAACTCAACAACAGGTCTCTTTTCACAATCAATTAACTCTTTTCCTATAGGCTCCGTAAAACTCTGAGGACCTGTTGTTTTACCATCAATGTCAGTCATTATGTGCCGCAAGGGAAGTTCATTAGTGTGAAGCAAGCAAATCAGCCACTGGAGTGCTCTCTGAAAGTGCTCTTCAATACTTCTTATCACTCCTCCTTTTGGTCCTGTATTAACTGCTGTCCCGTCACATCGAATGGGTTTAACTTCTGAAGTATCAATCTCATTTGAGCGAAAAAAATCCAAAATTGCAGAAGATATACTCTGTGCTGAGCCAGAAGCGGGAGTTACATGCCCAATATAATGCGAGTTTAGTTCTTGAAGCAAAGTGACATGTTCTTCTGTTATATTTTTTTGATAACCTTTACTGCCAACTTTTTCTTGCACTGCAGTTCTGTCCTTTCTTCCATCGAAATAGATACTCTCCATAGTTTCTTCTTCGTAATCTCTCTTTTGAATGATAGATCTCACTCTTTTTCTAGCTCTCCTTACTTTGCATCTGTCTATTACTGAACTTAAATCTTTTTCGTTTATAATTCCCACGTCTTCAAGAACAGCCGAAGCAATTATAGCAGCAGACCTGTCTGACACACCAGTTCCGTCACAAGCTATAGCCAATGATGAGATTGTTCCATGATGAGATTGTTCCATCGATTTGATTCTCTGTGTCGGTTCATAATCAGAATCCGCTCCTTCTGTTTCACTTGACGTTGATGACATTGTTTCAGTTGCTTATCCTTTACTGGTAGATGGTTTTGGTTCATACTGTTTCATTCTCTGTTGTCTTCTAACAATAGTTGCTAGATCTTTACGAGTTTGCGAAACATCAAGAGAGCCTATTGCAAATTTTCTTGTTGTTCTCTGATCTTTAAGGAAGTCTTGTTCAATTGCTGGAACCTTGAGATGGTTTTCACATGAACACTTATCAAAATTTTCACATTTGCAAGCACTGATGTCAAATAATTTGTTTTCTGCCTCATTTTGAAATGTTTGTAACTTAATTTTGAATGAGTCACTATCTTGTTTCCTTTTTATTGACTTTAGAAGGTTTTGACATTTTTCATGGTAATTTTTAATCATTTGAACGACACGGTTATGAGAAACAGTAGGAATAGAGGCTGTTTTCCACAAATCTTCGAGAGTATTTGAGAGAACACCCGAAATTTCTGCAACTGTAGGCTCTTTCTTCGATGTCTTCAGATTCAACCTTATTTAATGAAAATATTTCATGACGTCCTTATAGGTTGGAAGGCACTTTTTGTCTAGATCAGCTGGAGCCCCAAATATAGGGCAACTTGAAGAAGTTCTTGTTGCTTGAGCTGGTATTTACATTGTGAAAAACACCGTAATTAATATAAAAATTAAGAAATTACTCCTAAAACGTAAAATATTCTTGCATTCTGCAGAAGTTTTGTATATTGCACCAACGTATTATTATGCACTAAAATATGCAGTGTATGTCCACATACGCGTGTTGTCGTGTTCCAAAGATATATTAACAGCAAGAGCAACACAATCCACATCCTACCCGAAACGTAGCTAGCACAACACTGCGGGGAAGTGAGAGCAAGCAGGCCTGGTAGAGTGTTGTGAGTCATGACTCATCAGTCATCACTCACTGACTCATTGCCGTATATGGCAATGACGAGCAACACGCCATACCAGGCTGTGGGGAAGCTTCTAGAACGATGTGGGAGTACTACATGACGTACAAAGTGAATTTATTAGCGTATAGGCTGAATATGCAAAATACGTGATTTATGCAGTTTTTTTTGTATTTTGGAACGTTTGCGTTGGCAGAAGATATTATCGCAGGACAAAAAATATTTAAAACTAGTCTAAAATAAACCTTTAGGATGCTTTTCCTCGCTATTACAAGAAGATAGGATGAAAATTAAAACTATAAGAAAATATTTAAAAAATGCATATTTTGGCGCATTTTTTGGATTTTCAACGCGCGTGCGGAGGCAGAAGATATCATTGCAGGTCTCTGAGATTTTACACACTCACTTTTGACGTGGAAGAGCCACTTTTCCACGCTATTACAAAACGAAAATCGAAAAAAGTGTAAAAACGCTCCGCTTAGTAATTAGGCCTAGTTACAAGCCACTAGGTTATGCATTTGTTTCCAGTGTTTAGCCAGGCCTCGCTCTAACATATCTATTTACAGTATATATATATATATATATGCAGGGTGAGTCACGACGAAATGTCCTAACTTCGGGAGCTTAAAAATAAGAATAAGCGAACAAATAGCTGCTAAAAGTTTTATTCTTTAATTTACAATAACTGTTCAAAATGACTACCCTCGGCCTCAATACACATCGCTGCTCGTCTGTGAATCGCGCGTGTAGCTCACATTAGTTCATTATGATTGTTCTTTATGAGGGCTGCAGCATCCAAAATGCGACGGAGCAATGCATCTCGTGTTTCCACTGTGCTCTGGTACACCAGCTCTTTCATGCGCCCCCAAATATAAAAATCTAGATGGGTTAGGTCCGCAGACCTGGGTGGCCAATTTTGTGCACTACCACGATCGATCCATCGACCAGGGAAGCAATCATCGAGATGCGTTCTCACTCACGGCTAAAATGGGGAGGAGCTCCGTCTTGGAAGTACATACGCAATCGTGTTGCCAAAGGTACATCTTCTAACGGTGGCGGCGGTTCGTCTTGCAGAAATCGAAGATAAATGTCACCTGTAAAAACCACCTTCGAAGATAAACGGACCGATCAGCTGACCGTAGAGAATACCGCACCACACATTGACACTGAACATGTGAATTGCGAGTGTTGTTGACACCGTCGCGGGTAAATTGAGCCTCATCACAGAACAAGGCGTATCGATGCAATTGTCGATCGGCATTGAGCCAATTACAAAATTTCAGCCGTTGGGCACGATTCCCAGGTTGGAGGTGCTGAACGCGCTGTATGTGGTATGGATACATGCTTTCTTCGTGTAACGTTCTACATACTCTCGTTTGAGGAACTCTACGACGTGTGGAAATCCTTCGCGTACTAACATGAAGACTCCGCTGTACCATGTGAATAATGTTTTCTTGTTCAGCCACAACTTGTGGTACCGGAGGCTCAGATAAAACAGTAACGCTAAGAAATGAACCGCTCTCTCGCAATCTCCGGAAAACGTTGCCAAACACTCGTCGATCCCGAATTCTTCGATTTGGAAAATGTTGCTGGTATTCAGCGACGGCAGCAGTAGCATTTCCATCGCAAAATCCGTAAATATACACCATATTGGCATATTTGGCATTTGAAAACGTAACTGGCATACTGAACGCACAAAACATCAACTGCATGCTGTGAAACACAACACTCTACTGCGTAGTTAGTTCGGTTCGGGAAGTAACTGTCAATTCAGTTCAAGGTCACGCATGCGCATGCTTGAAATTCAAACATCCATAACTCCATAACCGTTAAGAATCGGACATATGTTCATATGAACTTTTTGACTGAGAATGACCTCAGCTATAAGCTCCTGAAGTTATGACAGTTCGTCGTGACTCACGCTATATATGCGAGGGTACTTCAATAAGTATCCGCACTTTTAATTTTAGTGATAATATAGTATAATAATATATACTGGTAATAACGAGCCAAACTGAGATTTATAGGCTTATTTAGGCTACTCGTAGCTGTCACATATCGTACGAGTAGTGAGTATGGCTGCGCCGCTTTCAATCTGTACTCAGGAAGAACAGAGATCCGTGGTTCGTTTTTCGTGGGCAGAAGGTGTGAAAGGAGGTGAAATTCACATGTGTTTATGTGCTCAGTATGGGAATAATGCGTTACCACGGCGAAGTGTGTACGAGTAGATTCAAATGTTCAAGGAAGGTCGGACATGTGTGACAGATGCTCAGCGTTCAGGACGACCGTCAACATCAACCAGTGGCAGAGCTGGGCACTTCCGCAAACACTTCCGCAAACCGCAAATTCCGCAATTGCGGAAGTATGTTTTTCGTTTGCGGACTTGCGTTTGCGGCAAAGTCATCGCAAATTTGCGTTTGCGGATTTGCGTTTGCGGAAGTGATTTTGAGTTTGCGGATTTGCGATTGCAAATCCGCAAACTCAAAATCACTTCCGCAAACGCAAATCCGCAAAAGCAAATTCACTAATTTGCGATGACTTTGCCGCAAACGCAAGTCCGCAAACGAAAAACATACTTCCGCAATTGCGGAATTTGCGGTTTGCGGAAGTGTTTGCGGAAGTGCCCAGCTCTGACCAGTGGTGACAAGCAGGAAGAAGCCAGAGCCATGATTTTCGATGACAGAAGATTAACAATAAAATTGCATCTTCATTAGACATCAGTCAAGGGTCAGCCTATTCGATAGTTCATGACATTCTTGGCTTTCACAAGGTTTGTGCAAGATGGGTGCCCAAACAGTTGACAGAAGAGCACAAGCGTAATCGTATGGACGTCTGCTCTCGTCTTTTGACGCGGTATCATAATGAAGGTGAAAACTTTTTGGAGCGCATTATCACTGGAGATGAAACCTGGATCCATCACTATGAACCAGAAAGCAAACGACAGAGCATGCAATGGAAGCATCCAACATCTCCCATTGCAAGGAAGTTCAAAGCGCAGGCGTCAGCAGGTAAACTTATGCTAACACTGTAACAAGTGCATCGTATTCTGACATGCTTCGGAATGAGTTAAAGCAAGTAATTTGCACAAAACGGAGAGGGAGATTGTCGGAAGGTGTTATTCTGTTACACGACAATGCGCGCCCTCATACCGCTGCACAGACTAGAAAATGTCTTCAAGAACTTAAATTTGAAGTTCTCGACCATCCAGCCTACAGTCCAGACATGGCACCTTCAGATTTTTACCTGTCTGGACCACTAAAAGACGCTTTGAGAGGTCAGCAATTCCAAGGCGATGATGACCTGAAGGAGGCGGTGCATGACTGGCTACGCACACGTCCAAAAACATTCTTTTGTGATGGCATTAGGAAGCTTGTAGATCGCTGGAGTAAGTGTATTGAGAAACAGGGAGACTATGTTGAGAAGTGATGTGTTTATAATCTATCAGATGTGAAAATAAAATTGTGAAAATAAAAAGTGCGGATACTTATTGAATTACCCTCGTGTGTGTGTGTGTGTGTATATATATATATATATATATATACGTATATATATACCGGGTGTCCGAGAATTATCTGTACAATTTTTGGCTGTTATTAAAAGTCAACCATGAAGTGTAGAAATTCCAGTGTTGTCCCATTTTACAGAGAAACTCATTAAGTTTTTGCTGATAACAAGTTTTGACAAGTTTTTTCTTTTTTGTACGCGGGTGACAGACATTGATGATTTAAAAGCAAGAATCACAGCTGCTACTGAGCGAATTGATGTGGATATGCTGCAGTGTACATGGCAACATTTGGATTATCGATTGGATGTTTTGCGAATCACTGATGGTGCACATATCGAATGTTTGTAACAACGTTACTTTAATAAAAGAAACTTTTGAAAATACAGATTCTAAATAATCTTGTTTAAGAATTTTACGTGTGTTATCAAGAATTTTATTAAAAGATGAAATTGTACAGATAATTTTCGGACACACTGGAATTTCTAAAAAACTTGTCAAAACTTAGTATCAGAAAAAACGTAATGAGATTCTCTGTAAAATGGGACAACACTGGAATTTCTACACTTCATGGTTGACTTTTAATAACAGCCAAAAATTGTACAGATAATTCTCGGACACCCGGTATATATTATATATATATATATATATATATATATATATATATATATATACTACCAATCCTGATAAAACTAATTCATTTAATATTTCTCAAATTCACTGGAATAAAGGTCCATAATTAGATACCTTGATATTAAAAAGATCTTCATTTTTAGGGAAATAAAAACTTGTACTCTTTGTGGAAGTTTCTACTTTGGTACAAAGTACAGCACAACACACTTCAAAGGCATTTTGCATCTATTTACAATGCAATTATTTACAATAAACAAACTTTAATTACTTTTAAATGCTTTAAATATGATTCCATTAGTTTTTAATTTACATTTGAGCCATTAAGTTATCAGCCTCCAGCATATTTAATTGGCTGCAAAAATATCCTCCGCCCGAGTTCTGTAAATATAGTGTTGCAATTTTTAAGAATATTAATTAATTAATAAATTACAAATTATTAAATACATCCTTCCTTAACTATTAGAAAAAACACCTCCATTTTCTTCCATTTCCTTTCAACCTGACTTAAAACATAAAAAATATGAAAACAGGGTTACACAAACTTCCAGCTATTTTTAACAGAAAGGGTGGGGGGATAGGGATAATGGGGAGGGGAAGTTATGCAACAAGGGGGATGGGGGTTAGCCCCCCCAAGTTGCATAAAGGGGGGTGAGGGGTTTTAGGGGGAGAGGGAGAATAACCTCCCCCCAAAGGGGTAACTCTAACCTTTTGAGCTTCGCATTCTGAGCCAGTGGGTTAAAAATTTGTGAAGCTATATTTAAAATGTAAAATAATATTTTCGGCTTCATCTCGGTATTCTGCGAAGGTGCCCTTACCGTAGGCGAGTTTGCGAAGCACAGGCCATGCCCGTAGGGCAGGGAGCCGAAGGCTCTGCCTGTAATTTTATAAAAATAAATCTTGTTCGTTGAAATTAATGGGTTTTTTCGGTTTGGCGGACTGCTACAGACTCTTACGAAACTTAGCAAATCAATTATTTACAAATTTTATCTTCAGGAAATGTAAGTTAGGTTAGATTAGGTACGTTAGGTTAGGTTAGGTTAGATTTAGTTAAGTTACGTTAGGAATTAGACATTTCCTGAAGATAAAATTTGTAAATAAATGATTTGCTAATTTAGCAAAAATCTGTAGCAGTCCGCCAAACCGAAAAGATCAAAATTAATTAATTAATTAATAAAAATTAATAAAAATAACAAGCAGAGCCCTCGGCTCCCTCGGCTTGTGCTTCGAAAACTCGCCTACGGCGAGGGCACGTTAGGATTACCCCTTTAGGGGGAGGTCATTCTCCCTCTCCCCCTAAAAAACCCTCTCCCCCTTCATGCAACTTGGGGGCTGACCCCACCCCCTTGTTGCATAACCCCCTCCCCATTACTCCCACCCCTGATTGTCGTTTAAATATCGTTTAAAGAGTGATTGTCGTTTAAATATTGTTAGGTGGCCATCCGGAAGAAGTGGGTATGATAGCCACTTTACACTTAAGACAAGAAAACATCAAGAGCGTACGATGGTTTGGGGATGCTTCAACTAAGTTGCAAGAGAAGGCTTGTTTTTCTTACCCAAGAACGTCATAATAAATGCTGTAAGGTATAAAAAAGTTTGAAAGGAACACTTACTATAGTTTATGAACATTCATGGATGCACCATTTTTATGCAAGATGAAGCTCCCCTGTCACATGGCCAAAATGATCACAAATTGGCTAAAAGGTAAGAAAATAAAAATCTTTGATTAGCCAGGAAACTCCCTGATCTCAACCCACTTGAGAACATGCAGAATATTATGAAAATGAAGCTCCTGAACATGGATACATCTTCGTTACCCAAATTTCAAGACGCCATTCGGATACTGTAGTGCCAAGAAAGATCTGAAGAAACGTATCAGAACCTGATTAACTTGATAAAGTCTGGCACAAATTCTTAATTTTCAAACTGCCCTCCTTCTGTTTCTATCCTTCTATCTGTGCCGTAATCTCCAATTTCCTTTCTGGCCGATCTATAGCAGCAGTTGTAGATGGCCACTGTTCTTCTCCTAAACCTATTAGCAGTGGTGTTCCTCAGGATTTTGTCCTGTCAACCACTTTTTTCCTTTTATTTATTAATGATCTTTTAATTTTCACTTCATGTCCTCTTCACTCCTATGCCGATTATTCCACTCTTCACTTATATTTAAGAAATTGTGAGGAACATTTTTAAGTATTAAAAAAAGCACAATAAACTTCCTATTCACTCCTGTGCCGATGATTCCACCCTTTACTTCTCCACCCGCTTCACAAAGCGTCCCTCATAACAGTCACTCCATGATTCACGTGGGACGGCTATGGGGCACCTGACCTCTAATCTTTCTCCTATCTGTGATTGGGGCAGAGAAAACCTCATGGCTTTCGTCTGTCTACTCGTCACAATCTCCCACACGACTACCCCCTTACTTTCAACAACACACAACTCAATCCTTCCTCTTCTCTTAACATTCTTAGCCTTTCCTTTCCTCGTGATCTTTCTAAAACAGCTTCAAAGAGGTTAGGTGTGCTGTCCGCTTCCGTAGTTTCTTCACCCCTACTCAGTTGCTGTCTCTGTACAGGGGTCTTGTTTGCCCCTCTATGGAGTATGCTTCTCATGTGTGGGGTGACTCAACCCATACTGCCGTACTTGACCGGGTAGAATCAAAAGCTTTTCGTCTCATCAATTCCCCGCCTCTCACTGACTGTCTTCAATCTCTCTTTCTCTCTCTCTTCGCCGCAATATGCCTCACTCTCTCTTTACTATCGCTGTTATAACGGACATTGCTCTTCTGAACTCACCAACTGCATGTCTCCTCCTTTAAGGAGAGCACGCAGCACCAGACTTTCTACACTTTCTCATTCCTTTTCTGTCCAACTCTCTAACGCAAAGGTTAATCAGTATTTTCAACCTTTCATCTACTCAACCGGTCAACTCTGGAAAAATCTTCCTCAATCCATTTTTCCTCCTGCCTATGACCTCCCATTTTAAAAACGCAGTGTGTCTAGGCATCTCGAGAACCCTAGACCTTGATTTTGGCTCTTTTCTTTACCTATGGGGTAGGGGCGATTTTGCGGGCGTTCGCCCTTCGCCCCTCTTTCCCGAATAAAAATAAAAAATTCAATGCCAAGAAAAATTCAAATGGTAATTAAAGCAAAGGGAGATATTTCTAGATATTAAATAAAAGCTGGTAAGGGGAGCTATATTTTGGGGCCTCTTTGCGAGTGACCCGTTTTCCCCATGTCAGGCAATATTGGATTTAGTTTTCCTAGAAGAGTTCCTTGTTGCATGCACCCCTTTACTATACTTTCCTACTTTCTCTACATCCAGTTTCATTCCAAAGAGGGATGTTTCGTATATGTACGGAACGACCGAATTGATCTCATATTCCCGAACATGACTCTTCTGAATTTTACACCCTCTGGGTACGGCATACATGCCAATCTCAAACTAAATACATCTGTGCTGTCTACTTTTCTCCTAATTCTACTAACTAGCCAAAATTCTTTGACTATCTCACTTCCAAAGTGGAACACATTTTATCCCACTCTCCTTTCGCTGAAATCTCAATTTTTGGTGATTTCAATGTCCACCACCATCTTTGGCTTTCTCCCCTTTTCACTTACATCCCTACTGAACTAGCTTATAATTTCTCAATCCTGAATGGCCTAGAGCAGGTTGTACAGCACCCTATTTGTATGCCCGATCGCCTTCGAGATAAGTCCAACATTCTGGATTTATTTCTAACCACTTATCCTTCTAACTGTCTAAATTTTTTCTCCGTTAGGCTCTTCTGATCACAATTTTATATCCACTTCGGCCTTTGGATCCTCCCACGTGTTTCTGTATTTCTATCTGTGCCTTCATCTGATTTCCTTTCTAGCCAATCTATAGCTGAGGTTGTAGGTGGCCACTAGTCTTTTCCTAAAGCTGTTAATAGTGGTGTTCTTCAGGGCTTTGTCCTGTCACCCACTCTCTTCGTTTAATTTATCAATGATCTATTAAGTCGCACTTCCTGTCCTATCCACTCCCATACCGATGAATCTACCCTTCATTTCTCCACCCACTTCACAAAGCGTCCCTCTCGACAATCACTTCATACTTCACGTCAGACTGCTTTGGCGAACTAGGGCATATCATACTTTTTCCGAGTTCGAATTTCACTCTGGCTAATATGTATTTTTATGTAAAATTTAATTCTAAGAGGGGTTTCTTTTCTGCAACTTTTCCCAAAATCGCATTATCATGTTCAAAATTGCGGTTTTCTGTTCTATGTTGAAATACCGAATATTCAATTGAACACAACCTCATATTTTTAACCCTTTGTCGTAATTTGTTGCCATTTAGACACATTAACTTTGCTTAACTCTTACACAGGTTTAATTCATACATACATAAGAAAAAAAATCTACTGCATTTGAATCTTTGTAACCATTTGGACGTCTGCGTCTAAACGGTTACAATGATTCAAATGGAATGGTCAAATGAAAGACTTTGAGGAGGACGAAGAGCCAAACTTGGAAGAAGCTGCAAAAGAAGCCTCTGGCAATGCTGAGGCTACTGAAGCTCCTATGGACGTTCCCGCTGAAGTACCTGCCGAAACTCCAACTTCTGCTACACAAAATTACATGAAGATCCAAGGGACAGCTTCAGCAGCTCTGAGATACAGGGTGGCAAATGTTCCGGCAGCTGCAGTTGCCACTGGCTTCCTGAATGACCTCATCAACGCCAGTCATCTTTCCAAAGACAAGGCTTACTTGGCCATAGATGGCATGAATGTCTGGAGGGCCAAGGAGGAAGTAATGGCCTCATCAGTTGAAGCTCTCACGCAGAAGTCAGAGGAGAAGATCTCTGGGATATTGTTTGATGGCAAGCAGGATAGGAACACAAAGGTGTTGAAATATGACGAAGTGACAGGGAGATTTCATCCTGGCAAAGTGATCGAGGAGCATTACACTATCACGTGGGGGCCTCAAGGAAAGTACCTCTTCCATTTCACTCCCGAGGAACCTGAGGAAGGAGAAAAGCCTGCTCATAAGATCGCTCAGGGCCTGCATGAGTGGCTTCTGGATCACGGAGCTGACGAGAGCCTTGTAATGATTGGAGGAGACTCTACCAACACCAATACGGGGTGGTCTGCAGGCGCCATAGCCCTATTGGAGAAGATGCTGTGTCGCAAGTGCCACTGGATGATCTGTCAGCTCCATGTGAACGAGCTCCCCCTGAGGCACTTAATCATCAAGCTGGACGGCCCTGTAACTCCCCGGTCAGGCTTCAGTGGGCCTATTGGAAAACTTCTTAAGAAAGTGAATGAACTTGAGATCAACTTCAACTTCAAACCAGTGAAAGGAACTGAAGATATCATAGAGCTACCAGTAGAGATAGCCAAATCTCTCTCCACAGACCAGCACAACTGCTATCTTCTGATCAAAGCCATCAAGTTTGGAAGTCTCAGTCCACAGTTGGCTGGTCTCAAGTGCAGACCTCTGAACCAGTCCAGATGGCTCACTACTGCACAGGCCATCTTGCTGTTGTGGATGAGGGAGCACGGACTGAAGGGAGAGGTGTTGAGGAGGCTCGAGGTCCTCGTGATCCTGTGCAGTGAGGATGAGCATCAGAGAGCTTTTGCTGTGAGCCAGATAGAGAAGATCAGAGAAGGAAGAGACTTTGGTGATATCACAGTGACAGTGAGGCCACATAAAAATCCCAAAGTCAATCTGCAAGCCACTTCACCTGAGGATATCATCAACTGGGAATCAGAGAATATTTACGAGCCTATTTTCACCTGCAAGATGACCTTGACTGAGCTCGAGGATCTCAAGAAAACTCCACTCAAAGTGGACGCTTTCTCTGTTCATACTCAGTCCTGCGGGAGAGCTGTACAGGACGTCTCAATTACTTCCCAAGCTGTGTACGGTCACGAGAGGAGAGATGGGTGGGTGAGAGCCAGGATAGACCTTCGAGAAATGCTCCCAGTGTTCAGATTGAAGCAGGACATACTTAAGAGCTTTTCAGGTTCGAGTGGCTCATGAAGAGGCTGAAGCCGTCGTTATTGCTCATAAGAGCTGAAAGTCCTCATAAGATCATAATATAAGATCTTATGAGGCCACGCTTTTCAGGGATCCAGGAAGACCAGGCGTATGAACCTACACGTGGAGGTGGCAAGTCTCCCGCTACTCGATCAGAGTAGAGCTGGTGAGACAAGCCTATTCTTTGAAGAAAAATTTAAAATTCTTAAGTTTTACGTGAAATCTAAACATTTTTTCAGCACCCAGAGGTGTTGAAACACGCAAGAAAGCAAGGATGAGGTCAGAAAAGCAGCTTTTAGACTAAATCATATGCAGAACGGCTGCGCGCTTTGATTTGGGTGCCCTGAGGCTGCGTTAGGCAGCCTTCAAATCAGAAAATCGCAATTTTGACCATGAAAATGAGATTTTTCGGAAAAGTTGCAAATAATAAACCCATATTAGAATTAATTTTTACACAGGAATACATATTAGCCACTTTGTTTTTCCAAAATTTCAACCCTGAACCCAGAGTATGATATGCCCTAATGGCGCACATGACCTCTGATTTTTATACTATCTCTGATTGAAGCAGAGAAAACCTTGTGGTTTTCACTGCTTAAAAAGCCCAGTTCCTTCATCTGTCTAGTCGTCACAATCTTCCACACAACTATCCCTTATCTTCAACAATACACAAATCAATCCTTCTTACTGACTACCTTCAATCCCTCTCTCTTCGCTGTAATGTTGCCTCACTCTCTCACTAACTCTTTAACTGCATACCTCTTCCTACAAGAAAAACTTGCAGTACCAGACTCCCGACACATTCTCATTTCTCTCTCTCTCTTTCTCTCTTTATATACAGTATATATATATATATAACCTTAGATACCATCCGTAAATTGATTGAATCAGTGCCACGAGAAGTTGCTGCTGCACAGTATTCTCTGCAAAAGGGAGACCGAAATATGGGCTTATATTCTACAGTGCAACTGTTATTTTAAACATTTATTTATTTCTTTTGTTATTAGTGTTACTGTTGATTTTTTATTTTATCTTTCAATGAAATAAATACATACATACATACATACAGTGGAACAGTGGCACCCATTGTATATATGAGGTTCAGGTGCATTACTCTCTTTGAAGAAGTTCCACCTTAATTTTGTATTTTTCCCTTTGGAGTTAAAATTCCATTCGTGTAGCTCCACGATTACTTTACACGAACTTGATCAGATTTTCCATTTTAATCTTATATATATATATATATATATGAAAATTATTTCACGAAGGTAACACGTGAAAAATATTTATGATGAATAAAACCACGAAGGAAAGGAAACACAAAATGGTGCTCAAGCGCTTTCGTCTAATGACATCCTCAGGAACACTGAAGTACATAAAAAGGTTAAGCCTATATATAGGTTACAGAAAGAAAAAAAAGAAAAAATAAATAACATACATACACACACACACACACACATATATATATATATATATATATATATATACATATCTATATATACAAATACATACATACATACATATATATACAATAAACAGAGAAGTAAAAATAATAAAAAATTAAAAATTAAAACCTTAAAGGATTACCAGTGAGGCGTACAGATTTGTAAGGAAAAATATCGATTTTTAGCACAAGATCAAATGGATTATAAAAATACAAAATTATACTGGAACTCTGCCGGGTTTTAACACAATGCTGCCTATGGTCAGGTTTCGATATATATAAAAAAAAAAAAAAAATAAATAAATAAAATGCAAATTAAAAGTTAATCGATTTTTAGCACAAGATCAAATGGATTATAAAAATACAAATTTATACTGGAACTCTGTCCGGGTTTTAACACACTGCTGCCTATGGTCAGGTTTTGATATATATAAAAAAAATAAAATGCAAATTAAAAGTTAATAAAGTAGAAGACAAGTTTACCAAAGATTTAATGTTTTACCCTTCTTATTTAAATCTGTTTTAAAGGAATTCAACATAACAGGATCGAGTTGAAAAAGACCTTTGCTTATGTTGAAGTTATTTGAAAGTTGGATAATGGCAGACTCCAGAATATTTCTATTAACAATGTTGCTTGAATGGAATAAAACTGAAGCATTATTCCAATCAATACAGTGGGCTAACTCTGACAAATGGACAAAAAGGGCACTGGACAACTGTCCTGTTCTAACGGAATATTGATGCTGTTTTATACGTGTGTGCAAATCCTTTCCCGTCTGACCTATGTAAAAGGAATCACATTGTTTACAACCAATTTTATAGATAATGCCTGAATTATTGGTAGGGCTATTTTTTACTATGATATTTTTCACAATATTGTTATATGAAAATACTACATTAATATCCAAAAGTTTAAGTACATTAGCAATGCCTAAAAAGCCCGGGAAAAATGGAAGTACTAAAATATTTTTTGACAAAGTACGATTGTTAATATTGACACGATAGAAAGTTCGTTTTGCCTTGTTGAGACAAGATTCCATAAACGCAGATGGATAACACAAATCACTTCCAATACCGTTGATTTTTTCCAATTCGGCATCGATGTATTCCGGACTGGCGATCCTAAGGGCGCGGAGAAACATTGATGAAAATATGGCCTTCTTAGTGGGGGTATCATGTCCCGAGTAAAAGTGTACGTAGGACAAATTGTTTGTCGTTTTCCGATAGATACTAAACTTAAAACCTGGGCTTTCCCTATGTACACGCACATCCAAAAATGGGATTGAATTGTCTTGCTCAACTTCTAAAGTAAACTTAATGGAGGGGACTTGATCATTTAACTGAAGGAGGAAGCTATCCAGGTCACGATTCATGGGCCAGATACACAAAATATCGTCGACGTACCGCAACCAAGGGATGCCAACCCCCAGGATTCTCGGAATATAGGTAATTTCGAAAAACTCCATATAAATATTGGAGAGGAGGGGCGATAAGGGGTTGCCCATAGCCATCCCAAAAACTTGTTGATAATACTCGTTATTGAAAGTGAATTTACAGTCTTTGATGCAAAGCTTAATGAGTTCCAAAACAATGTGTGAAGGTAGTGGCAGGTCATACTTATGTAATTCCTGGGAGAGAAAGTCAAGCATATCGTCAATCGGCACTTTTGTAAACAATGAACAAACATCAAAACTAATCAATTTATCGTTAGTTTCAGTACGTGCATTATATATATATGTGTGTGTGTGTGTGTGTGTGTGTGTGCTGTGTGAGAATAAATAACTAATTAACATTCTAATTAATATATATTTTAGTACCAGTAGTGTCACGCGTAAGGGGTATTGGTGCTACGGTATACTCAAGCCATTATAAGCCAAACCCTATTGGTGACAAAACGGCTGAGTTGGAGTCCTAACGGTCGGTTGACTGGTTGTCGTTCATTCACTCTAAGATACAGAAAATGGAGAAGTCGTTCACTGCGTCTCTCCTTAACGTTTATTATGAACAAACCAAAGATCGAGGTCGTCGTCATCATTCGTCTTCGGCGTCGTTATCATCGTAAACGTTTGTAATGTTATGGATGTCATACAATTTTCGTTTTCTGAAAGACGATGCATTGATTTAATTTTGTTTGGGATGCGTTTCACTTGAAAAGAGAAGTTGAATTGAATTGAATAACCTTTATTAGGAATAAAATAAATACATTAGTTTTACAATTTACAATGACATAAATAATTGTGAAGCTGGACTATTTATTTTATTTAATTTGGCCCTTAAACTTCAGGCTTTACTCGGTTCATATTAAAAATAAAACAGATAGTTATTATTAATCATAAATAAATAAATAAATAAGTATTATTAATAGTTAAAGTGTGTCTTAATCTTAAATTATCATTATTGATATGACGAAAGCAAGGTCATTATTGAAGGTATTATACCAATACCATACAAAGAAGTCAATATTATACACGAGAGATAAGAACTGAACAATCACAAGTGATATGTCTTTAATCCTAGATTACACACGAGAAATTAATGAACAAAAGTAATGTAGGGCCTACATTAATCCTAGATTTTTATTAGTATGCCATTATTAGTCGGGATTTCAACTTGGTGTTAAACGAATTTATATTTACAATAGTTTTTATATCAGCATTTAAATCATTCCATAGTTTCAATCCAATGAAAATGAGTAGTGTTTGAGATGAAGACAATCTAAATTGGGGTATAACATGCTTTGATCTATTCCTGGTCTGATACGAGTGGATTTCTTGATAAATTACAAAATATCTATTTACCCATTGTAAGTTAATGATTTTGTTCTTACACTTGTAAATAAAAATAAAATATGCCAGTTTGATTACTTCATTGAGCTCTAGTAGTTTTAGCTCTTTGAATAATGCACTAGAGTGATCAAAGAAATCAGCATCAGATAATAACCTTATTGCTCCTTTTTGGATGAGAAAGATACTGTTTAAAGAGTTGTTAGCAGAGTTTCCACAAACAAGGGTGCAGTACGTTATATAAGGAAGGACAAGAGTATGATAAAGAGTCAATAAAACCTGTTTAGGGACTGCATTTCTAAGTTTAAACATTATAGCAACGCTCCTTGAAATCTTTTTCGGGATACAATTTACATTTACCTTAAATTTACCTTAAAGCGCTTCTGCCTCAAGGGTGCGCTGCTCCCACGAAGTCCACTCAGCGCCTCCTGAGGCGGGGCCACGACGGGGTCGCCACCCTTCTTTTCTCTTGCTCCTGCCATACGATTTGGTCCCCTATTGAATTTGTGGGGGCTGGTCTGGCAGAGGAATACCCTGACACTGTGGGTTGGTCGGGTATGTTGGCTAAAAACATGTCCAAGTGTTTTTTAAAAGTATCTACTGGGACTGCACTTATATCTCTAAGGTACTGAGGCAAGGAGTTAAACAGGCGAGAACCCTGCCTAGAGATACTATTATATTGAAGGGTTTGAATCCTTCTCAGACTGTTTGGTGGGAGGTGATATTTTTTACACATTCTGCCAGTTCTTGTTAAGGTGGGCACAATTGGTTCAGTATTGGGGGCAACTAAAAGCCCTTCTAGAATTTTCCAGGTGTAGATTAGGATGTATCTCTCAAACCTTCTCTCTATGGAATAAAGGTTGAGGCCTCTAAGCCTATCCCAGTAGTTTAATTTGTTTTTACTCACCTGTTGCCCATCAGGTTGTTTAATATACGAGGTAAAGG
Organism: Bathynomus jamesi; assembly: GCA_023014485.1. NCBI lineage: Eukaryota > Metazoa > Arthropoda > Malacostraca > Isopoda > Cirolanidae > Bathynomus > Bathynomus jamesi. Next base: position 1,696,445 of record JAJOZX010000049.1, read on the forward strand.
TTCTTTGTAGGCCCTCAATTTTTTGCAATTCATTCTGTTTGTGGGGAAACCATAATTGAGAGCAGTAGTCAATGCGTGGAAGGACAAGTGATTTCCACAGGGTAAGCATGGTCATACTGTCCCTAGTTCTGAATGTCCTCAGTATATATCCTATTAGTTGTTTGCATGATGAGGTTACTTTGTCAATGTGCCTGTTGAATGTTGCATCTTCAGATAATATAATCCCTAGATCCCTGACATGATCAGTTTGTGCAATATCTTTTCCTGTGGGTCCAGTGTAGTTGAATTGTTCTTTCAGGTATTTATTTGGTCCATACTTAATTAGTTCAAATTTGTCTTCATTGAAGGCCATATTGTTTGCATCTGCCCATGCATATATAGTTTGTAGATCTTTTTGTAGCTCTACACAGTCTTCTTTTTCTGTAATTGGTCTTAGTATTCTGGTATCATCTGCGAATGACAGGAGAGAGCTTCCTAGGTTACAGTTTATATTGTTTAGCATTATAATGAATAGAATTGGTCCTAGTACTGTGCCTTGCGGCACTCCACTAATCACTTCTTTTTCTATAGATCTTGCTCCATTTACAGTTGTTATTTGTTTTCTGTCAGAGAGAAAGGCATGGATCCATTTTCCTACTTTTCCACAAATACCAAGTTCTTTTAGTTTATGGAATAATATACCATGGTCAACCTTGTCAAAAGCTTTTGCAAAGTCTAGATAGATGACATCAACATTGTGGTTTTCTCCCAAGTATTGTAGGATTGTATTGCAATGGTCTATAAGTTCAGTAAGGCAGGATCTCTTGTGTCTGAAGCCATGTTGAAAGTCTTCTAAGAGATGTTCATTTTCTATAAAACTGACAATGTGCCTTTTCAGGACTTTCTCAAATATTTTAATAATATGGGAAGTCAAAGATATGGGTCTATAGTTCTTGGCTTCCTTTCTTTTGCCTCCTTTGTAGATTGGGGTAATATTTGCTTGTTTCATGATTGGTGGTATTCTACTGGTGTCTAGTGAGGATCTCCACAGGATTTTCAAAGGCAGAGATAAAGTATGTTTGCATTCCTTAAGAATCTTGGCTCCAATTCCATCTGGACCAGGGGCTGAACTCCCCGGTAGCTCTGTTATTGCCTGTTGTATATCTCTAGTGGTTATTTGTATATCTTCCAATAATGGTCTGTCTTGGTCATTTTCTTCTCTATCAAAAAATGCTGTAGTTTTTATTTTCTTTGCTACTACAGGGGTACTCCAGCTTAAAGCATATTGAGATTGTAAAATGTTTGCCATTTCCTGTGTATTAGATGTGAGAGTTAGTCCATCTTTAGCAAGCAATGGGCCAATGCTCGTTTTGATAACTGCTTTGCGTTTAGCATAGCTAAAGAAGAATTTGCTATTTTCCTTTATAGTGCCAATAGCTTTGTGTTCATTATCAATATTCTCTCTTATGGTTGACTCCTTTATTTTAAGTTCTAACATCAGTATCTGATTCCGGATGTTACTATGTCTTGTATCACTTAATTGCTTTGTCAGTTGTTTAGATAGCTTTGTTCTCTTTCTCATAAGTGTCCTTCTGTATCTGTGCTCTTTTGTCCGGTGCTTCTGTGCACTATCGTTTTTCTTTGGTGTGTGTTTGTATAATGCTGATGACAGCAGGTATTGTATTCTACTCCAGCATTCTTCTGGCTTTAGGTTTTCTAATTCATCTTCCCAGTTTATTTCTCCCAGACAGTTATTTATTGATGTCCAGTCTGACTTGTGCAGGTTTAGGTCAGAGTATGGCAAGTTCGTTTGGCATGGGTCTTGCTTACATTTGTGGAGGGACAAGTTTGTGAATATGTGCATGACATTGTGGTCGGAGTGTATAGTTGGTGTTATAACAATGTGGTCAATTGTAGTTGCATTATTTGTCAGCACTAAATCTAGGATATTATTTTTTCTAGTTGGGCAGTGGACATGTTGTACTAGGAGCAGTTTTTCCATAAACTCATTCAGGTGTTTTGATTTGGACCTTTTTGTCCCTGATTTCATACCACCATATTGGTTCCAGGTGCAATTTGGGAGATTAAAGTCTCCTGTAATGATTAAGTCTCTTGTTGAGTCTACAATAGCTGGGCATTGCCTGATTTTTTCCAGAACTTCAGTGAGCTCTAGATGGGAGCTATCTGGGGGGCTATAGATATTCACTAGTATTATGTCTTCTTTATTTATGCTGAGCATGATGATTAGGAGTTCACAGGCTCCATTTGAGTATGCCATGAGCAGTTCACTTTGAATGTTTTCAGGGATGTACATCAGGACACCACCATTTAGACGGTCTTCTCTGTCACATCTATGGGTGGTGTACCCTTTGATTGCAATTTCACTACTCATGATCATGGGGTTCAGGTGTGTTTCTGTGAGGGCTATAACTGTGCTAGTAGTGTGTTCCACTAGGCTCTTTAGGTAAGGTACTTTGGTATGGTTTGAGTTTGGGTAAAGGCCCTGGATGTTTAAGTAAATTATTGATACATTTGTGGAGCCATTTGTTTCATCTCCCACATATAGGGCATTTGAAGGGTTCCTGCTGGGGTTCTCGTTTGCTTTTGTATGAGGAGCCCAAGTGAGCTTTGAATGTCTTGTATTTGTTTTATGAGGTGGTAAAACCCCAATGGGGTTTCATGGTTGCTTGCTGTACTATTTTCACCAGTGGGCTTACCTGGACCCGCTACATCAGCATAAGATCTGGGTGCAGGAATGGTATTTGGTCTTGGGTTTTCTTGCACCCCTTGGGCCAAATAGTGCTGAGGGATAGTAGGCTCACTATCCTGGTATTCTCTCCGTTGAGTTTGATGTGGTTGGAATCGGATTGTTCCCTTCAGGTGGGCCAGATTGCAGTTCTCTTTAAAACAACTTCTTTCCCACCATGAGCTCTGGCAAATTTGGGGATGAAAATAGGGACATCTTGCATTGGATCTACATCCAGAAATGCCATTCCCATCGTGTATAAATTTTTTGCAGAGTGGTGGGTGAGCAAATGGGCATTCTCTTCCCTTAAGTCCATATTTACACAAGCCCCTCCTGTAATACTTGCATACTGGCTTCTTGTTTTCACTTTTGGCTTTTTGGTGACTATGTACAGTGGGGTTGTTCACTTTGTTGAAGGTCTTAATGTCTATTTCCTGTTCTTGTTTTTGTTTTGTCTCTTTTGGTGCCCTTTTTGCTTGCAGTGTCCCTCTCTCTAGGGTCTCATCCTGAGGGTTTCTCACTTTTTCAGCAAGCTCTGCATTTGCAATGATAATTTCCTCCTCCTGTAACTCACCTGCCACTTCTACTTCAAGCTCTTCAAATTGTCTGTCATAGTCATCGCAAATTTGACGAGCACATTTAAAGCATGAGAATTTCCTTTTTGAATTTTGAAGGATGAGTAGGAAATAAATAGGTAGTTCACTACATTTGTAGTGTATCCATAGTCTGCATTCATCACATTTTAATGCATGTAGGCTGCAGTCTAATGCACATTTTATGCATGGGTTTCTGTTTTTGTTTCCTTCCTCTGCCATGTTGACTTGCATACTGGTTTTAGTGTGGAGCGTAGATATTAAAATATTTTGCAAAGGTTTAAGTTTATTGTTTATTTTGTAATTTTCTATAATTTTCTATAACGAAACGTGCCCACCCAAATTATTTATTTATTTATTTATTTATTTATTTTTTTATTTATTTATTTATTTATTTATTTTATTTTTTATTATTTTTGGTTTCTGTTTCCTTTCTTTCCATGTTTCGATGGTCGGGTGTATTTCGAGAGGTTTCTGACCTTTGCGTTTTTATGACCTTTTTTTGACATGATCACTCCATTGCAAATTCTTATCTAGCATTGCACCAAGAAATTTTGTTAAGTACACTCCTTTACAGCGATTTCATCAACATTAAGTTCATGAACATACACATTTCTTTTATTAGTAAAAATCATGAAATTTGTTTTACTGGTATTTAGGAAGAGTTTAGTGGTGGTCAACCATTTCATTACACTGATGAATTCTGAATTAAATATATTCTTAGCTGAATTAACATCTTTGCAAGAAAAAGAAACAGTTGTATCATTCGCAAACATTATGAAGTTAAGTATATCAGATGAACGTGGAAGGTCATTTATATAAAATAAAAATAACAGTGGACCTAGAACTGAGCCTTGTGGCACACCATGTTTGACAAGGGCTTCACTTGAGCAAACCTTATTTACTGATACAAAATGATATCTATTGGACAAATAACTTTCAAACCAATTACTGATTGCTTCTCTACAGCCGTAACAATATAATTTATTAAGTAGAATATTATGGTCTATTACATTAAACACCTTACTCCAATTCATAAATAATGATATCATTATTTCTTTGTTCTCTTCAGCAATATTTACATTTTTCATAAGATTTAAAATAGCAATTTCCGTTGTTTTATTATTACGAAAACCATATTGATTTGGAGATAATAAATTGTAGGACTCTAAATATCGCTGCATTTTACTTTTTCAAATTTTTTCAAAAACTTTGCTGAACACACATAGTGAACACACTGGCCTGAAATTTGTTGCTAGCGTAGGATCACCCTCTTTAAAAAGGGGGTGTTATACAACCAGTTTTCAGCATTGATGGAAATATTCCTTTGGAAATACTTTGATAATTTTAGCCAAAGTTACAGATATCTTATCTTTAACAAGTTTCAGTATAGGTACAGGAATGTTATGAATGTTATTTTTTGGTATTTTTTAATTTACCAATAATATTCTGAACCTCAGTAGAGGTAGCAGGAACAAAAGAAAATGAATTTAGTGGGCTGGGTGGCATATATTCTAGAGGTGAGTGATCATTATTTAGTAACTATGAGCGAAGCTTATCCGTAATTGAAGTATAATGTATATTTAAACTGTCTGCAATAGAAGTGTCACCAGTAATTTCTTTATTATCAACATTTAATTTCTCTATTGAATTTTTCTTAATTTGGTTTCCGAGAAGATTGTTTATGGTTGTCCAAGTATTTTTCATGTCCCCTTCATGTTTGGAAAATTGATTGTTATAATAGTTATATTTTGCAATTTTGATTATTTTAGTTAATTAGTTTCTGTCTTGAGTATATTGCACTTTAGGAATTTTGCTTTGTAATTGCAATTTGAATAATTTATCTCTGTTCTTAATTGAAGTGATAATTCCTGGAGTGAACCATGGATTTGCGACACTTTTGGGCGAAACTGTTTTCCTCCTTAAAAGAAAGCAAGTATTAATAATATGGAATAAGGTGTTATAGAAGAACTGAAACATATGATCTGGGTCATTCATAGGCTCGTCACAGTCAGATCGAGTATTTTCTAGAGACCCAATAAATTTTCTTTTGTAACCTCTGAGAATATTCTGTAATCAATAGTTGTTTTAACTGCAACCTGAACAATGTTATTGTATGTAGCGTAAGTAGGAAAATGATCACTGATGTTTGTGGTTATAATTCTAGAATTTATGAGGGCTTTGCTATTTACAAATATATTATCAATCGTAGATTCTGTTATTCGATTACCATTTGCAGACTCGAGTGGGTTTGGTAATAGTATGACTAAGATAGAAAGAATTCATTAAGTTTAAAAATTTATGAGAGATTGCTTCAGATTGCAAATTAATGTTAAAGTCACCCGCAACTAAGGCATTCGATTTATGGAAGTTGCACTCTCAAGGGGTACGCTTTGTGATAAATCTAACAAAGCGCAAAATCCTGGAATGTGAATGGATCGATTTGAGAATTGCCTCTTTTGAGATTCCCACTTTCGGATTTTTCATCCTTGGACGAAGAACGAAATGAGCATAACCATCATCTGGAAGTGACCATTCAGTTTACTTGGAAATTTATATAAAACAGTGAAGTAACAATAAACCATATTTGTTTTAAGCATAATTACCACAGACTTTCTTCCGTCACTATTCAATCTGCAATGACTAAAAGGAGTAAAAAAGTATTTTGAAGTATTTTATATCTGTAATAATAATGTATTGATCTAAGTCTTAACCAAATTAGTCAAACTCATCAACGCTTTACGAGATAGTAATAAGAATATTTTGCATGAATTTTATGTAGTTATCATCCCACTCAATATCATTCCCATTTCATTATTCTCCCAAGAATGAGGAATCCGTGAGTGGAAAGAGCAAAGGAGGTAATTCTCAAAGCGATCCATTCCCATTCTCATTAAAATTAAGATTTTTCACAAAACATACCCCTCGTGCCCACAGCTGTGCCACCGTCTCTCTTTACCTTTTCCCAATCACTAAACTTTTCTAGAATTTGGAATTTTACTTCGAACATTCTCATTTGTGGACCGAGGATGAGAAAAGGAATGATACTGAAGGGAAAGTAATTTCTTATAAATTGCGTATAAACTTTTAAAAGGCTTGTATAACTATAAATATTTCATATATCTGAAAACGGCGCTTAAATGTTTCAAATATACAAAGGCGTAGAAATTAAACATGCATTTGTAAAATCAGTTAGTTTTCTATTGTTTGCGTCTAAACCCCTGACCATTGTGGTAAAAAATATTTTTTTATTTAGTGTTCGTATTTATAGGTTATCTCGAAAAGATGCAAAAATAGTTATTACATTTATTAATTTATTAATTTATTCCATGTAGGCTCAGGTCTTCTAAGTGTCTTTCATGCATTTAATAATTTTATTTCTTTAGCTGGGCCTTGGCTTGTAAAGTGGTACTTGTAGGTTATCTTCCCCACACCAATTTTGAAAATATTTTCGTTAAAACTAACGAAAATATCACGACTTAACCTAACCAATTATCAAGGGCGTACAGTTGATCTATTAGTAAATAGTAAATACTATTCCAGAAACAAACAATGTTATAATTAATAATAGATCAACTGTACGCCCTCATAATTGGTTAGGTTAAGTCGTGATATTTTCGTTAGTTTTAACGAACATATTCTGTCAAAATTGGTGGGGGGGGGGGAGATAACCTACAAGTACCTATATATATTATATATATATTAGGACGGAGTGAAACCAGACAAAAGTTTTTTTTTCCTTTTAGGGACACTGAAATTATATTGTGATTTTAACTAGGAAACAAAGAAAACTGAAATAATATTCTAGAGTATCTTGAACTGCCCCATTTTTGCCAAAATATGAAATGGGTGTCGTAACTGGGTTTACAGTAGTTTATAACTGATTCTTGGCTATGTTGTGTGGGAAACAAATAGATATAACCCACACAAAACTCAAAAATATATCTTCTGCAAATAATTTTCAGGTTATTTAATGAATTTCTATTTACTTTTTCCTTTCTGGATTAATGATATTCTCGAATTTAGTGTTTTGTTGCAAGGAATATAAAAAAACAAGGAAAGAAAAATAAAATTTTGTTTTTAATTTGTTTTATTAAATACATGTAGAGTATAGAAACACAGTAAAACAGTACACAAATGTAACTGCAGAAAACAACCTTAACTATTCGAATAAAAAGCAAACTTTTAGCAAACTCCTTTTTGGTTTCTACGTCTGGCATCAGACTACGTGAAATCATTCTAGCTCTAATAAAACCATATCGTGCTTCAAACCCAAATACCGAACTTGGAGAGTCTGTCACTAATTTAATACGACGCTCTACATTCTGAGTATGATTGGGAATGTTCAATGCGTTTTCTTTGATAGCTAAAATTTTTGCATTTGTTAGCTTCATTGTAAGAGGTGGCTCACCTAGTTTAGTATCATTCCAGTTAATTATTTCATCCCAGTCCTTTGCATCATAATTAAGATTAGGAACCTTGAAATCTAGCAGTTCTAAATTCTGACTAGTCTCATTTCGCATGTCCATGATTTTGTTAACAGCTTTTTCACGTTTTTCCCTAGCTGAGTCACACAACATTGCCAGAAGAATTTTTCCGGGTGAGCAAAGTATACATTTCGGGATATATACTGCTTAACAATTTCTACTAATTCTCTGGGCAAATGCTTAACCCTATTAATAGCAGAAAATACATGCCTTGGGCCATCTATGCAATTAGGTCTACACTTGATGTCAAACGAATCACGACCATAATTTGTCACACTGAAGTGTGTTATTGTGTAAAGTTTCTTTATTGGTTTCACTGTTGAAACATAAAGCCTACAAACTCTATTAGCAAGAGTTAACCATCTTGCATGACTGAGAGAACCTGGCTTTACATGAGCAAGGTGTTCATGAACTGTACCATTTATTATTGCTGAAATAATGCGGTATAAGTACTGCTGTTCTCCACGAACATCATCAATAATGTGTTGTGGCAGATATAATAGTTACTTACCACTAGTTATGGCTTTTCCAATAGGACCTACACAAAGGTACTTTCCCCAGATGTTGTACGCTTGTACCATCCAATGTTTCAAAAATATGTCTTAGAGGTAATTCATTTGTATGAAACATACAAATGAACCATTGAAGTGGCCTACCAAGTGCTTTCTCCATAACATGACTCACACCTCCTTTATAACCAGGGTTGGTATTTGTGTTATCACAACCTATTACAGCTATATCATTTTGTAGATGTCTCTCTTTAATAACTGACAATACTGAATTTGATATGTCTGCAGCCTTACTCGATGCTGGTGTCTGATGGTTAATATACTCTTCACCTGGTTCAGCTCTCATTACATAGTGCTCTTCACTCTTCCTTTCACTGTACCACCTATCATTGACTTTCACTTTACTTAAAGTCTGATCCTTTCGACCATCGAAGTATATGGAAGTAATAGGATTTACTTTATCACTTTTCAATGGTTTTCGAAGTCTTTCTCTTTCTCTCCGCACTTTACTTCTGTCTATTACGAAATGGTCATCTTCTTTGGTGATCATACCAACGTCTATCAAAGTTGCAGTTGCAATAGCAGCAGTAGCACGATCTGATACACCAAATCTATATGCCTGCATTACAACATGCCGCAAAGACATTCTCATTTGGCTTCCACTATTTTCAAAACCACAGTCTTCATTTTCTATTATTCCTTTGTCATTGTCTTCATCTGGAGAATATTTTACTAAGCTCAAAAGTTGAACTTTAGTGGAACAAGTGATGGTTTTCTTTACTTTACTTACTTGTTCTGGGAGCTTCCTCTTGTATCTCTTTTGTAAAATGTTTGTAGCATGCATATCTACACTACCTTTTACTACACTATATTTTACGATCACCCCTCCGATGAAATAGAAACTGTAATTCCTCTTTTGGTACTTTTTTTATTTCTCCGACATATGGAATCTATGCGAATTTCTTCACAATCATCACTGCATCCTACTGTGTGTCTGTATGAAATTTTAAATTACATTTACAGGCATATATATCAAACAAATTACTGAGACTATTCATATATTCGTTTTATAGTTTCACTGATGTTTTTTATCTACTCAACGTTGCTCCTCTTTCTATGAATCTTGTTACCTTTTGAAACACAGCTTTTCCTGAACTGTGGGGATTGATGCTTGCTGCCAAATTTTTAGTAGCTCCTGAGTTATTTGTTTGATGATTGGCGTGTCAGCTGCATTTTTCCTTCCTTTAAGATAGAGAAAGTACTGAGTCACTTGTAAATTAGTTGGCAAAAGATTATGAGGCAAGTTCTCAGGAGTTCCAAACATACAATGTTGCTTAGAATACCTTGTGCTCACAAATTTTTTCCTTATTGAAGAGCATGGGGAACTTGAAAGCGTAGATGCTGCTGCATGGAAAGCTGTAGGTGTAGAGTTGCTGCAAGAAGGGATGTTGCTAGCTTGATGTGAAGAAGGATGTTGTTTCAGTTGTGGAGACACTGATGAGTGGGATACTGATTCCATCTCTGCTCTTCTACAGGTGAATTATTGACTGAAAAATAAGAACAAAAACTCAAATAATTGTTAGTGAATTTCAATTGCTTAAGGAAAAACAACAAATGTTTACTCAGTTTACTCACGTCAGTCAAATGTACATTGTAACAAGTGTAACAGAATATTTTTTTTACCTTATTTCTCATAGAATGCTTACTAGCTTCTTACCTCTGTATTCTGTAGCTGGGGGACAACTACTACAGCTGGCTGTCAGGCGAACTGTGGTGCCTGGGGAGTCAGAAGACATGATGCGTATAAGTATACAGCACGACCTTGGCAGGAATACTTAAATCTGGGAATGACGCAAAATTAAAATTAAAAAAAACATTTCAGAATGAAAAGAAAACTAATCAGAACAGATCTTGAATGCGCGGTCAAAAAGGGTTTTAATAGAATTAACTTTAAAGCCAAAATGAACATCACTTAAAAAATGTGTACCTAGACCGGTGAAAGTTTTCATACGATATAGGGAGGTTTTAAAATTATTAGTTCTATGAATATTCTATGAATATTTATAAACCTAGTTTATTCTTTTAACTGTGGTTGTAACGCCACATATATTGGCAGCTCAGTCTGCCAACTTAAGGTACGGGTGGCATTAGTAGTCGTACTTCTCTACTACAGAGTAAACCGGTCAAATCCTCAATCCGTGAACATTGCGAAAGTGACAACCATCCATTTCATAAAAACTTCTCAGTTTTAACCACCTTGCAAAATGAAATAGACTTGAGAATTATGGAGTCCTTGAATATATATATAGACAAAAACTGAAGTTAAATGATTATAATTCTTTGTGTAAATTAAATATAGTAAGTTAATATTTTATGTATGCAAACATATTGTAATTTACTTCAGTTTTCGTTTGATTTCATGTTATATTTAAACTTAATTGAACTTGAGGACGGTGCCGTTATTGTTTTTTGAAATATTTTATAACTAAAATAATTATATACCTGTCTAACTAGTCTTTCACCAATTTTATATAACTTTATTTTTTACCTTTTATTGTTTTAGCAACTGATAATGGGAGTTTGACTTCCGAAACGTGATATTAAATCTTCATTATGTTAACTTGGTCGTTGATCATCCTTTTTATTCTTAAATGTCGATCCCCTAAGAACACTCCTTTCTCTATATATATATATATATATATATATATATATATATATATATATATATATATATATATATATATATATATATATATATATATATATATATATGCTGCAAACCCACAAGGAAAAAGAAAAACGATTCCAAGGCCTTTCGTGTATTCAAAGCTACACCTCGTCAGGGAATGAAGTTAAAAGGCGAGAAGCCCATATATATATAACGTACAGGAAAAACAAAACAATTAGCACATACTTAACAAGGGTTAATGAGAGGCAAAAGAAATTTTAACATGATATCGTCAATTTTATAAGTCCCCGAGCTGTTATTGAAATTGTTTTTAAAATGAATAAATGCACATTCTAGAATATTTCGTTCTATTATATCTCTGTTTTTAACAAGCGCTTTAGAACTATCCCACTTGATGCTATGGTTACATCTATACATATGGTTAAATAAAGCATTGGAAGTACTAGCTGTTCTACAAGCATATTTATGCTGTTTTACCCTAATATCTAACGTTTTACCGGTTTGGCCTATATATACTGAGTTACATTGTGTACATCCGATCGAATACACACAACCAACAACATTATCAGGGCTATTCTTTATTAGGCGTGATTTAACAGTATTATTATACTTAAAGATTACATTAATGCCAATTGCTTTAAGTACAGTTGGAAGGTATTGAAAATTAACATGGTAAGGTAGGCTAAGGATATTTTTACGCTGAAATTCCTTTACAATTACATTATTATAATACCTATTCTTGGCTTTCTTAAGACAGTTATCTAAAAATGAAATAGGATAACATAATTTAGTACCAATATTCATGATATTGCATAACTCGGAGTCTAAAAATTCAGGACTGACAACTCTCAATGCTCGAAGAAACATAGCAGAGAAAATAGAGGATTTAATCGAAGGATGATGGTCAGAATAAAAATGCACGTAAGAGTTATTATTAGTAGGCTTACGGTAGACTTCATATTTGAACTGATTAGAGCATCTCCAAATTTTTAGATCAAGAAAAGGTAGGCTTCCCTCATTTTCTTTTTCAACTGTAAACTTAATAGATGGGGCTAAATTGTTGAGCCTACCAAGAAATAAGTCCACATCCAAATTATTAGGCCAAAGGCATAAAATATCATCTATATACCTGTACCAAACCAGGTTAAAATTAACAATCGTAGGCAAAATTCTACTTTCAAAAAATTCCATATATAAATTAGCTAGTACAGGTGAAAGGGGATTTCCCATAGCCAATCCAAACGACATAACATAAAACTTATTTTCAAACTGAATTTTTAGACTCCGAGTTATGCAATATCATGAATATTGGTACTAAATTATGTTATCCTATTTCATTTTTAGATAACTGTCTTAAGAAAGCCAAGAATAGGTATTATAATAATGTAATTGTAAAGGAATTTCAGCGTAAAAATATCCTTAGCCTACCTTACCATGTTAATTTTCAATACCTTCCAACTGTACTTAAAGCAATTGGCATTAATGTAATCTTTAAGTATAATAATACTGTTAAATCACGCCTAATAAAGAATAGCCCTGATAATGTTGTTGGTTGTGTGTATTCGATCGGATGTACACAATGTAACTCAGTATATATAGGCCAAACCGGTAAAACGTTAGATATTAGGGTAAAACAGCATAAATATGCTTGTAGAACAGCTAGTACTTCCAATGCTTTATTTAACCATATGTATAGATGTAACCATAGCATCAAGTGGGATAGTTCTAAAGCGCTTGTTAAAAACAGAGATATAATAGAACGAAATATTCTAGAATGTGCATTTATTCATTTTAAAAACAATTTCAATAACAGCTCGGGGACTTATAAAATTGACGATATCATGTTAAAATTTCTTTTGCCTCTCATTAACCCTTGTTAAGTATGTGCTAATTGTTTTGTTTTTCCTGTACGTTGTATATATATATGGGCTTCTCGCCTTTTAACTTCATTCCCTGACGAGGTGTAGCTTTGAATACACGAAAGGCCTTGGAATCGTTTTTCTTTTTCCTTGTGGGTTTGCAGCATTCATTCATTTCACGTGTTTTATTGTGAAATTCATCCCATATATATATATATATATATATACAGTAAACCCTTGAGGACGGTGCCGTTATTGTTTTTTGAAATATTTTATAACTAAAATAATTATATACCTGTCTAACTAGTCTTTCACCAATTTTATATAACTTTATTTTTTATCTTTTATTGTTTTAGCAACTGATAATGGGAGTTTGACTTCCGAAACGTGTGATATTATGTTAACTTGGTCGTTGATCATCCTTTTTATTCTTAAATGTCGATCCCCTAAGAACACTCCTTTCTCTACAATTATATATATATATATATAAACACAGTAAACCCTTGTCCAAAGCGTGTTTGTCCAGCGCGAATTTTCTTATACACGGATATAAGGTTGATATAAGGTTGATGTTTTCGAGGAACCTAATTCCCGCGTTGGACGAGGGTTTACTGTATATATACAGTACATTAGGGTGGAGTGAAAATGATAATTTATAATGGCACACTGATATTTTATTGTAGTTTTTGCTGAGGAAAACGAATATGATGACACAAATTGCGCCAGGTTTCTCTAACCGCCCCATTTTTGCATGAATACAATTTAACAAACACAGAAAATAGAGTTCTCATCTAGCATACACCCTTTGTCTCAATCCCGCTACCGCGTTAAGTTCAGTGAAATTGTGTTGGATTGTTTTTGTCGTATTTTGCCGTTGTTTTGCTATTACCCTTAGACAGCAGTATGGCACCTAAACGTAAAACCATCTGCAAGTGATAGTGAAGAGAAGAAAAGTCGTAAGGTTATGACATTAGCCGAAAAAATAAAGATTCTAGACAAGTTGCGTGGTGGTATGAGCATAACATCACTTGGCCGCGAGTATCACGTGAATGAGTCTACCATACGCACCATCCGAAAGAGTGAAGAAAAAATGCGTGCTATTTTCATTTAATATACAGTATTTTTATTTATCTTATGTAAATATCATTATATTTATGATTTTATTATGTTATTATTTCGTATACAATATAGGTAGGGAAATTCATTTGTGTGTGAATAAAAAATCTACGTATCTAAGTATTAATGGGAGACTTTACGCGGCCGCGTTCACGTATCCCCATTTATCTCATAAGGTATTAAGTTTGTCCAACGCGGATTTGCCTCACGCGCCGTTTTCGAGGAACCTAATTCCCGCGTTGGACGAGGGTTTACTGTATATATACAGTACATTAGGGTGGAGTGAAAATGATAATTTATAATGGCACACTGATATTTTATTGTAGTTTTTGCTGAGGAAAACGAATATGATGACACAAATTGCGCCAGGTTTCTCTAACCGCCCCATTTTTGCATGAATACAATTTAACAAACACAGAAAATAGAGTTCTCATCTAGCATACATTTTTTACCTTTTATTGTTTTAGCAACTGATAATGGGAGTTTGACTTCCGAAACGTGTGATATTATGTTAACTTGGTCGTTGATCATCCTTTTTATTCTTAAATGTCGATCCCCTAAAGGATGATCAACGACCAAGTTAACATAATGAAGATTTAATATCACACGTTTCGGAAGTCAAACTCCCATTATCAGTTGCTAAAACAATAAAAGGTAAAAAATAAAGTTATATAAAATTGGTGAAAGACTAGTTAGACAGGTATATAATTATTTTAGTTATAAAATATTTCAAAAAACAATAACGGCACCGTCCTCAAGTTCAATTAAGTTTAAATATAACATGAAATCAAACGAAAACTGAAGTAAATTACAATATGTTTGCATACATAAAATATTAACTTACTATATTTAATTTACACAAAGAATTATAATCATTTAACTTCAGTTTTTGTCTATATATATATATTCAAGGACTCCATAATTCTCAAGTCTATTTCATTTTGCAAGGTGGTTAAAACTGAGAAGTTTTTATGAAATGGATGGTTGTCACTTTCGCAATGTTCACGGATTGAGGATTTGACCGGTTTACTCTGTAGTAGAGAAGTACGACTACTAATGCCACCCGTACCTTAAGTTGGCAGACTGAGCTGCCAATATATGTGGCGTTACAACCACAGTTAAAAGAATAAACTAGGTTTATAAATATTCATAGAATATTCATAGAACTAATAATTTTAAAACCTCCCTATATCGTATGAAAACTTTCACCGGTCTAGGTACACATTTTTTAAGTGATGTTCATTTTGGCTTTAAAGTTAATTCTATTAAAACCCTTTTTGACCGCGCATTCAAGATCTGTTCTGATTAGTTTTCTTTTCATTCTGAAATGTTTTTTTTAATTGATTATTTTAGCTCCAATTCTATCCAAAGGACTTCATTACGAAACATATTCGAAATTATTTAACTCATCATTTTAAACCCCAACTCTCCGTTCCCACTGATCAAAAAAATAAAAGATATATATCAATGCCATTTTATGGCGGGCGTCTAATATAGGTTTCAGTTTACGGAAGCCGACGACTTCAAACATTCTGTCGAGAATGAAACGGCTTCATGTAGAGATAAGGGCGTTATTGTCAGCAGCATTCTTCCACATCAACCTTATATCAACACAGGGTTGTTTTGTAGCACGATTTACGGATAGCGTACAAATAGTGGCGTATGAGTGTGCGTCGCTAATCTGCTCTTTTTGAGCCTACACCTGCAGGTATTTTGTAACTGTCCTCGCCCCACTTCTCAACCAACACGAAGATTCTATCCATCTCTTCAACACTTAAATAAATAATATTGCGTGTACTAGAGTTTCTATGTCTACGTTTCGTTTCAAGTATATAATTAACAACACCGGTATTACGCCTGAATACACTCATAGACTTCAGCACTGATACGTCGTATACTGTATTGAGGATGCTGCTCAACGGAAGCTCCATATTTTAATAGTTTTGTAATGTGAGGTGAGAACGTCCAGACGGGGCAAGCTCTGAGGCGACTATGAGCAGCCGACGCGTAGTTTTATGGACTCAGAGGGACCGTGCGGGTGGATGGGGAAGGGCGGGATGGGTATGAGTCACACGGGGTTGCGTCGATTCCAGGTGTTAGTGATTCGTGTACGAGATTGTTCCAACATGAAAGAATCGCTGCGCGAATCATCCGAATATTTGTACCCCATTATACTGGGTAGGTGTTTAGAGAATTTTTCCATCTGCGATACATGAAGTAATATCGGTTTTAATGTTTTATCACACCCACTCCCCGGAATGCGTACCATACATCTACATTCAGGGGTATTCACCATTGTACTTTCTCGAACTATGCATATTTTATTCACATTCCGGCGACCTATTTGAGAGAAACATGTGTTCGTACTTGTCCTTTTAGCTGGTCAAACTATACTCGTCCCTAAACTCTCCTAAAAACTCGCACAAGCATTTAGCTACAACTTCACTGCGCACCTCGTCATACTATATGTGGATGTAGTGGTAGAAATAGTTTAAACTCCCCATAATCACAAGATTTACATTCACAGCCCCAGTGTACGCGTGCTCGGTGTGGTGTAACATGGCGTAATATCTCCTGTCACACCAATCATCAACAAGGTTCACAAGCCAGACCCTTTGCTTCTCTTCTGCAAGCGTGAATTCTTTCACTTCACGATATATGAGCGCTCTAGTGCAGTTTAATCGTTTGTACAGCGAAACCTCGCAGTGCTCTCGCCGGAATAACCATAGAGTATTTGGACATCATGCTCCTCATGCTTCGCACGATTTAATGTGGTCTTAAAGGAATCAAAGGAGGGATGACTAAAAATTCTTTGGGTGTTCACCACATCTGTAGACTTTAGTGAGTACCACTTCAGGAATGTAGAGCATGCAACATCATTGGAAGCTATCGATTTTCTTTCTTCTACGCGAGAACTCTTTAACAGTTAAAAAGTCACGTCTGAGAACCAGGCAAGCGGAGGTCAACTGAGTACGCAGGAAGGAGATGTCTCGATTAGCAGCATGAGTCACGTGACTCATTTTATTGGGCAGCAACATGCAGTGGGCGATGCTTAGAGTTTTTCATGTACACACCCACACACACAAACACAAACACGCACACACACACACAAAAAAAAAAAAAAAAAACTCACTGAAACGTGATATATTTTAAAGAGAAAAATAAATAAAATGTAAAACATCGTCAACAAGTAAATAGTCTCTAATTCAAGATATACGAGGGCCACTCAATATATTTTGCCCCACCTTTTTTTTCCTTCCCAAGTTTCCTTTTAAGTTCCAGAAATTTTGTACACAAGTAGTTACATACTTTTTTTACAAGTTTTCATTTTTCCACATAGTCTCCATCCTTTTCTAAGGCTTTCCTCCACCTCGAAACAAGAGCCTTTATTCCTTGTTGGTAAAAGTCAGCTGGGTTCCGCTGGAGCCACCTCTTAACCTCCTCAACAACCTCATCATCACTGAAACTTTCTTCCACGAATAGCATCCTTCATTGGCCCAAACAAATGGAAGTCTGAAGGTGCCAGATCCGGGCTGTGATGGCCTCTCCTGTTTGCAAACTGTTGTGTGGTCTTGCGTTATCGTGCAAAAGAAGAACATCTTCCAGTTTTCTCTCCGGTCGAACTCGCTTTATACGTCTCTGTAGGGTAGCAATATATGCCTCTGAGTTGACTGTTTGTTCTTTCTTCATAATGTCCACCAGAATCAACCCTTTCATGTCCCAGAAGATGGTGGCCATAACCTTTCCTGCAGAGGGAGTCATTTTAAACTCTTTCTTGCAGTGCGGAGTCTGCGTGATGCCACTCCATGGATTGGCGTTTTGTTTCAGGTTCAAAGTGGTGTACCCAAGTCTCAACTCCAGTCACAATTAGTGAAAGCAAGTCATCCCCTTCTGTCTCGTATCGAATCAACGACTCAGAAGCAATTTCTTTTCTTTGGGCTTTGTGATCTTCAGTCAGTTGGCGAGGAACAAGCCGTGAACACACTTTTGAGTATCCCAGTTGCTGAATTATCGTATTCACACTTCTTTTACAAATTCCTAGCTCCAGTGATAGCTCCTTGTATGTGACGCGCCGATTTGATCGAATAATGCTGTTAGCACGTTGCACAATGTGAGATGTCAAAGGCGATGCCGGAAGACTGCTGCGTGGCTCAATATCGAGGCTGGCTCTCACTCTCTCTGATCATCTCACACGTTTAGACCAGCGTCCAACTATGCTTCGATCAACAACAGCATCTCCGTAAACGTTTTGTAGACGTTTGTGAATATTTCCAACTGGTTCCTTCTCTGCGGTTAAGAACTCGATAACAACTCTCTGTTTACGACGCACATCACTGTCAGACGCCATTTTCGAAACGGCGTTAACCATCGGTTTTATACAAGGGCGTTTACAAGCGGTTTTATACAAGGAGGAGGTTCAAACTGGAAAAATTTGGTTATGTGAAGCGTAGAAAGTTCAAACTTACGGCCCAAAACACATTTCAGCCCGATGGCCTATTATTTAGCTAAGAAAAAAGGGTGGGGAAAAATATATTGAGTGCCCCTAGTATATAAAAAAAAATATTCATGCAACATAACTGAAAGAAATACATGTAATAAATAGAAAAATAAATAAACTGTAAAATTTCGTCAACAAGTAAATATACGCTAACATGATAGCAATATTCACGGCTCGCGGTATCCAAAGGGAAGAGTATCGTAGGTGCCAGGCACAATTTCGTCTCCCTAAGTTCCTTCACGCCCCCCAGCTTCTGTGCCCGAAAATTGTGAGTCCCTACAGTCAGTTGGGTAGTTGGTCACCCTCATCTTCCAAGCTCACTAGCTCCTTCAGCGAATCAAAGTTGACGATCCGCCGGTTCACCTGGTTAAGCGTGATGCCTTTCACCTTCACGATACATCTCATTTCCTCCCCCACCCTCATCCGTACCCCTTGCGTTTTTGGGCCTGTTGAGACAAAAGAATCAGCGTAGGCGCTATCTCCATACTCATCCTTGATCTCATCAGTCAACTCTCCCAGGAAATCCCCAACAGGTGGCATGTATTCACCTTCCTTCTCCGTGAATATCACACTATTTGTATCTGCGTACAGAACCCTACGTCCAAGAGAATGCAGTAGACCTGAAAGTTTGATGCGGGCGTATGCTGTTGTGAAGCTGGCTACAGGTATGTTTGTAACACGTGATGTATCTCTAGCCTATTCGGTTCTGTTGTACTTTATTATTTACGTATTACCCATATTCACGATCTCCATGACCTCTTTATCGGGACCGTTGTAGTAATCCCACACCTTGTAACTTTGCGCTAGGTGGACGTTTCCCTTGTCTGTATTCTGAGCAAATTTCCCCCAAAGACTATTTAGGCACAACTTTACACTAAATCACTTGCCAGGATTCTTCGCAATTTGGTCCCGTTCAAGTTGTATCCCTTCACGATCATAGTAGCATTGAATATACGCCGATTTTTCATTTTCGGTCTCCACTCCTCGCGGGTACCCTGATGCTTCTACCGTATCCCTCAAAAAGGTGTTTATATATGGTGTGAAAAGGTTGGGGAGCTTCTGAAACCTCCACACCTCATATATCTTCAATATTCTGAAACCGTGATGAACGGCTAGGGACGGCTCAGGACTTGTATATACGCCTTTGATCTTCCTCTGGTTGTTTGTATGATTACACGCCTCATTGTTCTCCCCTGCGCACTTCACGCACAGGTGAAACATGAGCTTGTGATCTATAACGACGGGTAAGATTGGCAGCCATAAATGGCGAGGGGGGAGCACATCTACGAAAGAAAGGCCGAAATAATTCTCGTTCAAATCAGCTGAGAACTCTTCGATGGTGGGAAGGGGGGGGCCCATCAGTTTTTCAGGTGCTCCTACGGGGTACGGATTGTTCTTCATCACTTAGGGGTATAAAGAATAGAAGTTGTAGTAATGGAGTTTCACGCCTTCCGTAGGTGGAAAGTATAGTTTGAATGGGTTTGTGCGCCCGCCAAACAAACTATCGCCGCACTTGAGAGGATCCAGCACCATTGAACGCTTGATGGTATTTATTTTTTCGCGGGACTGTCCATCTGTCTCCATCCGCTCATGATATTCGTGCTCCCACAAGACCTTGTGAATGACCTGGGAACTTATAAGTAGGTCACGGGTGCCGGTCCATGCGAGACTGTCGGCAGGAGATCTACCATGGATATCTCCTGCGATTCCACACGTAGGACGTTCGCATCCATGCCACCACCAGCCGTTAAAGGATTATGCAGTCTTCTCACCAGTGGCACGGTCTTCGCTTAGACCATCCACCCAAAAAACGTGACCGTTGACCTTAATGGCCACTTTCCCCGTATTGCGGGCATGTTTTATGTATACACCGGTCTGTTGCTGCGAAAACCAGTAAACAGCCTTATTCCCATAACTGCGTGGGTTGTTTCTGTGAATGACGACCAGTGTTTCTTTAGGCATGAAGTTGTTCTCGAACACAGTAAAACACAATGAGGCGATCGTGGTTGCGACATGTAGCGGGTCGCAGTTGAATCGAACTATATACATCCTTCCAAAGGCCTGGAAACATACTTTAAGTACGCGTACGTCATTTACACAATAACGTTCACATTCATCCGCTATATTGTAAGGATTATCTCCATTAAAACTGTTGTACTACCTCTCAAATCTTCACGCTCACTATCACTCATGTTGACATGGTTAAAGTAATGTTTAGGGGATGGCAGTCCTACGTAATTTAAAGTTTCGCTAGTGAGGAAAGTGTAAGGTAAAAAACTTTTCGAAACTTCGGCGGCTACACCCATCACCTTGGGAAGCTTGGCTAATTTACAAGGTGTGAATAACAAAGTGTCTTTAAATTGAACATTTCCTCTTATTTGCATCTGTATAAGTTTGTTTCCTCTTTTCAAGGGATCGCCTGTAAATATCTCCGATGATTCGTGTTGAACCAGTTTCTTATAAAGGAATTGTGTGTCAAATTTTGCACCGTTATGGGAAAGGATATACACTGACATTTTTTTAAATTAGCTGCTAACTTGACAATATAGGACACAAAGAGTTTCACGGGGTTGTCGTGTGCGCTGGTTTCAAAAAAGTTTGTTCGTTTACCACATTTGTGACACTCATCACACTCAACGTTCATGCACTCTTCACAGGTAGTCTGGCTTACAAGTAGATGTGAGATAACCTCTTTGGTTTCAGCATCCATGTATGTCTCTATATCGTAGTATATAGTTATACATTACAGTCCCTCTTCTCCGCTTCAACTACACGACTTTCACATTTGGAGCTTTTACAGTGCTCACATATCATGTGGCAATCCTTACAATGCTTCACTATATCATCCGCAAACTCGAGACATCCCTTACACAAATCATGATGCCTTCCATATTTTCGACTTTTATCATAACTCGCGTAAAGAGTCCTTATATTGCGGATGGGGAGATAGTTTTCCCTGACAGCCCTAAAATAAGTAGAGGTCTTGTATGTTCTCTCACACTGCTTTTAAAAATACACACAGTCATACGGCGATCATCCATTCCAAATACAACAACACGAACATTCATTTCCTGCTCTACCCTTCTCAGCTCTTTAGGTCCCATATTACAGTAAAACTCGAGCTTGCAGTCTGCGGTCAGTTTACAGGCATGCTGCACTAGGGCATATCATACTTTTCCGAGTCCGACATTCACTCTGGCTAATATGTATGTTTATGTAAAATTTAATTCTAAGAGGGGTTTCTTTTCTGCAACTTTTCCCAAAATTCGCGTTATCATGCTCAAAATTACGGTTTTCTGTTCTATGTTGAAATATCGAATATTCAATTGAACACAACCTCATATTTTTAACCCTTTTCGTAATTTGTTGCCATTTAGACACATCAACTTTGCTTAACTTTTACACAGGTTTAATACATACATACATAAGAAAAAAAATCTACTCCATTTGAATCTTTGTAACCATTTGAACGCAGAAACCGAAGTTCAACATTTTCTCAATAGATGGCTTTGAGCAATTACGCCAGTTATAATTGTGAAGTAGAACTGAGTGGACACCATTTTTTTCGGTCATTGTTTTTTGTAATTTTCCTAAGTTTAATCAACATTATTATATTTGTTTTGACTATAATTTCATTCTAGAAGTATTAAAGAAGCTCCCTGTTTACTTTGTTTAAGTAATATTTTTAATAACTGTGAAGAAAAGACTTTATTCAAAGTTCGTTTCGAAATGGACACAAAGTTTTCATAGGGTAAATTTCTCTCTATGATAACACGTGTGTCCAAGTGGATACATGAAATGAATTTTTCATTACGATTGTTTTTATGTACTGTTATATATATATATATATATATATATATATATATATATATATATATATATAAAATTATATATAATTATATACAATTATATATACAGTGCCCGCGAAAAGTATCCGATCACTCAAGAAAATACAATATTTTCCCTTGATATTCAGAGACACGTAATTCACTTTCTATTTGTTCTAGCGACATCTGGTAACTTTGAGGTTGCTCGCTGATATGAGAGCTATCCAACGCATTCTCAAATTAGTGTTCTGGTAGCCTTCGTTGCGGGTGGCTGTGTCTCAAATTTGTCAGATTTCACTGTTTGTGTAAATTTCTTGATATTTTTTTTTTTTTACAGAAAGTGGTGTAAATAAAATTTATATATAATGTGTGCTAAAAAACAACTTAAGAGTGATTGTCGAGGTGCTATTGTTGCTTTGCATGCATGTGGGAAATCACAGAGACAGATAGCTAAGGAATTAAACATATCCCAAAGTACCGTTAATTTATGGGTTTCACGGGCTAAGAACAATGGTGGCCTAACCACGCCAGTCCCTAAAAAACGATCTGGCAGACCGAGAAAAACAAATTCGCGAACAGACAAACTTATGAAACGTTTAGTATTGAAAAACCCAACAATAACTGCGAAAGAAATAAAATTTAATATGAATAATTTGTTATCTGGTGTTTCTGAACGAACTATCCAGGAGCGGCTCCAAAAAGAACTCGGATTACCATCTCGCCATGCTGCTAAGAAACCGTTCATTAATGAAAAAATGCGTAAAAAACGTGTCGCATTTTGTAAAAAATACATTCATTGGACTGTTGATGACTGGAAGAAGGTTTTATTTAGCGATGAGTCGACATTTTTGACATTCAGAAGTTGTCCAAACAAGGTTCGCCGGCCTATTGGCTCAAATAGGATGGACCCTAAATACACCCTAAAGACAATGAAACACCCTCCAAGTGTGATGGTTTGGGGTTGTTTCGGTTACTATGGGCGTGGAAACTTATATTTTCTTCCGAAGAACACAACTATGAATGGTGCACGGTATTTAGCAATGCTACAGGATAAACTTCCAATGGCAATGGCAATCCAAAGGACAAAAACATACATGCATGATGGTGCACCATGTCACAGGGCCAAAATAGTGACAAAATGGATTACTGACAATAAATTTGATATTTTGGATTGGCCTGGTAATAGTCCAGATCTCAATCCGATAGAAAATCTGTGGCTAATAATAAAAAATAAGGTTGAATGCCACGACACTGGCTCAGTCGAAAAATTACAAGAGGCCATCAAAAAGGTATGGTGCAAGGAAATATCAGTGGAAGTTTGTCAAAACTTGATTAAATCCATGCCAAAACGTCTAGAACAAGTCATCCAAACCAAAGGACAGATGACAAAATACTAATATAAGGTTAGTATACATTTAAACATTGTTTTTTATGTAAAAAATACAAATTTCAAGGGTGATCGGATACTTTTCGCGGGCACTGTATATGTGTATATATATATATATATATATAATTATATACAATTATTTATATATATATAAAGAGAGGGAGAGAGAGTACTAACTACTACCCACTAATTACCTTGTTAGACCTTTGTTGACTAATGGACACAAATTATTTCATTTAGAAATGTTCTTACGAAAAAAAGATTGCTAAAAATGTTTATATATACACCTCCTATGCATATTTCAAGTAAAAAAAATTAACCAACGCTAAAATTAAATGGTACTGAATGACAAAGGGTTAAGCTTATGTTAAACCATTATTACGAATTTTAAATTAAATTTCCAATGCAAATTCAGTTTTCTATTATCAAAATAAATATTCATTACCAAATTTAGGTTAATTTGGTAATTAAAAATGCCGGTTGGCAACCCTGATTTTAGCCAAAAATTGTATTCCTTGTCTATATTTATGGCGAAAGAACACTAAACATACTGATATGAATTTATTACAGATTGGACAAGAGCGAGAATAAGCACCGACTAGACGTAATGGCCGAATCTGCCCCCAAAACAAGGAAAATGTCTGGTTCAAAGCTCTCGGATGTTGTGGGCCCGGGGAAGGAGTTCATTCCCAGCGAGGTGCTGACATGGAGAGCCGTTCTTCAGAGAGGGATTCGTCTGCAGGAGGAAAAGTTCCTCATTCATGACATCCAAAGGTCTGAATACCCTATCCAAGAGATGACTGACGAGCTGGCTTCACTCGTGATGACTCAGTGGATTAAGTCGAATGTAAAGTTCTCCCCGCCTGTGACAATCACGGAAAAATCGCTCTCATATAAGATCTTGTTGAAATGGAAGGAGATAACAGACGTTGTGAACGGGAAAGTTAAGTCTGCTACCCAGGAGAAGAGGATGGCTGACCTGAATAAACTCTGTAAAGTCTGCGTTTGCAAGCATCTGATCTTCTTGTGCGGCTCAGAGGGGAGTGGATGCTCAGGATGCTCTCGCAAGGCCCATGTAAACTGTAACTTTCCTTTGGAGGTGAAGATTCCTAAACTGGACCTTCAGTGGCTGTACTACCAGAGAGTGAAGACTTCCGAAGCTTCAGGAATCCAGATGTCTTCTGTAGACTTCGAAGACAGCAGGAGACAGATCAATGCAGCGAAGAGGAAGGAGGCTGAAGAAGCTCCTGCTGTGAAGAGGAAGAAGAAAGAGGAGGCTACTAATGAGGAGCTTCTCACGAAAGACTTTGAGGAGGACGAAGAGCCAAACTTGGAAGAAGCTGCAAAAGAAGCCTCTGGCAATGCTGAGACTACTGAAGCTCTTATGGACGTTCCCGCTGAAGTACCTGTCGAAACTCCAACTTCTGCTACACGAAACTACATGAAGATCCAAGGGACAGCTTCAGCAGTTTTGAGGTACAGGGTGGCAAATGTTCCGGCAGCTGCAGTTGCCACTGGCTTCCTGAACGACCTCATCAACGCCAGTCATCTTTCCAAAGACAAGGCTTACTTGGCCATAGATGGTATGAAAGTCTGGAGGGCCATGAGGAAGTAATGGCCTCATCAATTGAAGCTCTCATGCAGAGGTCAGAGGAGGAGAAGATCTCTGGGATATTGTTTGATGGCAAGCAGGATAGGAACACAAAGGTGTTGAAATATGACGAAGTGACAGAGAGATTTCATCCTGGCAAAATGATCGAGGAGCGTTACACTATCACGTTGTAGCCTCAAGGAAAGTACCTCTTCCATTTCACTCCCGAGGAACCTGAGGAAGGAGAAAAGCCTGCTCATAAAATCGCTCAGGGCCTGCATGAGTGGCTTCTGGATCACGGAGCTGACGAGAGCCTTGTAATGATTGGAGGAGACTCTACCAACACCAACACGGGGTGGTCTGGAGGCGCCATAGCGCTATTGGAGAAGATGCTGGGTCGCAAGTGCTACAGGATGATCTGTCAGCTCCATGTGAACGAGCTCCCCCTGAGGCACTTAATCATCAAGCTGGACGGCCCTGTAACTCCCCGGTCAGGCTTCAGTGGGCCTATTGGAAAACTTCTTGAGAAAGTGAATGAACTTGAGGTCAACTTCAACTTCAAACCAGTGGAAGGAACTGAAGATATCATAGAGCTGCCAGTAGAGATAGTCAAATCTCTCTCCACAGACCAGCACAACTGCTATCTTCCGATCAAAGCCATCAAGTCTGGAAGTCTCAGTCCACAGTTGTCTGGTCTCAAGTGCAGACATCTGAACCAATCCAGGTGCCTCACTACTG
The DNA here is from genome assembly GCA_023014485.1 of Bathynomus jamesi. Taxonomy (NCBI): domain Eukaryota; kingdom Metazoa; phylum Arthropoda; class Malacostraca; order Isopoda; family Cirolanidae; genus Bathynomus; species Bathynomus jamesi. The sequence continues at coordinate 1,722,464 of JAJOZX010000049.1, forward strand.
CACAGGGCATCTTGCTGTTGTGGATGAGGGAGCACGGACTGAAGGGGGAGGTGTTGAGGAGGCTCGAGGTCCTCGTGAAGTTCTGCCTTAACTTCTACTTCAAAATGTACTACGACATCAATGTAGTCTATATCCACAGCAGTCAAGCGCCTATAGGGTATTACTACCCAAAAATCATCTATATCTCCTTCATCTGACCCGAACCCGAAGGACAGTCGCGTCCTGGCTTCACGACCCGCACTGTTCTGAAGGGCAAACTCCCCAATACGTTCGACTACACGTCGCAGTCCGTGTTCAAAGCCGCTGCTCTACATAGTTCGCCGGTCAACCCTGACCCGGTTTCTACTCCGGTTTCTAGTCATGGCTGGGGTAGGGGTGATGGTGCGCACCGGCTCGAATGTTATGCTACTGTCTCCAGAATGAGATGCTGCTGTTGAGGGTACGGGCGGTATTGAACAGGAATAAAGGGGCACAGTTTTATTTTTAGAAGGAACTAATGTGGGGACTGTGTCGTAAGACGTAGAAGGCTGGGGCTTTATTACTGTATGTCTAAACTGACCCACTCCTGGCGCGCTTTACACCTGACATGGAAGGCGAATCATCAACATCGCCATGCCCCCGCTTTCTCCTTGAATTGTCTCGTAAGGGGTGGAGACTGTAGGGGTGGAGACTGTAGGGGTGGAGACTGTAGCCTGAACAACAACTACACTGTCATCGACATCATCAAAAATGTCTATGATGTGGATATGTTGCTGGCACAGTACATCATCCTCGTCATCATTCACGGTTCTGGGGAAGAAGATGAAAAACAAGACTGGAATATAAGGAGCATCACTTAAAATTTTATTATATTTTGTAAATATCCAACTTTGGAGTGTGAGGTGTTAGAAATGGATTCTGTAAAAAAATTCAGGTTCACGAGCCCCACGAGCCCCTCCACATGCATTATATCTGGCCGTACAGGATGTGGTAAAAGTGTGTTTATGCTTAAAATCATTAAAGATAAGCGGGAACTGTTCTCAAATTTTGTGCATTAAGTCATATGGTGCTATTCGACATACAGTACCAGCCTGTATTCAACGATTACCAAGATGATATTTTGTTCCAGAAAGGTGTTTATGATGTTATCTCGTTAAAGGGAAATGAGCACACGGTCATTGTAATTGATGATCTCATGTTAGAAATGGATAAAACGTTTGCCAAGACAGTTACAGTGTTCTCCCACCATCTTAACATAAGTGGATTCTTCATCAATCAGAATCTATTTTTCAAAAATAGATACATGCGCGATGTGTCGCTAAATGCACATTATCTAGTCTTATTCGCACAGCATAGAGATATGTCACAAATTGGAGTATTAGCCAATCACATGTTCCCGAATCAGCGTAAGGAGTTTTTGGAAGTTTATAAAGAACCTATAAGCCAACGTTACGGATATTTGGTTTGTGACTTTAACCCGCGAAACACGTTTAGGGTGCTTCTAAGAACGAATATATTCCCAAACGAGACTGAAACGGTGTATATCCCAGAATAACAAAGTTAAAGAAATACCGTGAATTAATAAAAATCTATCATCGACTACCACGAGCATTGCAACAGCTCTTTGTTAAAAATATCGACTCCGACTTTTTAAAATGCATCTGTGAAATCTGTCTTAACGTTATAAAATGTAATGTACTAATGAAACCACCTCAGAAGGCTCGCTTACGTCGTTACAAGAACATAATACGGTCACTCGCTGGTAAAAGTCAAACTGTGGAGAAGAAAAAGAGAATTATTGTACAAAGAGGGGCTCATTCCTGCCCATCTTATTTTCAGTTTTGGGACCTTTACTGACTAGTTTAATATAGCGAGGAAAGTAGTCGTGATTCCACACGAGGTGTATGCTTCACTACAGGCTCAAAGTGTCCAGATACGGTTCTAGAACCCCGTAAAAGTAGGTTTAAAAGAATGGAAAGAGAATTATTAGACCTATTAAACAGTGAACAGTCTGCTGATGAGAAAAGAATCTTATACCAAGAAGCTCTGCAGAAATTTCTTTATGAGTACAAAAATTATAAGAATCCGACAGAGGTCCCCGTAGTTATTAGGCACAGCGCGGACGACGTTGATCTTGGAGGTATAGGACCTGGGGCCGAGGCTAGAGACGAACAGTCAAAGAACAACAGAGCGACCCCGCAACATATCGAGCATGTATTAAAAAGCAGTCTCCCACATACATTGAGGAATGAAGGTTTAAGTCTTTATAATCTATTGAGTGAGGATCCCATTATACAGTGGACTGTGGACCGATACAGTGAGGTTGTTCTTGAAGGGTCAAAGGTACAGGGCCCGAACATCATTGACATCGTACACGACTTGGTGCAAAAGTGGGATAGGCCCTCACCAGCAGGATGGGAACATATTAAAGCAAGACTACAGCAAATAAACATCCCTAAAACACTGATAAGTAATCTGAACAGGTTAAAAGACTTGGGACAAGCCTCGCATGCACCACAGCTGAACACGCCTTCACCCCCAGCGTAACATATATGAAGAGGAGCAAGAAGGGACCAAACAGCAACGGCCAATACTATCCGCGCGCCTCTAAAATACGCAAATCGCTGACATATTAAGAAAACGTTATTATGATAATTCTAACCCAGACTCCTACGGTAGCGTTAATACACTGTACAGAGGCGTTTATAATGAGGAAGCAGAGAAAAAGATGTTGAGAGGTTTTTGTACATCCTAACAACCCCATGACCAACTTTATAACAGAACTCCACGGGCCCATTGAATTGGGCTGTGAATCATATGATGTAGGAATATGGAAATTTCAATTGACTACCAAGTTTTTAAGTATTGATAATAAAGAACCCGTTTTTACGGTTCTTAGGAACCGTGATGAGTGTGAAAAGGCCGGAGTAACTCAGGACGATACCATACGTGCCGCCCAAAGTGGGGAGGCACAGTACTACACTACAGAAGTAACACTAGGACCGGGTCAATATGACAGCCGAGGATGTTGTGAGAGACTTAAATGGTAGTTTGAAAAGTTCAAATCTTACGGATGATTTAGTATACGAAATCGTAAACAAAGATACCCCGATACATATTTTGACCCTAAAATCAAAGGCTAACAGAAATATTAAAGACAAAGGGCTGTTCAAAATTATAACCTTGGCAGATATGGGGCAGCCTTCCAAAGAGATACTTTTCACGAATCACATCATGACTTGAGCAGCTTATTGTATCAGATGAAATTGGAGAAATTGAAAGATGGAGACCCTCCTCCGGACATGTGCTATATTTACAGCAATATCGCGGAACATCAGTTTGTTGGGGATACCCAGGACCGGCTGCTGCACATCACCCACATTCCCAATCATAGAGGAAGGAGCTTAAGCATCACATACAAGCCTCATTATGTCAAAGTCGCAGCTAACCTAATAACCAGTATCTCAATATATACAAGAACTATTGAGGAAAAAAGTTTCCATTCGGTGATGGGAGCTTAACAGTGAAGCTTCACTTCCATCGCACTGTGATAGAATGACCCAGAGGCCGTTACAGTCTATCGAGCGGTGAGATATCAGCGCGGGAGTGAGATTGATTCTATTTTTTCAACCATACTGCGTACGGCGGCTGTCCCCTTGCTGAAGAGTGGTGCCAGATATCTCGGCAGGAAAGCGTTACAATCAGGTCTTAACACTGTAGAAGACATAATGGCCGGGCCTAAGCCTAAAGAAGCTCTAAAAAAGAACTTAAAGCGTACACGGAACGAAATCATCAAAGATGCAAAGAGGAAAATGTGTGGTGGCGGGAGGAAGAAGAAGCGCACTGTACGGAAGAAGAAGAAGAAGGGGTTACCAACTCGTGGCGTTAAACGTAAAAGGATATAAAAAAGAAGTGTTCTAAGCGCATGAAACCTATGGTTGCCCACTTTTTTAACTGATATAAGTTAAGGACGTTGCTCTCATGAATCATACACTGTTTATTACATGACGAGAGAGGTTTCACTATTTCTGGCGCCCCATGGCATGTTTCATCCATCCGTGTAGTTCACAATGTTGTAAATCGGAGCTGGCCCTCTTTAACATGCCCTCGACACAAATATCTATAGAGAATAGCGAGCGACTTTATCACAGTTAATCCGCTAAACACCATTAGCTCGCCGAGTGCTCCTCTAGAATTCGTGATCCCCAGCTCAGGCCCTTACTTTTTTTTACCTAAGCTGTCTGCATATGTACGTTAAACTAAGGATAGCCCATGCAAATGGCACGGATTACGAAAACGATTACGTTGTATATCCAGAAACAAACTTTCTACACTCCATATTCATTCAGTGTGATGTGTATTTGAATCAGGTCAACGTCTCCGCAGGGTCTGGCTACTATCACCTACAGGCCTATCTGGAAAATGTCCTCAACTTTTCAAAAGAAGCGAAGGATACCTTTTTAACTGAGGTTATTATCAAGCTAAAGATGAAAGTAGTATAAAGGCCAAATTTAAAAATTCTAAAAAGAAGATATATGAGTGTTTTGGACGCATCCACACAGATTTCACATTCCAAGAGAAGCTGCTTGTGAATGGGGTCGATATGAAAATAAAACTCACCCGTACGAGCTCTGAGATTTGCTTAAACCTGGGTGCTGACCAAGAAGAGAGCCTGTGGTGATTCATATTATGGAAACATATCTCCGCGTCGTCATGTGAAATTAAGCGCTGCTAAACAACTAGAAATTCAAAAAAATTTACTACACGCCACAGTGAAATACCCAATTAATAGAATCCAACTCAAGTTGCACACAGTGCCCTCAGGGCTAACATCGAAGCAGATAGAAAATGTTGCTCTTGGAGCTCTACCGAAAAGAATATTAATTGGTATGCAAGAACACGCTTCTGTGAATGGAAAATATAAAAAGAACGCCTTCAATTTCGAAAATTTCAGCCTTAAAAATATAACCCTGTACGTCAATGGAGTGGCCTTAGGTGTAGCATTGGAAACGAATTATTCTACAGATGACGAGTTTCCACTTTGCTCGAGAGCGTATAGCAACCTTGCACATATTGCCGGTACTTGCATCGAATTAGGAATCCGCGTAACGCAGAAGGAATTACAGTAGTTGAGAGGGTCAATCTTTATCCCTTTGACCTCTCCCCCGGCTTATCTGCGAGAATAAACACACACATAAACCCACAGCAAAGTGGGAACATATCAGTCAGATTGGAATTTGCCAAGCCGCTAGACGCCCCTATTAGTGTAGTAGTTTACCTCGAGTCGCAAGCCCTAATCGAAGTTCACAGGTTTAGGGGTGTAGTTACAGACTTTTAAAAATGGACACGATTACACTCCAGAGAGTAATGAAGAGTGACTGATTCACACACCCCAAATTTATCGGCGTTTGCGAAGATGGAAACGTTGGAACTTCAAACTACGAGGGACAGCGGCGCATTTATTCTAAATACGGATGTTAGTGGTGGAGAAGGGATTCATTGGTTAGCCGTTTATTTTAAAAATAGGGAGCGAATGTACTATTTTAATTCACTAGGCGAACATCCAAGGAATGATGGTGTTATTGTAAAATTTCATGAACAGTTGCAAATTCCCCAAATAGTGTGGAATCCTTACCGATTCCAGAGCTACTACAGCAATGTGTGTGGCATGTACAGTTTCTGTTTTCTCATGTATATGGCTCGTGACGTGCGTTTTACAAATTTTTAAAAATCATTCGACGTGTTGACACTGAACGGAATGATGAACTGGTATGCAGCCAGATAAAAAAACGGTTCCCGTTTGTAAGCACTCGATGTATTGTGTGAAGTTTTATGTGTATATGTAATCGTAACCTCATCAGTTAATTATTTTAAATTGTGACAATATGCACAGTATGGGTTTTAGAATTATACTGTGTAAATTTATAAAATGTACAGCTAATAATAATAATTTGTGCATTGTTTAAGGACAGGAATTATGTTCTGTAACTTATTTAAAATGTAGTAGAAACTAATTCTGTACCAAAGAAACCAAAACAATAGTAATTTTACAAAATGACATTAAATGTTTTATCATTTTGCAAAAACACAAAATTCGGTTAATTTGCAAAAAACACCCAAAAATCGGCCACTTTGCAAAATCACCAATAATCTTGTCGGTGTATTTGCAAAATCTCTTGTTCTAATACTGTAGAACCTTCTAGTTCCTAACCTAACCTAACCTAACCACAATGACACTGTTGGTTAGGTTAGGTTAGTTTAGGTTAGGAGCTAGAAGGTTCTACAGTATTAGAACAAGATATTTGGAAATACACCGACAAGATTATTGGCGATTTTGCAAATTGACCGAATTCTGTGTTTTTGCAAATTCATCGAACATTTAAGGTCATTTTGTAAATTACTATTGTTTTGGTTACTTTGCAAACTGACCGGAGAATTTGCAAAATGACCGATTTCGCAAAAACCCGTAACATATATATATATAAACGAAATTATTGTCACTCCTATTTGTATATATGCGAAAAATATTGAAAGCAATATTGCGTAAAAATGTGTTGTGTACAATAAACGATATTATTTATTAATTTATAAAATGATCCCCATGGTTTTATCATTTAATAAAATGTTGAAAATACTTGGTTTATCCTTACCCGACACACACACACACACACACACACACACACACTCACACACAGACACACACACACACACAAGAAAAGGAAAACTTACATCATTCCATCGATGATAATGTATTCGTCTCGCAATCGTAGCACCGAGTGTCCTGTAAAATTTCTAGTCCCGTATTCAATTCATCGTCGTTGAGTTGAATTTCTTCAATGCTATTACGAAACGTTTCTGCAACACGATCGAGCTCCGCCCAGTTCCTTTAACCCTTTAAGCCTTGAATTTTTTGTAGTGTTAATTTATGAATGTTTGTATTTGAAACGTTAGCAATTTGTACCTTCAGTCCTTAAAGGGTTAAGAGAAAAAAAAAGTTGCGACTGTAAACAGAAATTTTTTATTTATTTTATGGGTAACCTTTGGTTTGGTTTGGTTAGCTTCCGCCCGAATTGTTCATTCTGACGAAGGTCAAGCTTTTCACTCCACCTTAGACCTACAGTTTAACGTGGAATCCGAACCACGCCCCATCAGCATCCCAGCGTCTTAACCACTAGGCCACCTAGGGTATCCATTTACCTACCAACCATTTTTTTAATGTGTGCAAGGATGAACAGCTGGGTTTTGCTGCGAGCCGGCTGCCGGCAGGTCTCGAACCCGGGGCCGATGGATTCGTAGTCAGCGACGCTAACCACTACACCACCGAGGCGGATTCTCTACATTTAAGTTAGGTACATTTAAGTTCATATAGGTACATTTAAGTTCATATATATATATATTTTTTTAAGAAAGTTTCTGTTCTGAATTATGTTATAAATTAATACGAAAAATCAGGAAATTTTACGATATTTTACAGCCACTTATATATATATATATATATATATATATATATATATATATAAATGTATATGTTAAACACAGACCGTGCATGGAACAAGGAACTCTTCTGGGAAAATTAAATCAACTATAGTCCGAATAAGTAATGGTAAATGACAAATACCACAGTTTTTCTTTTTCATCATGCTAGCCCGACGTGGGCAATGGCTCTCTCGCAAAGAGGTCCCATAAATATAGCTTCCCTCACCAGCTATCTGCAAAGCAGACAGGATCCAGCTTTGGGACATGGATCTAGGGTTTAAAGCAAGCCTAGTCCCACTACATTTAGAGCCTCTATATAAGTAAAAGACTCGTTGCATTCACGTCGGATTGAATAAATCAAAGAAAAAGGGGTAACTATTGTATTTTTAGCAAAAAAAAAACCAAAACTTAAACCTCAACCGGGACATTGAGCGTCCACTTTTCAAGTACACAAACTCAGAATGGTCCTCTCAGGGGACCATTCTGAGTTTGTGTATATTAAACGGACGTGTTACGTGCCTTGAAAAGTGGACGCTCAATGTCCCGGTTGAGGTTTAAGTTTTTTTTTTTTTTGGCTAAAAATACAATAGTTACCCCTTTTTCTTTGATTTATTCAATCCGACGTGAATGCAACGAGTCTTTTACTTATATAAAGGCTCTAAATGTAGTGGGACTATGCTTGCTTTAAACCATAGATCCATGTCCCAAAGCTGGATCTCTCTGCTTTGCAGATAGCTGGTGAGGGAAGCTATATTTATGGGACCTCTTTGCGAGAGACCCGTTGCCCACGTCGGGCTAGCATCATGAAAAATAAAAACTGTGGTATTTGTCATTTACCATTACTTATTCGGACGATAGTGGATTTAATTTTCCCAGAAGAGTTCCTTGTTCCATGCACGGTCTGTGTTTAACATATAAGTTTCTCAGGGGACCATTCTGAGTTTGTTTATATTAAACGGACGTGTTACGTACCTTGAAAAGTGGACGCTCAATGTCCCGGTTGAGGTTTAAGTTTTGGTTTTTTTTTGGCTAAAAATACAATAGTTACCCCTTTTTCTTTGATTTATTCAATCCGACGTGAATGCAACGAGTCTTTTACTTATATAGAGGCTCTAAATGTAGTGGGACTAGGCTTGCTTTAAACCCTAGATCCATGTCCCAAAGCTGGATCCTGTCTGCTTTGCAGATAGCTGGTGAGGGAAGCTATATTTATGGGACCTCTTTGCGAGAGACCCGTTGCCCACGTCGGGCTAGCATCATGAAAAAGAAAAACTGTGGTATTTGTCATTTACCATTACTTATTCGGACTATAGTGGATTTAATTTTCCCAGAAGAGTTCCTTGTTCCATGCACGGTCTGTGTTTAACATATAAGTTTCTCATGGGACCATTCTGAGTTTGTGTATAAATATATATATAGATATATATATTTTAAGATCGTTTTTTTTAAATGGAAAACTGTACTTTATCGAGCATGCGTATTCAATAAAATTATTTATTTGAAGATTTTATACATTAATCCATATTAGATTTACAAACAGTGAACAAAGATGCTTGTTACCGAAGATTAGAGATTCATTTAAAGATTATTGAAAGAGAACAAAATGAAAGCTTAGTATAAGGAGATCGAATTCGCATGCTATCTTTGCCGAGTTTTGAATTAGCTTCTAAAAGATATCCCAAGTGAATGGATTTATTTGATGAAAGTTTCCACACCACTGAATTATGATGTAAATTAATTCGTAAAATCAGGAAATTTTTATAATATTTTACGGTACATTCAAGCTAGAAAGCATACTTTAAAAAATAGAAATTTTTAATGCCGTTTTTCTTAAATGCAAAACTACACTTTATTAATGATTTAATATACCTTTCACACTGATTTAATATACCTTTCACACATGGTGTGTAGAAAGTAGGTCTCTGGGTATACAATGTAATCGTTTCCGCAAGTTTCAACACCACTGAATTATGATGTAAAGTAATACGTAAAATCAAGAAATTTTTATATTTTACGGCCACATTCAAGTTTATATAGAAAATTCGATTTAAAACATAGAGAAAAATGCCAGAAATTAAACACTTTGACAAAAAATAAAATGAATTACAAAGATATAATTTTATCTACTTATATCTCGTGCATGTGACAATCCCTTGCCCCGGCTTGTGCAGTTCTGCAAATGTTGGCCACCTCTTGCCGACGTAAAATGTTGTATAGTAGTCTCCGTCCTGTAGAACAGCAGAAGAAATCACTCTTTCGTGTGTATATATATATATATATATATATATAAATGAACATATGTATATATTCATAACACTTCACGTTCATTACTTACAAAATATGCATATATACTGTATATTAAAGACACTTCACGTTTATTATTTACAAAATGTCCCCGACTTCAAACACCTGTGGTGAAGAATAGATTTCCATTTCACTGTTTGTGAATTCTGGTGTGTTGGACCCCATTGTAACCAACCAAGCGAGAATGTCCACTAAAAAAATAACAGCCAATATGCGCTTGATATGAAAGTGCCCACTTTTATATGTGGGGCATTCCTCCAATTCAAGTGACGTAGGCCTGAGCTCAAAAGGCCAATCGTCAACTCGTAGACTTTCTGATTGGCCAGTGACGCCTCTATTGGCGTGTTTCCGCCAAAATTGGTTTATGCATCCCTCAGATTTTTTTAAAATTTAATAAGTGGATGCTCAACATAATTATTTTAAACAAATTCTTAACACTATTAAAATTGGTATTATTATTATTATTATTATTATTATTATTATTAATATTATTATTTTAACCCTCTACATGCCTACGTCCCCATTTTGGGTACATACATTCTAATTGTTATAAATTAGTTCCAGTTGTACATTTTCTTAATTCACCACTTTATATGAGTTAATTAATGTATAAGTAACTATCTCAATTCATATTTTGTAAATGCTTCGAATTCAACCTACTTTTTTAAAATATATTTTTGCCTTTTTTAAGATATTCAAATAAATAAATCGTACTTTCATATTATACTAAAAACTGGCAATAAACATTGTAAACATTCTATGAGAATAATTATTTAGAGTAAAAATCATATTAGTTCATGCATAATGAGAATAAAATATAGTCAATCGTGGTTTTGAAGTTTTCCTGTATCTGGTCATACAGCCACTATTAAAGGGTTAATTTATATATATATATATATATATATATATATATATATATATATATCAGTGGCGTTCGGTCCATGGAAGCAATGGAAGTATTGCTTCCCCACTTAAATGATTAGAAGCCCTGTTAGACAATATTAATGACAATAAAATTATGATAAATTATCACTAGACTATACTCCTTTCAAATATTTTTTTAATACAAAAACCTCGAAATCCAAATCAGTGCATTGAAAAAGGAAGGGGAGAGCAATAATTTTGTTTCGTCGAGACGGGCGCCATGGAAGCAACCTTGAGAATTGCTTCTTTTGTTTGACTTACTATATTTGTGTTTTATAAAAATTTTATCAATTCACAGATAATTCACTGCTTATACGATAGTATAAATGTAATAAATGATATACAATAAAATTATTGATCGCTATACTTGGGGATGAATTAATATTGTCTTAAAAGGAAAAATATTCACGGATGGAAACACAGACCCATAACGCATTCATTTCTTTAGGCAAGACTTGGAGCGTGAAAGCAACTTAGAGAGTTGCTTATTCTTGCTATTATGCTAACGGAATCCTTTTAAAGCGCTTAATTAATGAGTTATAGCATTAAATGACTAAATAACTGGCAATTATTGCCAAATATATTTTTAGAAGAAGAAATACAAGCTAATTGTAATTAGAGTTTGCTTAGTTATGAGTAAATCAAAGTGAAGTTGTTATATTGCGATTAATGTCGTTCGTCAACTGCCCATCCACTTCCTCTCCCGCCCTCTTCGCCTCCCCAATGATCTTTGGCTGGATTATGCAGTCTTTTTATTTCTTTGCCAGATAATGATGGTGTGTAATAAGTGTAATTGTATAAGTGAAACATTGTTATCTTGCTCGGTCAGTTCTAGACAATTTGAGGAAAAGTGAGACATTATTAAAATTCGTAGGCCTACGCCTAACTTAAAAAAATTAAGTACACAAACCAAAAGATGTAGGCGTCATTTTAATGATTGGTTATATGAACATTATAGCCTGCTTTGCGGGTGCCAGAGTACTTTAAAGCTCTATTGCTGGCCTTGTATTTTATTTTGAAGGAAGAAAAGTGTTTGGAATAGTAGCGGTTATAAAGATTTAAATAACTTTCATAAAGCTCAAAAACAGCACGAAAGAAGAACAGGAAGATAGAGCTGGTGTATAAATAAAAGAGGTTGGTGTATACTGTATATATATATATATATATATATATATATATATATATAATAGGCTTCCCTATACATAATTGTTACTGATCGCCACTGATATATATATATATATATATATATATATATATATATATATATATATATCGCTACATTATGTTTAAGAATAATTTTGCTTAATCTTTAAAACTATTAAAATTAATATGAGACTTCCCATAAACAGTGTTCGTAAGATTGCCAATTATTACGTGTATATATATATATATATATGTACAGGGTGATTCAAAAGTCAGGTTACATAGGGAAATACTGTATTATGTAATGATACAGGGGAATAGTCACATCACATGTTCGATATGGCCACCGTTAACGGCAATGCACTTGTGCAGCCAGCTAGGGATATCACATCAATGCGCTCCTCCTTCGATAACATCTCATAACTCATTTACCTGCAAAGAAACAGAAAATCCCTATGTAACCTGACTTTTGAATCACCCTGTATATACATATATATATATATATATATATATATATATATATATATATATATATATATATATGCGTGATAGAGAAAGAGTTAGTAAATAATAATAATTCATGGAGAAGAATTTTGTCTTTGTTTTTCATAAGAAACGCCTCAGTGAAAGGATTTCTCGGGCATGAATGAACACCTGTTATATTATTCTGTTTATTATTATTATTACATGGTGAATGAAGTGCGAAATTTTTAATACTTATAAGCTATTTCAAATGATAATGCAGTAAACGACGTCCTCTTTAAGGGTGTTTTTGATTGTGTTCTAGCAACGTACATAGCGGGGTACACCCCAACTCTTCTGGTACTGTCCTGAGAGAGATGGGGAGAAAATTAAAGGGAAACCAAGTATGACCACCTGCCTACAGTTTATTTGGAATGTATATATAATCAAATCCTAAAGAGTTCCTCAAAGTAATTCAGCATCTTCCTTGATAAATTACACTGCCCAACACCAATTTTGCTGATTTAATTCTAACACCTGTTTTTAGGTAACTTTGGTGTGCTGATTTCAAAAATCACCTTAGTTTTTGCCTATCACGTCAGGTTTTCGAGCAATCAAATACGGATATTTTGGAGATATCGCATTTTGGCAGGGTTATGCCCAATTTTTTTTCATTTCAAAAAATAAGTTCTTACATACTCAGAATCAGCATGGAAAAGTAAACAATTGTGCAGGGAGTGAAGTTTAATATACAATGGTAATATTGACACATAAAGTGATTAAAAGTGTTTAAATAAGCAAAAAATGACTCCATATTAAAGCAAGCACGGGACCAGTTTTCTTAACATTGTCTTTTTCTTGTTTTCTTACTTTTCAGTGCTGATAAATTTTCTCTTATGGGACTTCCTAGAATGAGAGATGTCAAGACAATCTCTTTGCAGGCTCCAGCAGTAGTCAGCCATCATATGGGTATCCCATCTTCCTTGGTATCGTTTTTCCATCACTTTGATATCTTGGTGGAACCTTTCACCTTGCTCTTCACTAACATCACCAAGATTTTCTGGAAATTTATCCAGATGACTGTTGAGATAGTGAACTTTAATGCTCATGTTGCAACCCAACTGCTGAAAGTTTACAAGTAAATCCTTTACAAGATCTTTATAATTTTCAGACTTTTTGTTTCCTAGGAAGTTCTTAACTACTGCCACAAAAGCATTCCAAACTCTTGCCTCCGTTTCGGTCATTGAGTTACTGAATTGCGGATCTTTCATCAGTTTTCTTATCTGGGGACCATCGAATATACCAGCTTTAAGCTTCTCATCACTAAGACCTGGAAACCGGAACCGACTGCTCTCACTCCGCCAATGGGAAATCTCTCTCAGATCATGACGTCACGCTCACACCTGGGGAAATCACAGATACCCAAGATTTTAATATGTTGTACATGACCTTTAGATTTAATGCACATATTTGCGTATTCCACAGATAAAATTTTAACAGCATAATAGCTGTTAACAGGTCTCAAAAATCATCAATTTTGATAAGCGCCCTTCATGGATCACCCAAAATAGGCATATTGCATTACACGAAAACCTGATGTGATGGACAAAATCTAAGGTGATTTTTGAAATCAGCACATCAATATTATCCAGAAACAGGTCTTAGAATTAAATCAGCAGCAAAAGATTTTTTTTTTGTTGGGCAGTGTTATTAGTGTTGTTAAAGTAATTACATAATAAATGCGAGATGAATATATACACCGTCAAGGTATTAGTAAAAATGTATGTGTTTTTAAAATATTCTTCATGATTTATCTAAAATATTGTACATAAATACGAAATTGTGGTAAATACTTTCATAAACATTTATTTATATAAATTTATTTGAGCAAATATGATAGCATTAATGAATGAATAAATGGTTTGGCACAATGCGGCTTACACGCCTGTAAATTTGTAATCATTTTCTTTATTCGGTTCGTCCAACACATCAGTACAAGAAATTAATTCTAGAAGACTAGTGTGGGACCGCACGTACAGCGATTGGTGTTGGATGTAGGAAAATAAAAAATGGCTATACCCCATACACCTATAATAATAAATTAAAACTATTTATTTTTGACATTTTCTTATGCAAAAAATAGAGGTGAATCTCAGAACATTTGTCTGAAAAGCTGTCATGCAAGCCGACGACACATTCAGATAAGAATACTGTAATTAAACACAAAAATTAAAAACGTTAAATCCAACATTGTGTAAACAGTATGGATGTAATGTATATCTTGTGTAATGTATTCTTTCTCAATAAAGACTATTATTATTACCATTCCAGCCTAATCAGCTAGCTACTGCTGATAACTTTTATAAAGTATAGTAAGTAATGTTATCACAATAAATGAATAAACTGAAATTAGATGATGTAATAGAAAATAGATAATAATAATGATAAGAGAGAGAGAGAGAGAGAGGAGAGAGAGAGAGAGAGAGAGAGAGAGAGAGAGAGAGAGAGTACTACTTAAGAAATAAATTTATTTGGAATTATACTTTGAGGTTTCTATTTATGTACAATACTTTAGATAACTCATGAAGAATGCTTTTAGAAGACGGAAAAGAGCGATTTTGTCTTTCATGATGGAGAAATTAGAGAAATTTTGGCCCCAAAAAGTCGCGGCGTCCACAATATGATATTTATCAAAGAGTGGTGGATTTACTTTCAAAACAAACACCAGGTATTACAATTTGGAATTTGAATTAACCTGAAGACTTCAAAATGCGCGAATCATAATTAAACGAATAAACTGAAATAATGGTTTATTATCTTAACCGTGTGAATATATATATTCACACTATTCGGCTGAATACCGAATTCCGAATATTAGTTTTATTTGGGTTATTAGGCGTCACTATAAAAATATGTAGCCTTTATCAGTTTGACAGTTAACTTAACGATTGGTTAGGTTAGGTCGTGATATTTTCGTTAGTTAGCCTTATAAGCCTAACTAAAGAAGGCTGGGGTCCCTATTCTTCAGTAGCTCTGAAATTTGCCACCCCAAACTGTATAATGATACCAAAGCTTCGAGTTGCGCCACCTCTAAATATGCACGAATTGATCCAGTTCGTTACTTTCAACATCGGTAGTGGTTGTGGAATAAGGGTCAAATGTCATGGGAAATATATTTTTCAATTTCATTTTTTGGACCACCCTAACCCACATGCATAATATAATTTGTGGACCTGAGCAGCCTTAGGTTAGGATACCCCTTGGAGTTCATATACATATATATATATAAAAGATGCTTTTCTATATATGCATACATATATATATATTTTTGGGTGGGCCTGAGTTGCCTTAGGTTAGGTTACCCCTGGAGTTCACATACAACTCATATATATAATAGAAGTTTTTCTATATATGCATACACGCCAACATATATATATATATATAATATATATTTTCGTGGGCCTAAGCAGCCCGGTTATTACCCTTGGAGTTGACAGATATATAAATAATTTGGGAGGAGGGGGTAAACACCCGTATCATGTCGCATGCAATGTTGCAATGCAATTGCACTCTGCCTTTTTGCGGCAATACTACTAAGATCCTCCAAGAACCGGAAGGCCAGTAACGGTGACAGGAAACACCAACAAAGAAAATGTCCTCGCCAGTTTTCAAGTCGATTCAACAATTTCAACGAGAAAAGTCGCAGAGGAATTGGGTATTTCAAATTTTCAGTAGTAAAAATATTGAAATCACAAGTGTACCACGATTACAAACCCATTTACTCTCAGTTCATATACAACGATGATTCTGATAGACAGCTGCAGTTTGTTGAAACAATGCGACAAAAGTTTAACAGTGATCCAGATTTCGTTCGAAAGATCAAATTTTCAGATGAATGTGTTTTCGGTTTAACGAGTAAAGAAAACAAACACAACGTTCACTACTGGACGAAAATAAAGCCCAAAATACTATTGGGTAAACCCATTAAAACGGC
Organism: Bathynomus jamesi; assembly: GCA_023014485.1. Lineage (NCBI taxonomy): Eukaryota > Metazoa > Arthropoda > Malacostraca > Isopoda > Cirolanidae > Bathynomus > Bathynomus jamesi. The sequence goes on from JAJOZX010000049.1 coordinate 1,738,746, forward strand.
TACACCCGTGGTGCTCAAACCCTGGTACATGTGCCCAATCTGGCACATTGTGACTCTGACGATGGCACATGGACACTCATCAACGCAAATAAAAAATCAATGGTTATAATACTGCACCAGCCTGAATTTAGAATGCCCTCGGGTAAGCAAGAAGTTTGAGAATTTTCGGAGTGGTAATCCGCAACTCTTCTAAGACTGCCTGGAGCGCTTGCGCAATAAGATTTAAAATTCAGTTACTGAATAATGTGTTAAGTGCGTCATATGTGACTAATTGGCTGGATGGAAGCAAGTACACAAGGCTTTGTAATGCAGGTACCGTAAAGAAAACGTAAAATATAGTTATAAAATACACACGACATTTATTGCTTTACTAATAATGTAATTTATTTGTACAATATTAAAAAGTATATTAATTTAGGCCTATTCGACATAGTCACTGTTACACATTACGTTTTGCATTTTGGAAAAATGGCGTAAAATAGCACATGATTGCCAAAAGTTTGAGCACCACTGGCCGCTGTGATTTAGTATACGTGGGAGAAACTGGAAGAAATATTGAAACCCGTATCAAAGAACACAAATATGCCTTCAGAAGTTGTAATACTAATAATGCCATTTTTTATCACGCTAGCCAAAATAATCATGCTATAGATTGGGAATCAAGTAAGGTACTTTATAAATGTAATAATTATGTCAAAAGAAAAATAATAGAATCTGTGTGTATAGAAAAAGTAGATAATTTTAATTTGTGCGAAGGTACTTATAAGTTAGACCCTTTAATGAGATTCTTGGTCAATAAATCCCTTACGGAGTCGTGGGAACGTGTTCGAACCTAAGTGTGAATTTCTTAAATGTCTCTGGATTGGAATGTTTACTTACTCGCTTTTAGTAAATGTAATAATGGAAGTAATTAATGTGGAAATAAATATATGCAGTAATTATGTCAAACATTAGGATCTGTATGTATAGAACAAGAAGATATTTTTAATTTGTGGAAATGTAGTTATAAGCTGACCCTGTAATAAAATGCCCTTCTGGTTTCGGGAGAACGATATCTAACCTAGGTGCGAATTTCTCAATGGTCTCTGGATTATTTCCTAATCGCCTTTTTTCATTCGTTTTTCGGTTTATAATTTCTGTATAATAAACAACAATGTAATAACCAATGTAATAATAAATTTATAATTTCTGTAATTAATAATTATGCAATATTAAATGTAATAAATTTAATTATAAATGTAATAATTATGTAAAAATAATAGAATCTGTATGTTTAGAACAGGAAGATAGTTTTAAAATTTGTGCGAATGTACTTAATGAAAATGCCCCTCCTGTCTCGAGAGAATGGAATCCAACCTAGGTGCGAATTTCTTAACGGTCGATCCCTGAACTGTTTTTCCCTCTTGTTTTGTTTCATTTGTGTTTCTGTATCCACCCGAGGAGGATGCCAGTGGGCGTCGAAACTGTCGTGGAAATAAACTCTGTCTATTAGAGTGGGTTTTTATTCTCATATTTTGACCTTCACGTAAAAAAGTGAAGTTTTTTGCATTTAATATCGAGATACGATGGATGGAAAACGCTAGTGACAGGTATTCAGCAGGCTTGGGACCAAGTACTTTTTCTCAAGTACAGGTAAAGTATAAGTACTTTTAGAATTTGCAAGTGCAAGTACAAGTACCTGATATAGGAAATTTGGTCAAGTAATTACAAGTACTTAATGGACAAGTACAAGTACTCTTGCAAAAGAAATTAATAAAATAATTATTTCCGTATTTTATTGATCATTTTATTGCAATACACATAACATTAAAACACTTCAAAGGTCCATGTATTGCATACATTATATGGCTCATGGTTACATCAACAATAAATATGTTATGTCTTTACCAGTAAAGAACGTATACACTATATCACTTAAGAATATGTTGAAAAGTTGCCATCACAATCATACATCAAAATCACTTGTAAGTGTGCTCATTACATTTAACAAACATGACCGTTTCAAAGTTTTTGCTGGTCATACGGCAGCGAACTGGACGAAATACTTTCCCTCCAATACTGAAAGTTCTCTCTACTGATGCTGATGATGCTTGGACAGCAAGGTGGCTGGCTTGGCAAGATGTGGGAAAATGTACTCGTGTCCATTCCAGAATGCTAGTGGATTACTCTCATCTGCCTCACCCAGTGCCGGATTAAGACCCTCTGGGGGCCCTAGGTACCAAGACTTCGGTTCTAAAAAACTATAGTATCATACTGAAAAACCTTTTTTGCTAATATTGCAACACTTTTTTAAAAGAATAATAAAAAAGCTAAAAATAAAAAACTGTTGCATATATATATATATATATATACAGGGTGTCCCAGAATTAACTATCAATTTCAATGAAATCGGACATTTTTTAAAAACACACTTTTATTTGTTTATCATGTTTAATGTGTTAAAAATGTATAAATTTCTAAATTTTTTTCATAATTTTATTTTCAGAATTTTTTCATTATCTGGTCCAATGAAAGACCGTCTGAAGTCATAGAATGGCAAAGAGACTCTCCAAAAGTTAACGTGTGGCTTGGAATGACCAAATCCAAAATTTATGGCCCATTCTTCTTTGCGGAGGCAACTGTAATAGGTACCGTCTACCTTGATATGCTTCAGCAGTTTCTCGAACCACAGCTTCTTGATGATGGCATTCTTGATAATGTTGTGTTTCAACAAGATGGAGCACCATAAATTTTGGATTTGGTCATTCCAAGCCACACGTTAACTTTTGGAGAGTCTCTTTGCCATTCTATGACTTCAGACGGTCTTTCATTGGACCAGATAATGAAAAAATTATGAAAATAAAATTATGAAAAAAATTTAGAAATTTATACATTTTTAACACATATTAAACATGATAAACATAAATAAAAGTGTGTTTTTAAAAAATTTGTCCGATTTCATTGAAATAGATAGTTAATTCTGGGACACCCTGTATATATATATATATATATATATATATACCTAACCTATTACATTTGAAACAGAGGTAGAAAATAAACTGATTATGCGTAAACTTAGGCATATCTACTTAAGGTTTTAAATCATACACTTAAGGACCCAGAAAAGAAAAACGTAGTATATAAAATAATAACTTCATTTGGCTGTAACAGTATATAAAGTAAAAACTTCATTAGGTCATCCCCAAACATTCCCAAATATTCCCGCCATTCCCAAGTATTTTTATTAGGTTACTAATGAACTAATGATTTTTTTTATAAAAACATTACTTTTATAAGAGACATAAGCAAAACTTTAATAGACAACTACAAATTGATAGGCTATAAAAAATGATAAGGTCAGTGATTATCAAGGCTGGCTGATTTCTTTTACGGCCACCAACACCAACACAACAAAACTAGTCATAATACATTTGACCCAATTTATTTGTCACCAAATGGTGATTGGTGCACATATAAAATTCTGTAAAATCATGATTTTGATGCATACAAGCACTGTTTATATTTTCTACGTAAATTTCAAACACGGAAAAACTTTATTAATGCTACAAATATTTCCTTCTTGTTTTTGGATCGCTTACGATGTCTTTAATATTATATAGGCTATTTTTAAGTATGAATTCTTGCTTTATATATCGTAATCAGAGGTCAAGAAAATGCCCTGAGTACGCGAGATTCTTGACCTCTGATCGTAATGTTTGATATAACTATGCATAAAACTTGCCTATATGGTCTAAACGGAAATAAGGGACAGGGAGCGAGAGCCGTGTGGGCGGTGCGGCCGCGTGACAACATATGATGTGAACGTAAACAAACCTGTACGTGTACGGAGTGGTATTTGGCGGCCCAAGCGCTTTGAAAGTTTGAAATCGTGGTATATTAGCCTGATAGATTTTAAGGGATATTTGGTCGCCAAAAAAACCTTTTTATTTATTTATTCATTTTTTTTTTATTTATTTATTCTTTTTGCTTTCAATAATACTGACTACATAACAGTCAATCTACGGGGGTTCCCTAACCTTGAGGGCCCCTAGGCACGTGCCTACTGTGCCTTGTTGTGCGCACCTTTCTTTTACTTAGGTACTGCGCACCTTTATTTCTTTTGTAACTTCTGACACCATTTCTGTAGTGCCCAACCCGTTTATTTATTTACGGTGCTGGACCCCTTTTAATTACGTTAAGTCACTTCACTGACACCCTTTAATTCTATTTCAAATTATTTCTTATTTTCGTTCAGGATAACTCGGCCTATCCAGACGGATGGCCCTTTAAATTGATAGGCGTAAGTTCCTTCGGCTTTCCAGAAGCCTACTTTGAATGTTAATTCACCTCAGCTAACAAGAGAGGCCTATTGCAAGGTGGCAGAGAAACGACACGCTCCCTCTTATAAAGTTTATTCAATTTCACTCAAATTAGTACATAAATTCAAAGTAATAGGCTGATAGATGATTATCAATTTTGCTTACAATAAAATCCAGTTATTAATTTAACGAAAAGTTTCACAAGTCTTTTAGTCTACAAAATCCTTTATACAGAGGGGCTTTTTATTTTCATGTAACAATAAAACTTAGCACTAAATGGAATTATCAAAATCGACAAAGGAATTGGAAAGAATGAATTACTTACAAAATTTCGAAGTTATTCTCAACAGTTCTGCGCGAGTCCCGCAGATTTATTTCCAGAACAAAACAAACCAATTACGTTCATTGAAAATTCACAAAACTCTTGGTCTGCTGGCGAACCTAAATTTAGGTATTCTGACTAAATTCTCTTTTACATTCGCTAACACTAAGTTCTTATACAAAAGTTCGCGTAAACGAAGGCGATTCAAACTTTAAGTACAATCGTGACAATTTTACTTCAATTTAGAAATTTCTATTTTACCACAAGTCTAAAGAATTACTTGAGCCACTGTTAACTTTCAGAGGAACGACTACAACTGATTTGAAACTCTAAGTTCCACCTCAGAATTACAAAAACTCCTCCCTTTGGTGTCTAAAGGGCCTATCAAAACCAATTTCATTACATGACATCATTCGTACAAAAATTACTGATCTTCTATTGGCTCTAATCTCAACTTTGTTAAATTCTACGTTCCGCCTTTCTTAACGAAATTTTTAAATTAAAATTTGAAATTTGAAATTTAAAATTTAAAAATTTAAAACCAAACTTTTAAATTTCGCTCGAGGGCTTACCTCAGACGAAACCACGATAAACAAAAGTGACACCTTACAAGGTTCAAAAGGAAAACAGACTCTCTATAACTGCCCTTTGACTTCTACCATAAATCTACCCAAGACTGTCAAACAATAAGTTCTCTTCTCCGATTACACACTCAGCCTTTGGTTATACTCAAGGCAGCGGCACTCTTTACTTTGGTCGGTGTTCATTTTAAAAGATTTAAATTTTCACGCGATATTAAATCAATTTCAAAATCCCTCCCATGAGAATCTGAATTAAGATAGAACAAACGTTAAGCAATTTCAAACACACTCTAATTCATTCGTTCATGAATACTTATAAGCCAAAACACCTTGCTTTTAAAGATGTACACAACGAAATCTTAAACTAAAATTTCTGCATCTATTTTACAAAAGATTTCGGCATGCCAATTTTATGGTTACAGCATCCCTCCCCTCCTTTAATTTTGCACTCCGATGCAAACTTTCTTAACTAGGGTCGGATATCATCACTTTACTCACAATTTTAAACACAAATTTACTCCTAAATTTTCACAAAAAAATTTTCCATTTACTTGTCCCCTTTATTGGGACACTAACACCGACACTTTTAGTTATTTAGTCATCATCGGATTCTTCGTGGTGTGCTCGAGGTCGGGGCCTAAGCGCATACGGACGCTCAAACGGTGGCCCTGTGAAAGCAGCCTGTCTGCTTTGTCCGGGGAACCCTATTCCCATAAGGTCCCCGCGAGGAGGTAGTTCGGAAACACCTGGCGGCTCCTGCCCGCCACTCGGTCCTGCCAGGGGGCAGGAGGTGCACTCCGGTTCACCTCCACGGGTCGATGTTCCTCCGTTCCCTGGGCGAAGCTCTCGGGGAGGAAGTAGCTCGGAGGCGCCCGGCGGATCCCATTCCGCCACTCGGTCCTGCCAGCGGGCAAGAAGCGCACTCCGGTTCACTTCCCCTTGTTGATGTTTCTCCGGTGTCGAGGGCGGAGCTCCAGAGAGGAGGGGCGGTGGCCCTTCCCCCATCTCATCCCCTGCGCCGTCCGCCCCGCCTTGCCGCTCGACGTCCCATGGGGCCTCGATGCTGCGGCGGATGCGGTCTCGATGGATCACTATCTGATGTCCAGTGATCATGTGACGCAAGAGATAAGTGACTGGAGTCTTCTGTTCGATGATGATGAATGGACCCTCGTACCGGGGCTCCAACTTGCCTCTACCCGGTCGTGGGTAATCAATGTAAACCAAGCTATGGGGCGCCTTCTCTTCGAACGGCTTCAATTCCTTGATTCCGTTAGCCTTCTCGTATCTCCGCATGAACTCTTCCACTCGGCGGTAGATTTCGCTCAGACTCCTCTTTCGGTCTTCGGCGTATTCCTCTGGGTTGTACGGGCTCACGCACGCCTCCTGGGGCATGCGAAATAGCTTTGAAGGTACGTTGGGGGCTCGCCCGTACATCAAGAAGAATGGAGAATATCCCGTGGCTCGGTGCACTCGGATGTTCAAGGACAACTCCACGGTGTCGAGGATTTTATCCCAGTCTCGTCCAGTTTCTTCACAAAGTATACGGAGTTTGATGCATAACTCTTTATTCAGACGTTCGATCTTCCCGTTGCTTTGGGGATGGTATGCGGCGGTCCGTTGGTGTTGTACTTCCCAAACCCTGAAGAGCTCCTGCAAGGTAGAGTTCCAGAACTCCTTAACTTGGTCGGATACTACTGCTGAAGGGGCGCCCAGTTTGCACAGCATCAAACGATGGAACTTGTCCGCCACCTCCCGGGCCGTCTTGTCCTTTATTGCTGCCAGGATGGTTTGAACCACACCTGGCCAAAAATAAAGGTCCCGTAGGATTTCTGTAGTCCCTACAGCTCCCGGATGAATGCTCCCGACGTCAGTGTGGGCTTTCCAAATGAGCTGCTCTCTCAACTTTTTAGGAACTACGATGACTTCTCTTCCGTTCGCATCGATGTAAACCAGCAGGTTCCTCACTAGTTTGACTCTCGACGGCTGGATGGGCTTGGTTACGGGCCAGCTGAAAGCCTTTCCTTCTTCGATGGCTGCTCGAATTGCCGCTATTTCAACGTCCTTCTGCTGTTGTTTGCCGATTACCTTGCGATCAATGATCGCTTTTTTTTTCGGATATTGCGTTCACAAACTCCTTCGTCACTCCAGGCGGGCGGGACAACCAATCGGCCACTCTGTTGAGTTTGCCTTTCACGTACTCGATGAGAACGTCGTAGTCTTGCAATGTCATAACCGAACGCTCTAGTCTTCCATTGGGCTCTCGGTGTCCTTCCCTCAGAAGCCACTTCAACAGCTTATGGTCAGAACGGACGATGACTCTCTGACCAAATATAACATTGCTTCAATTCCTTTTTGTTAGTTGACCTCTGGGAGTTTTTGATGGCCTCTTCTTTGGATTGCTGTGGCTTCACCCCGTTCCTGGTGACCACATGGCCTAAATACCCCACCTGGGACTGTAATAACTGACATTTTTCCAACTTTACCTTTAAGTTGGCGGTGCGTGAGGTCATCTAAGTAAATCTGTACTTCCTTGTCCAGTTGCTTCGGCAAAATAAAATTCATTACTCTTTGGAACACTGGTGGACTATTGGACAACCCAAACGGGACCACCCTGAACTCGAAATGACCGCTTCCCGTGGAGAAGGCAGTTTTCGAGATGCTATCGTCGTGAATGGCCAACTGCCAATATCCCGAGCGTAAATCCCTGCTCGAGAAGTAATGAGTCCCGTGCAACTTGGCCAAGGTTTCATCAATGATGGGTACTTAATATTTGTCCTTGCTGCCATTGACGTCCCAAGGTCTATAGTCTACACAAAGCCTCAGGGCCCTACGCTTCTTTTTCCAATCGCTTCCACTTTGGACTCCTGTGGTCACTCTTCATTCCTAGTGATCACGTGGTCCTGGCACTCTACCTGGGACGGTAGTAGTTAATCTTTTCTTTCCCTCGTCGGTCTTCTTCCCTTTGAGAGCGACGGACATCGATGAACATGCGTCTTGAGGTGTTTTCAATCTCTTCTTAGTCACTTGTGGAAATTTGACTCTTTCTCACCGTGACACTTGTTCCATTTTTTCTTTTCGGGCGAGGAATCAAACGGCTGTTCCGACTAACCTCCCCGTTCTCGTTGCCTAAACCACCATGCCGATGTCATCTTGGCTTCAAGGTAATACTCTTCAGTCGTCACCTTTATTGTTCAAGAGTAACTTTACCGCCTCCTTGGAAAGTGTTAACTTCCCGTTGAGATTTCCGCTCTGTGATACTTGCAAACCACGCTGAGCCTCACTGCACATTCAATGCAGCGGAGAGTAGACGTCCAGGGGAAACCATACCCCAAATTTTCTTCTCCGTCTATTCCTTTTTCATTTAACTTCCCTTTGGGATTCTGCTCGACAACTTCTCCAAGTATCCTCGAGCCTTCCCGCATATCCCATGCAGCGGAGAATAGACGTCCAGGGGAACTCATATCCCCCATATTTTCCTCACAATTACCAATGGAAACGACCAGGGGGAACGGCTATGCTGTATCACTCCTTGATCCAGCATTTCTGCTATTTGTCGCTTTACCTCCTCCTCGTGTGTAATAGGTACCCTGTAGGGTCGCCTAAAGATGGGAGGATGGTCCTGGGTTTCCAACTTCATTGGCATCAGGTTATTATAACCCAATGGCTCGCCATCCATTGAGAAGACATCTGAATAATCCCTTAGCCACTCTTCGACGGTTTTCCTTTCTTTGTCGGAGAAGGATTTCCAACCAAGGACATAGGAATTGAGGCGTGTCACTCGTTCTTCGAAGTCCTTCTTCGATGCTTGACTTCCTTTCACCGTGACATTCGTTCCAATTTGGGGTGAGCGTCGACCGGTCGTGTCGACTACCCTCCCTATTAGCTCTGCCTCCGTCACTAGGCCCACGACGTCTCCTTTTTCGCCAAGGTATTCTTCGTCATCCTGATTGATCATCAGTAACCTTATCTTCCGCTGTGGGATCCTGCTCGGTAACATTTTGAAGTTTCCCCGAGCTTCACTGCACATCCCGTGCAGCGGAGAATAGACGTCCAAGGGAACTACGTCCCCGGGTTTCATTCTAACTTCTCGCGTCAGAATCACGGCGGCCACCTTTAGTTTTTCGTGCGGGATTGCCTCTACCAGAGTCACCCTCGCACTATCTTCACTGTCTACTCCCTTTCCTTGGATGGTTACTGTTTCATTCAGAGTGACTGTCCTCTTCCGGTGGTCTACCTGGGCTTCGTACCTTTGTTTCGTCTTCATATCCTCCGAAACAACACGCCTATAGTCAAGTCTTGCTGAGCCTCTGGAATTATACAGACACAAAAGAATTCTTCAACCCCGCTTCCCATAGTCAAACTTACTTCTACTCCCCTTACATGAATGGGCGGGGCCGGTGCAACTGTGTACTGAGAAGTTGGCAACTGTCCAAAGAAGGCTCCCGATGTTCTTGTGCATAGCTTATGTCAATGTGACGGAAGCTCCACCATCGTTCAGCGCGGTGGAAGCTTGTTGAGCGACGAATACTGGTAGGGTGATCAGTCCTAGCCGACGGACTCACCGCTACTTCCTCTGAAGCTATTCGGGAGGCTTCTCCTTCCAGTCCTGCTGAAGGTTTGCTCGAGGGCACGCCTCTTCCCAATTTCGCATTTGCTGACAAATCTTGCACTGGCTTCGGCACCTTTCTTCCATTGTTTCCTCTTTGGAGTCTCTGTCTTCATTTGACTTGGTTTGTTTTCTCTTCTGGTTTCTCATGGGGTTGTAGTCACTTTCTTGAGTTGATTTATTCCTCCTGTGACCAGAGTCACAGTTCTTCCTTCTGGGCTCTCCTCTCTTCCTGGACTTGTCTCCGTCGTTCACCTCCACATCCTTGATGTTGTCCTCCTTCGTGGCTGTTCTTTCTTCTGGATGTTGTGAGTTGTAGTCCCAGGATGTGGGAGGATTTTGCAGTTTCTGCACTGTAGGTTGGATCGATTTTACATTTTTTTCGATTTCCATATTCTAATAGAGACAAAAACTTGCGCATGCATGAGAAAATAGCCTCTGCAAAATCTTAGCTTAATAGGTAATCATCTTCTGCCCCAGGCAGAGCGATGAAAATCATATTTTATTAGTCAAAAACGTATTTTTCTTATAATTTTTAAAATATTTCAATATGCATCAAAATTATTCCTAATAACTATAAAGTCGATGAAAAAGACCTCATATGATCGTTTTTCCAAGCACGTTGTCCTACGTTAATATCTTTTGCCCCAGGCAACAACGTCAAATGTTGAAAAAATAGGTAATTTATATACATATTTTCAGATCGGCTCTTTGTCTTAAATAATGCATTTATATATTTCCCATAGCATTTATATCGTTGCTTAGGCATGAAATAACACACACGCAAAATTTTATGACTAGGCTAGGGTTTAAAGGTCATCTCTGGTGAGTGCTGCCAGCAGCAGCTGCCACTGACGCGCCAGTACGCACTGCGTACTGGCGTATGATTGAAATGAAACTACAAAGGCCAGTTCAGTGGATCATATGCCTATTACACGGTAATGAATTATCACTGCGACACCTCATTCAAGACTTGGACGGCAAAACAACTGGGCCAGTGGGCTTTACTGGACCAGTTGGAAAACAACTGAACGACTGCGAAAAATTTCCAATTACAGAATTCGATGCCATTCCATCTCCCGACATTGACATAGATGATGCCGAGTTGAGCACTGACCAAAAATATTTGTTAGGCATCTACAGAGCAGTGTCGAGCGGTAGCTGCTCTTCAGCTCTCGCGGCTCGAAATCCAGGTAAGATGGCGCATTCCAGGTGGCTGACAACAGCAAATAGATTTCTGCGCCTCTATGTTTCAACCAGTGAACCCTCCAGCACCTTCAACGAAATTGTGCGATTCATTATGACAGTTTACGCACCAATTTGGTTTAAGATAAAGAAAAACTCCAGTTTCACTGAGGGCGCAAAACATTTTTTCGAAATGATGCGTCTCTCTCAGACCATGCCTCAAAGATCTAAGACAATCGCCAACAAAGTCCTCCGTAGAAATTCTTTCTTTGCTCACCCAGAAAATATTTTGATCTCCATGCTACATGCCGATGAGCAACACATAAGAGAATTGGGATGGAGAAGAATATTAAAAGCACGATCAAAACAATCACCAGCGGGGGAAATTCGAGCCTTCGCCATGCCTGAGCTGCTCTACGATAGTCAAAACTATTACGAAATGATCAACGGGCAAACGGCTGAGGTGACCGAACCCCCCGTTACAAAAACAATACCTGATACCCGAATAAAAGAGTTTGTTGAGACGGGAGACCAGCCTGATGGACTGATCCCACTATTCCCTTGTCATACTCAAGCGGTCGAGAGACTCATCAAATTAGTAACCGAAGCCTCTGCCAGTGTAAGTGGAATAGAAGAGAGGGACGGATTCATCCGCTCCCGTCTTCACTCCCGAACAAAAATTCCGATTTGATTCTAAGAAAGATTACCGTATGTAAATCGACATGCAGCCAAAGGAAGGGTGGTTGGGGCTGGATAGGGTGGAACTCGACGTACAGCCACCTCCTCGTGGTGAGTTCTGGGTTGCTAATTTTATAAAATTAGCAAGCGAGGAGCTGTACTTAGTACTTATCGTACTTATAACATCGCATTAACGTAATTATAATCCACATTTAGACTTTTCTCGGGGACAGAAGATATTACTCTAGAGTCATAAAATTTTGCGTGTGTGTTATTTCATGCCTAAGCAACGATATAAATGCTATGGGAAATATATAAATGCATTATTTAAGACAAAGAGCCGATCTGAAAATATGTATATAAATTACCTATTTTTTCAACATTTGACGTTGTTGCCGGGGGCAAAAGATATTAACGTAGGACAACGCGCTTGGAAAAACGATCATATGAGGTCTTTTTCATCGACTTTATAGTTATTAGGAATAATTTTGATGCATATTGAAATATTTTAAAAATTATAAGAAAAATACGTTTTTGACTACTAAAATATGATTTTCATCGCTCTGCCTGGGGCAGAAGATGATTACCTATTAAGCTAAGATTTTGCAGAGCCTATTTTCTCATGCATGCGCAAGTGTTTGTCTCTATTAGAATATGGAAATCGAAAAAAATGTAAAATCGATCCACCCTATTCTGCAGTATTCGGCTTCTATCTTGTGGCGTTTCTTCTCTTAGGACTTCATCTCTTAGTCCTAAGCTTGGGTTGTTTACCGAAAACTTGATTGATTCCATCCAATATTCCCGACGGGCTGTTCCTTTGATGCAATTACAAGCATACTCCGGCTTAACGGTCTTCAACGCGTCCTTAGGTATGCCCACTTTAATGTCTCCTTATGGGATTAACCTGCACCAAAGCATTACCTGCACTTAATATTCTTGTGGCAATTGGGTTGACTGTCTCACCTTGTTCCTTCCTGACGGCGTTTGGGCTGGTTCCTGGGTTCTCTTGTGCCTGTTCGCCCATAAACTTCGGCGAACTTCCTTCCACTGTGTGTCCAAAAGTCGTTTGCTCAGGACCCCTTACTGCCTGTTCACGTTGCAAAGGTAAGCTAGTACTCTTTAATACCTGTACGACGGTTTCTATATTCTTCTGCCGGTCTTCGTCGGTGCGGTGTTTCTCGTCTCTTGTGGTGTGCGCACTTCTGCAAGGGTTCTTTGGGATGTCTTCTGGGTTCTCTGGTCCCCACCCAACCCTTTCCTGCCTCGAAAGTAGTTCTTCTCTATCGGGAGGAACTAGAGAGATTCTTCGGGGACGAACCCCCGACCTTCGGTTGTCCCAATACTCCAATTTCGGAGTAATCATTGCAAGGTCTTCCAGTTTCGACCTTCTTCGATTTATTTCTTCTCCTAATTCCTTGCATTCCTTTAATAACCGAATAATGTTGGCAAAATTTATCCTTTTTAAATTTTCCAAACTTTCTGTACTCATTTCCTTTAAGTTCGTTGGTTCGGTATCACAAATGTTAATTACGCTTTCTTCTTCATTCGTTATTTCCACGCTCTTTACCGACATCGCGAAACTTATTTGCTTATTTATTTTTATTTCAAAACCTTTAAAACTGTAATCACTGTTAGCGACACTTTTTACTGTTCACAATTATTTTAACGAATTACTGTTCCCAATATTTTACGATAGTGCTTTACTGTTACGTCAATTTATTTTAACAAAAAGTTACACTCTTGCTACCAATACCTTGCAATAGGATCCCACTTCTGTGACACCATTTATGTTGTGCGCACCTTTCTTTTACTTAGGTACTGCGCACCTTTATTTCTTTTGTAACTTCTGACACCATTTCTGTAGTGCCCAACCCGTTTATTTATTTACGGTGCTGGACCCCTTTTAATTACGTTAAGTCACTTCACTAACACCCTTTAATTCTATTTCAAATTATTTCTTATTTTCGTTTAGGATGACTCGGCCTATCCAGACGGATGGCCCTTTAAATTGATAGGCGTAAGTTCCTTCGGCTTTCCAGAAGCCTACTTTGAATGTTAATTCACCTCAGCTAACAAGAGAGGCCTATTGCAAGGTGGCAGAGAAACAACACGCTCCCTCTTATAAAGTTTATTCAATTTCACTCAAATTAGTACATAAATTCAAAGTAATAGGCTGATAGATGATTATCAATTTTGCTTACAATAAAATCCAGTTATTAATTTAACGAAAAGTTTCACAAGTCTTTTAGTCTACAAAATCCTTTATACAGAGGGGGCTTTTTATTTTCATGTAACAATAAAACTTAGCACTAAATGGAATTATCAAAATCGACAAAGGAATTGGAAAGAATGAATTACTTACAAAATTTCGAAGTTATTCTCAACAGTTCTGCGCGAGTCCCGCAGATTTATTTCCAGAACAAAAACCAATTACGTTCATTGAAAATTCACAAAACTCTTGGTCTGCTGGCTAACCTAAATTTAGGTATTCTGACTAAATTCTCTTTTACAGTCGCTAACACTAAGTTCTTATACAAAAGTTCGCGTAAACGAAGGCGATTCAAACTTTAAGTACAATCGTGACAATTTTACTTCAATTTAGAAATTTCTATTTTACCACAAGTCTAAAGAATTACTTGAGCCACTGTTAACTTTCGGAGGAACGACTACAACTGATTTGAAACTCTAAGTTCCACCTCAGAATTACAAAAACTCCTCCCTTTGGTGTCTAAAGGGCCTATCAAAACCAATTTCATTACATGACATCATTCGTACAAAAATTACTGATCTTCTATTGGCTCTAATCTCAACTTTGTTAAATTCTACGCTCCGCCTTTCTTAACGAAATTTTTAAATTAAAATTTGAAATTTGAAATTTAAAATTTAAAAATTTAAAACCAAACTTTTAAATTTCGCTCGAGGGCTTACCTCAGACGAAACCACGATAAACAAAAGTGACACCTTACAAGGTTCAAAATGAAAACAGACTCTTAAGCTATAACTGCCCTTTGACTTCTACCATAAATCTACCCAAGACTGTCAAACAATAAGTTCTCTTCTCCGATTACACACTCAGCCTTTGGTTATACTCAAGGCAGCGGCACTCTTTACTTTGGTCGGTGTTCATTTTAAAAGATTTAAATTTTCACGCGATATTAAATCAATTTCAAAATCCCTCCCATGAGAATCTGAATTAAGATAGAACAAACGTTAAGCAATTTGAAACACACTCTAATTCATTCGTTCATGAATACTTATAAGCCAAAACACCTTGCTTTTAAAGATGTACACAACGAAATCTTAAACTAAAATTTCTGCATCTATTTTACCAAAGATTTCGGCATGCCAATTTTATGGTTACAACAGCCTATTGGGTAACCCAGCACTGGCCTCACGTGGCATGTTAGTGAAACTATACACCAGCTGATTAATTACACCAGTACACATTTGAAAACTTGTCAAGCGATTTTTACAAACTAGTTGGTGATTCTATATAATTTGAGTACGCTGATCTCACAAATATAGTTAGTTTTTCCCTATCACGTATGGTTTTCTTACTACAGGGTGTATTTAAATCCCCCATTTATCCTCAAATGTGAACCATCTTATCGAGACCAACATTGGATTGCACATGCTAATCCATAAATTTTGTTGTTATAGACTACAGTAACGCTTACATAATAATGTAGGGTAAATATATATAACAACCAGTCCCGTTCCCAGCAAAATACTCTCTCCCCTCCCATCAATGGGTGGTTAACATTTGGGGACAGATGAGGTATTACAACACCTAATTAAAGCAGAATTAAATAGCTCCTAGCTCTTGGACAAGCATATTGCTTGTTTATGAAAGAATAAAAAAATAACTGAAAGAAACAAAATATATTTACCTTCTTTACTTGCAAACATTTCAGGACTTATTCCAAAGACTTAAGACTACGAAGGTAGATCTGACTAATGACTAAACCGGTGCTTCTTTGATGTTTTCTTATGCTGTGCGTTAGGCTGATCTCGTTGCAGACACCAGCAGTAATCCGCCATCATATTTGTATGCCATCTTCCTTGATATCCTCTTTCCATGGTTTTGATGTCCTGGTGAAATCGTTCCCCTTGCTCCTCACTGACATCTCCGAGATTTTCGGGAAAACGGTCAAGATGCGAAAATAAGAAGTGAACTTTCAGGCTCATGTTGCAGCCTAAGGCGCAAAACTTTTTAAGCATATTTTCCACCAGTCTTTCATAATTTGGTCTTTTGTAGTTTCCCAAGAAGTTTTCAACAACATCTTTGAAACCAAGCCATGCTTCTTTTTCTTTATTGGTCATTGTGTTCAGGAAATGATCGTCTGTCAATAACTTTCTAATTTGAGGACCTATAAAAACACCTTCCTTTATTTTCTCGTAGCTAATCTTTGGATATTTTGAACAAATGTACTTGAAACACTCACCTTCTCTATTCAATGCTTTGACATACTGCTTCATCAAGCCTAACTTAATGTGCAAGGGTGGTAGGAGTATTTTATTTGGTTCAACTAGATGTTCATGTAAAATGTTCTTTGATCCTGGGGTAAGATTCTCTCTAGGAGGCCAAGTTTTCCTCTTCCAGTGCTGGTCACGTGCTCAACTATACCATTCGCAGATGAAACATGGCATCTTAGTGTATCCTGATTGCTGCCCAAGTAACATGCAAAGGACTTTGAGATCCCCACACAATATCCATCTGTGATTTTGATACTGAATTTTTTCCAGAAGCAGTTTCATGTTATCATAGGTCTCTTTTAAATGAGTAGACTGGGCCACTGGGATTGATGCATATTTGTTATCGTTGTGCAATAACACTCCTTTTAGACTGGTTTCAGAGGAATCTATAAACAACCTCCAGTCACTGGTTTGGTATTCGATGCCTAGCTTGCACACTTATCCTATGATGTCCTTGCAAAATACCAAGGGACCATCTTCTTCGAAAAAAGGCCCGAAGTCTTTCTCACGATTTCTGTACCAAGCGAAGTATGTGTCGGATGCCAATAAATTGTTCTCCTGCAATCTAGACCCCAAAAGTTCTGCAGTCCTTAGGCAGATTCAAATCCCTGACTAAGTCATTTAGTTCGGCTTGGGTTAATGGTTTAGGATCTCGGTCAGCTGTTGGCTGTTCATGAACATCATCATTGTCTGGATTTGGAGCTGAATCAGAATCTGAATTGTATTGATCCAGACTCTCGGGTGGGCGGGGAATACGAACTTCTGGACCATGGGGTACCGGCCTTATTGCAGATGGAAGACTTGGGTAGTGAAAGCTCTCTTTATTCTTTGCATTATAACCTTTAACATTGCAAGAACAGAAGTAGCAGTCGTCGGTATGGTTTCTAGGTTCGCGCCATACCATAGGGATCCCAAATGGCAAACTTTTCTTTTTACCTTTGCTCCAATTCCTTAGTGCCGCAACACACGTAAGACAAACCTTGTGTGGAGCCCAACTTTTGTCTTGATCTCCTAATTTAATTCCAAAATAAGCATGATAAGTTCTCTTAATGAAGGTCGTTACATTTGTCCTTTGTTTTACAATAACATACCGACCACAAATATAACAAAATATGTCTGGACTATGGGTACATCCTCTAGAAGTAGGCTGACCATATTTCCTTGAGACAAAAACGGGACATTGGGATGGCAAAAAAAGGACGGGGTTATGTAATATTCTGTATTCATGAAAAAGTAAGTACATAAACCGGGACAAAATTGACATTTTTATTAAAACGACGGGACGGCCAGGAAATATAAAACAAACGGTACTGTCCCGTTCAAAACGGTACGTATGGTCAGCCTATCTAGAAGCCATTATTAAAATTTTAAAGACGTAATGTTAGAATTATCTATCTGAAAAATATGAAAAAACGAAATTAATTAAAGATAAAAAAGGTTAAAAATTACAAAACGCCCCAAAATTGTTTTGCTAATAACTTTAAAACTGTGGGTGATAGAAAAAAACTGGTAGCATTTTTGAATTCAGCGCAGCGAACTGATTCAGAATCACAACTCAAAATAAAGAAATCGATTTTCATGCAGACCGGTGTTATTTAAGATGGGGCGGGAAAAAGGTTTTACATTGCATCCAAAATACTTGAGAAATACTTGAAAATACTCGTTTTTTTCAAGTACATTTTTTCAAGTACAAATACAAGTGCAACTAATTGTGAAATGTCAAGTTCAAGTACAAGTACCTAAAAATTGGTGCTTAAGTATCAAGTATCAAGTACAAGTAAATACTGCCCTATCTTTTTTCTGCCCTATCTGGCCTCAACTCTAGGAAGGCGTATGGTCCTGATAGTGTTCCTCCTGTTGTTCTTAAGAACTGTGCTTCTGTGCTGACACCCTGCCTAGGAAAACTTTCTCGTCTTTGTCTCTCATCTAGTACTTTTCCTTCCTGCTGGAAGCTCGCTTTCATTCAACCTGTCCCAAAGAAGGGTGACCGATCTCAACCCTCCAACTATCGTCCAAATGATTTGATTTTGTGCCTTTCCAAAGTTTTTGAATCTATCCATCACAGATTCTTAAACATCTTTCTTCTCACAATCTTCTTTCAGATCATCAGTATGGATTCCGCAAGGGACGCTCTACTGGCGATCTTCTTGCATATCTCTCTGACTCTTGGTGATCTTTCTTTCGGGATTTCGGTGAAACTTTTGCGATTCCCCTGGACATATCAAAAGCTTTTCATAGAGTCTGGCACAAATCTTTAATTTCGAAACTGCCCTCCTTCGGTTTCTATCCTTCTATCTGTGCCTTCATCTCTAATTTCCTTTCTGGCCGATCTATAGCTGCAGTTGTAGATGGCCACTGTTCTTCTCCTAAAGCTATTAACAGTGGTGTTCCTCAGTGTTCTGTCCTGTCACCGACTCTTTTCCTTTTATTTATTAATGATCTTTTAATTCGCACTTCCTATCCTATTCACTCCTATGCCAATGATTCCACTCTTCACTTCTCCACCCGCTTCCCAAAGCGTCCCTCACATCAGTCGCTTCATGATTCGCGTAGTACGGCTATGGGACACCTGACCTCTGATCTTTCTGCTATATCTGATTGGAGCAGAGAAAACCTTGTGTTTTTCATTGCCTCAAAAACTCAGTACCTCCATCTGTCTACTCTTCACAATCTTTCACACGACTATCCCCTTACCTTCAACAACACACAACTCAATCCTTCCTCTTCTCTTAACATTCTTGGCGTTTCCTTTTCTCGTGATCTTTCCTGGAAAGATCACATTTACTCTCTTTCTAAAAGAGCTTCTAAGAGGTTAGGTGTGCTCTACCGCCTCCGCAGTTTCTTCACCCCCACTTAGTTGCTGTCTCTGTACAATGGTCTTGTTCGCCCCTGTATGGAGTATGCTTCTCATGTGTGGGGTGGCTCAACCCACACAGCAGTACTTGTCCGAGTGGAATCAAAGGCTTTTCTTCTCATCATTTCCCCGCCTCTTACTGATTGGTTTCAATCTCTCTCTCTTCGCCGCAATGTTGTCTCACTCTCTCTTTACTATCGCTATCATAATGGACATTGCTCTTCTAAACTCTCTAACTTTAGGGAGGGCACGCAGTACCAGACTTTCTACACTTTCTCATTCCTTTTCTCTCCAACTATCTAATGCAAGGGTTAATCGGTATTTTCAATCTTTCATCTACACCACCAGTCAACTCTGGAACAATCTTCCTCACTCCATCTTTCCTCCTGTCTATGACGTCCCATCTTTCAAACGCAGAGTGTCTATCCATCTCGACAACCCCAGACCATGATTCTGGCTCCCTTCTTCTTTTGCCCTTGGCCCCTTGGCCCTTTTGCCCTTAGCCCCTCCTTCCTACATAAAAAAAATGGACATTCAATTGACCTAACCTAACCGGGATTAAATGTTTACAGCCTGTTGATAACTTATGACTAAGAATAGTGGTGACTGATATATTTCATGAACTTATTTCAGAACATGCTAGTGCTCCAGAATAACATGCAGGCCTTTCTCCGTGGCAGATGTTTTCAGTTTTTTATATACTAATAGCTGTAGTAAGTCAATAAAATAATGTTAATAAAGTAATTAAATTTTTCTTCACATTTTGTGACTCTCTTTGTTAAAATTGTAAGGAGTGTATTCTGGTTTGGGGGAATGTAGAACAGCTTAGGCCAGATTAACCCCCGGGGTGGCATCTGGCCTAAGCCAGAATATACCCGGGTATAAACTGGCGGGGGTGTAATATGGCTTGCTACAGCGGCCTGGTCCGTGTCCCTGGGTTTTGAGTCGGACCCGGTCTGGCCAGTCATGTTGTTCTTATTTTGTAGCCCGTGTCCGGCCCGGCCTGTAAGAATTTTTTAAAACATGCACCCGGCTCGCCCCGCATTTGACACTCTGTCACCGATCTATAACACACTGTCATCTATAGTATTATAGGTGTGTGTGTGACTATCAAAATCGTGTATTATGACCAGCAGCAACTACAAAATTAATGTTGGCAGCATTTTAAGAAAAAATTGTAAATATTTTAAATTATTATTATTTTTCTTTTATCACTCACTACACATTTGAAAAAAGTTTAAGCCCGTACCCACCCAGGCCCGTAGTCAAACATTATATTTTCAGCCCATACCCGGCCCGTGTCCTTCATGCTCTCAACAAGCTCGCCTATGGCTGGGCCGGGCATGGCTTAACCCTTTAAGGCCGGAATTTCTGTAGGGTTAAGCTATGAATACGTGTACTTGAAACGCTACCACTTCGCACTGGTCGTCCTTAAAGGGTTAAGGTCCTACTCATGTTCTTGCAGACCTCTAGCCCAGATATTAAAAAGATCTTCGTTTTCCGAAAAATTTTAAAAACTTGTCCTGTTTGTGGAAATTTCTACATTGTTACAGATTACCGCAACACACTTCAAAGGCATTTTGCATTTGTTTACAATAAACAAACTTTAATTAACTTGGAATGCGTTGAATACGACTCCACTAGTTTTAATTTACGGTTGAGTCATTACGTCATCAGCCTCCAGCACCCATTATTGGCTGCAAAAATATTGCAATTTTTTAAAATATCAATTGACTGAGAAACTACAAGTTAAATACATAATTTTACGGAAATAAATTTTATCCTTTGGAATTACATAATAAAAATTGCCTGATTTGCCCTCATTTTAGAAACGTTTATACCTATTTGGCAACTCAATGGGGATTACAACGCAGACATTTCGACAAGAATAATTGCCAAGACTATATATATATATATATATATATATATATACATATTTATATAATATATATATCAATTGATGAGTATCGTTGTATGAATGGTATAATATATTTGCAGTATATAATAGAACCACTACAGTCTTTAGTTTGCATAAGTTTTTAATGTTCGTTTGGATACAATATTGCAAAAAATATTTGTTCATAGAGGAACTAGCAAAACAAGCTTTACGTTTTTCTCTATAGCGATAATCAGTTAATTTCATGTAAGTGGTTGAACGCAAGTGCCGATTTCAACCAATTTATTTAGAAGACCTTGTTGAAAGAGTGGTTATAGCAACTTTTTCTGAGTAGTTAAAAAGGTTGGTTATGGCTAAAGATGGTTGACTCTATAGTTTAAAGTGGTTCTTTGAACCGTCGTTCACTCTAAAAATTAGCTGAAATGGGCACCAGTAAAACATTTTAAACTGATCTAATTAACCAGCTTTCATTGTCAATGTATATTATTTCATTGTTTAAAAAATCTCTAAAAATCAGTTACTCCTTTCATGTAATTTTTTGTCGTCTGACAGGTAACAGCAGAGGACGCGGATGGTGCTATAGATAAAGGGCTTCTGTTTACGGTAGAAGGCGAAGGCGTGGACGAAAGGGAACCTACTCAAGGCACATTTCTTATGCACCCTTCTTCAGGAGAACTCCTACAGATCAAGGTATGGAAATATTTGCCATACGTAGTTTCTGAAAGAAGGTGTGGGAATGTATTTGGAATCATGAAAGCGATAAAATTAAGTTGATAAATTTTATAAATTTAACTTTTATGAACATAGAATAAATACGTAAATTAAGATGTTTGATGCTGGACAAGTAGAATCGGTTTATATACATATTATAATCTGCATCTTTGTACACAACGGTTTCATATGACATGGACTTAGATGCAAAGCAGAGCGTTTCAGTACACATTCAAATGCAAGTGTTGACTTTTGTTAGTGAGTACAAATGAAAGTGCGAATGTGTGTGATATTTTGACACATGCACTAAAATGCATTTCTAATGCAATCATATCCAGTTCTATTACTCTCTCTACATTTAATAAATGTATAAATATTGATATATACACTGAGCATTTAGGGTTTATCAATTAAAGTAAACATAAACATTTTTACACGTAATATACTGTAGTTCGAATTTCTGTACTTTCTCCATCCTTATATATACAACGTTGAAAAATGCTTAAATTTTCTTTTGACAACGTCCACTAGCTGCAAAATGTGTGGCGCGTACGTATCTCTTGTTGAATTTTCAAAATCTTGAGTTTTGCTTGAATACACTTTGAAGTTCAGTATCCTCAAAGGAAGAGTTTTGTCAGATGATCATTGAGACAATTTCTGGAAGGAAATGAAGGAACGGAGCCCCATCATGCAGGAAGATCATGTTACTCGACATTCATAAACTAGAGATGGAATTAAGACACTTTACGACGTCTTCAGTTCTGAGACACCAATTATATATAGTACACTAAAAAATGTCCTTTGAAACTGACCTGAAATTCCAAAGAAAAAATTAACAAATTGTCCTTCGAAAATATCGAAGTATGTTGTCCTGTCTTTTCAAAGTACATGATTTAAGAGGCAAGTAACATTTCACTGGGCTACACATTCAATCGATTTTATTTTAGTTTTTGCTATAATTAATGGGCAATTCATATTTTACTTATGACACCAACAAAAATTGTTTCTATTATTTAAAAAAATGTATGCTGCATCACTTCAATCGACCCCACTTCCAGGTTACAGAACTTGGAAAAACAAGTGATTTACGAGAAGAGCCAACTTTGAGCAAAATGTTCATATCTAACCATTAATGGTCAGCGTCGGTTGTGGCCAAGAAATTAGACAGGAAAACAAAGAAGTTGAAACAGAAGAATGGATGGGAAAAAGGAAGAAAGGGAGGAGGAGAAACGAAAGCGAATAGAAGAGGATAGACGCCCAGATTAGCCAAACGTAGAGTTGTTAAGATATCTTTGCAGTTTGGGGATCCAAACCCCAAGCACCATGCCTACTAACTCCAGAAAAAGACCAGCAAACCCACTGAAAAAATGTCAACAGATGCCGACTGTGGAACCGCCGACAATTTCTCAGAGAATCAAAAAGAAAAGCTCTCTACTTGCAACGGTGTCACATGTTTACGGAGACTCTCTAGTCATTAGTTATGTCATTTTGTTTGTTTGTATATCTCAAAGATTTTAAAACAGTTGCTAATTATTGTAGAATACATGATGACCATAATATTACATTAAGGTAGTGCCTTAAATTGTACTTTTGTTACGTCTGTACTCTACATTTTTTATGTTTGGGTAAAAATTTTAATTTGTGAAGAGCGTAAGGAAATGGTCCTCGGCAACCACGGCGCCGTATAGATGATGCACACATAATTAATAATATAATTAAGTCCTGCAGTACTGTAACGAGTGAAAAAGTGTTCATTTTAATATACTGTATGATATAGTAAATTTTAAAGCACGTACTTTAAAATTAGTGGTGTACCGATTAATCGGCATCGGCCAATTTCAGCCAATTCTCACCGATTCTTTGAAATTTTAAATTTTTCATTACAAAACAAAATCTATGACTATAGAAAATTGAAAGGACAAAAAACACTATTTGTGATAATTTATACTCATTTCAAAGTGTAATTATATAAAAATAGTTTACATTCAAGAAAAGGGAAAGCTTAGTAAGTTAAGTTGCCCATAAATTTATATTTTCTCTAACTAGCTAATCTCTAAATATTATAAACTATTGTAATCTCCTACTCTATATTAATAATTAATAATTCTATATTAAGTTATATTTTATAATTTATATATTAAACCATCTTATTATATTGACTTTATTTCAAGTATTTTAATAATTTTATAAACTCAAACATATATTCATTTTTTATTTTATTCAAATTGGCCACCAGGGACTTGAAATTTTAATGAAAATTTTTGTTGTTGTTTACATTGTTGAGGAAAGAAAATACCTTCAACATAATGAAAACTAATTACTTTCAATATTAATATTCAATTTATGAAACTAAAATAAAATTATTTATTCATTTTACTGAGCAATAAAACTTTTGCACATCTTTTCAGCTACGTTATGTGAGTAACAAATTCTGGTGCTGTATATTATGGAGTGAGCTAAGGGAAATCAATTAAACAAATTTGAAATGTAAAAATGTGAAAATTGAAAGTTTTTACATTAGATTAGTAAAATTTATGAAGGAATTGACTTTTTAAAAACTAGGCAAAGAATCGGCATCGGTATTGGCAGTTTTTCATGGAATCGTCATCGGCTCAATTTTGGAATCGGTACATCACTATTTGAAATTCCTCTTTGCAATATCTGATCAGGTTTTAGTGTGTTCTTCAATAGTGCTTTAAAAATTACGTAACATTGACAGGAAAACTATAAGAAGACTGATAGTTCCTCATTGCTTTGTAAACAATCAAAGGACGTTTTTGAGTGTATTCCGTAAAAAAAAAAAAAAGCTAACATGATCTTCCAACAAAACTATAATTTCACTTTGCGTATAACCTTGTTCAGTTCTCAATGTCTTCTGAACTTAACTTAACACTTCGAAAAGTTTCCAATCTTTGTTTGTTCATCATGAAAAACAGAACTCCTTATAAACTTTCAGATCTTTAAGTAAGTCGACATTTTGAACGGAAAACTTTTCTGTTCATACCATGCGTAGCTATTACGGATTCAAACTTAGCTAACTACACAATGCAACAAATTCACCGGTTCGAATAATGAACTAGAAAGTGTGACCAGTTTTCATCAGTGGCGTCATCTGGTTTGTAAAATTACTTACGCTAATTAATGAAATTTATACGTTTTGAATGTATCTTCAATATTGCTGGATTTATTATACTTTGAAAAAGTAAAAGAACTTTATGATCAAACTGTAGATCTCAGTTCGGCGAATTCGAGTCAGGAATACAAAAGCTCTCGGATTAGATGAAAATTTATTTACTCACAAAGACCAAAAAGTTCAGTGAAGGTTCAAAGTAGGTTTATAATAAAGGGAGTCTTTATTTATTGCATTTAAATAACATTAAAGGTCCACATTTAATTACTTCATTTATCCATTGTCCATTCGCTGTTCATACGGACAAAATGATTTTTTAATTACGTGACTATTTTAGCTAGTCCGTCACGTTAGCTTTTCAGAATAACGCATCCGAGATAAAAAACCGCGATTGAAATAAAAATTTAGAAGCAAAAACCCAAAGTTTAAATGGCCATACACTCTTATATTTCTAACGGTAATTGCGGAATATTTTTCCAAATATTTAATCTGCAAACCGAAAGAAAAGTACATTTTCCCTTAAAATGAATATTTTTTTCCTCTCTCTCTCTCTCTCTCTCTCTCTCTCTCTCTCTCTCTCTTATATACAGGCCCACCAAGAGGGTGGTGATACCGTGGAAAAATCCCCTGGGCCCGGACATCTAGGGAGCCCAGAAAGAGGGAGGATAAAATCTAAAAATATTAATAAAGCAATTGATTAAATAACAGAGAGGAAATATAATTAATGAACATACATTCTATAGAGATTATCATAGTCAAACTGAAACAGATAAAATATAATCTGCGGTCCACCAATACCCAAGACCGACTGACAGATCTGGGAACCATTATAATTGAAAGCCAGTTAGCCCGTACTTTAAATTTCATCAGAATCATTTACCAATTTGCTAGATAGAAGGCAAAGAAAGTACACTTCTAATTATGAAAATTTTGCAGTAAACAATTGTCTTGCCTGCATGGGCTGGTACTGCATTTATAAATTGTATGGTGATAGAATTAATATAATTGATTCGAAAAATAAAATAGTCATTTTCTTCTGAGTTATTTATTCATACTGTATGTTTTGAATAGTGACTTGGAAATATAATCAGTTTGCTTGTTATGTATACAAAACACATTCATAATAAAATACTGAGTAAGAGTAAACGGGGGGCGGCCCATATACCAATCCTTCCACGGGCAGGTTTCGGCGGCCTTGCTTATATATACTGTATATATATATATCTAATATATATATATATATATACAGGGTGTCCCATAAGACTGGAACCATAGGGTAAAATAAGTAATTCATGTTTTTCCGTTTATGCAAGTGCCCATGATGTCTTTGAGTAAGGAACAACGCATCCAGGTAATTCTGCTCGTAGAAAATCGGAGTCAGAGGGAGGTCGCTGAGGAATTTAACAGATTGCATCCGGACCGCGCGCCGATAACACACAGCTGTGTCGGCAAACTTGTAGCAAAGTTCATGGAAACGGGATCCATAGGAGATAAACCACGCAGTGGACCTCCGAAGACATCCACCAACGATGACTCAGCCGCTACCATCCTCCCTCATTTCACAAACAGTCCCCAAAAGTCTCTTCGGTGTTTTTACTGCCGTTTTTATCATTTTGCCCTATGGTTCCAGACTTACGGGACACTCTATATATATATATATATATATATATATATATATATATATATATATATATACAGGGTGTCCCGTAAGTCTGGACCCATAGGGAAAAAAATAAAATTACAAAATAGTCCAAAAATTTATTACATAATCTGTTCAAAGTGTCCGCCGTTGTGTCGCACACATAGTTGAAGACGCAATCTCCACTGCGACAGCACTTTCTGAATCACAGTCGCAGAAATTTCTTGACACGCCTCCACAATGCGTGCTTTAAGGTGGAAAATGTTCTGAAGTTTGACCTCGTACACTTTGGCTTTCAAGTGGCCCCACAAATAAAAATCATAATAAAAAATAATAAAAAAATAATAATAATAAAATAATAATAATAACATAATAAAAAAATATATTATAAATCCCTATGGGTCCAGACTTACGGGACACCCTGTATATATTATATATATAATATATATATATATTGATAATACATGTATATAAAATCCTGTTTTCGCTTTTCAATTTGGAAAACGAGTTAAAATTTAAATTCCTACTTAAATTCCTATAAAAAAAATTTGTAAAGTTAAAATAATTAATTGCAAAATTAAAACTGAAAATAATTGCATAAAATACAAAAACAAGTCATTGCTTTAATTTCAAAGAAAAACATTTAATATCCAATTTCCGATTTAATCTTTAAATAGGTTAAAAATTGAAAATAATACAAAAAATCCTTTATTTTTGTTAAACCGTTTAAAATAACTTCAAATGCGATTTAAAATTTTTTTTTTTAATTTTTAAACATTTTTTACAATTTTATTTTGAGAATTTATGTTGTGCTTTTTTTATGGGATTCCATTGATTTTAATGATATTACAATATTATTTCGTATTTTCGTATAGAGGGTGATTCAAAATATATACCTCATTTAACCTCAATGACGTTCCTCGTGTTGGTCTCTCTTCACACGAAGGTCATGCTGGTGGCTCCGACTCTAGGCATGGTTTGGTGGAGCAGCGAGTTCCTCTCTTGCGCTCTCCACCGCACATAGCCAGATACACCCGGCTCATCTGGTACCGTCCTGAGCCAGGCATCCAGTTTTCTTTTGAAGACTTCAACTTTGATCCTTGTAACGTTTCTAAGGTCTTTTAGAAGCTGGTTAAAAAGTCTTGGCCCCCTGACAATCAAGCTATTTTCCTTCAGTGTTAAAGAGATCCTTTGTCCGGCCTTTAATTTGGGAACACTACACATTCTGCCTTTCCTATTTTCCAGCGTTGTTTGGATGGTAATTGGGTTTAGTTTGAGGTTTGGTACCAGTTTCTCGATCATTATGGTGTACCTCTCTCTTCTTCTTTCCGGGGAGTACAGATTTAGTTTATGTAGTCTTTCCCAGTAGTTGAGTTCTTTGCAGCCATCAATCTTAGTTGTGAAATGTCTGAGTTTTTTCTAGTTTATTAGTTTCGTCCTTTTTATATGCGGACGTCAAGACTGAGCAGTATTCAAGTTTTGGTATGATCAGTGTTTTCAGCAGGGGAATCATTACTGTCTTGTCCCTTCTTTTGAACGTTCTTATCAGCTGTCCCGCAACTCTTTTTGCTTTGTTTTTCGCTATCTGATTTTGTGTTTTGAATTTTGCATCATGGTCATTATAATCCACAACTCGATCGTTTTCGTGCTCCTTTGAATTTCTTGTGTATCTGGAGCAAATATGCAGTCTGTTTAAGTTCCTCATTTCTACCTTATCTCAAGAGCTGAAATTTCTCGGTGTTAAATGTCATATTGTTGTCTTCTGACCATTTGTATATTTTGTTCGTGTCCCTGTGCAAGGCCTCCACCTCATTTACATCACTGATTTTTCTGCTGATCTTTGTATCATCTGCAAAGGATGTTACTATATTGTTGCTGTTTACTCCCTTGTCTATGTCTGCTAGCATGATAATGAACAGGAGTGGGGTCAGTACTGTACCTTGTGGTATTGAGCTGCGTACTTCCGATTCTGATGATGATATACCTTGAATTTTGACGACCTGTAGACGTTCTCTGAGGAAGTCGTAGATCCATTTTCCAACTTTGCCTGTTATTCCCATATATTTTATTTTATGTGCTATTACACAATGATCACATTTGTCGAAAGCTTTAGGAAAATCCCTGTATATGACATTGTAATTTTCATTGCCTTCCACTGCATCTAGGATATTGTTATAGTGCTCTATAAGTTGTGATATGTATGATCTTCCTGATCAGAATCCGTGCTGGTTTTCGTTGAATCTTTCCAGTGTCTCCAAGAAGTCATAGATTTTCGCTCTAACTATTCTTTCAAATACTTTGGTGAGGTGCGACGTCAATGATGCTGGTCTATAGTTCTTTGCTTGAGATCTATCCCCTCCTTTATATATAGGGACAATGTCTGCTCGTTTCAAGATGCTCGGTGTTTCCCAGTGTCTAGGGATCTTCTCCATATCCAGTATAAGGGCGTAGTTATTCCATTTTTACAGTTTTTAATCAATAGTGCGTTCCATTTGTCCAGACCTGCAGCTGAATGTGATTTCATTTGTCCTCTAGCTCTCGCTACACCTTCCGTGGTAAAATCAAAGTGTGTTATACAATCTCCTCCTTGCAATTTCTCTTCAAAGAATGCATCTATTTCAAGTATCGTTTTGTCACTTTGGGGTACTGAAGACTGATTCATACTGGGCTCTCAATATTTTAGATATTTCTTTTAGATCGTCAGTTAGTTCTTTATTTCCTTTCTTTAAGGGCCCGATAGTGTTGCGCGTTTTGGTTTTCCTTTTCTCATAGCTATAGAAGTATTTTGGATTTTCCTTTATTGCTTCTACCGCCTTTTCCGCTTCCCTCTCTGTATGGCGCTTAATTAGGGTTTGTATTTCCCTAATTATACTCCCCAGTTTTTCTTGTATTACTTTCCTGGCATTGTTTTCTCCGCAGCTACCTAATTTTGAAGCTACTCTCTTTCTTTTGCGGAATATTCTTCTCTGTTGTCTCTCAAGCCAGCTCCTTTTTCCATTTGGCTGTGCTTTCGGAGCATATTTTTCTAAAATTTTTAGCGTCTTTTCTCCCAAGGTTGCTAGCATTTCTTCACTTGTCTTACACTCTAAAACTGTTCTCCACACTATTTGGGCCAAGTGTTATCTGATTTCTTCCCAATTTATAGTCTTGGAGTTTAAGTTAAAAGCCCCAAATTTGCTTCTTTCTTCAGTATGTGTATTGTCTTTTAATGTTGTCGCCATATTTTCTTGACATTTCGATTATGTTGCGGTCTGAGATAACAGTTGGGGTTATTTTTATATCAGCAATCAAGTTCGTGTTATTCGTGAATACCAGATCTAGGTAGTTATTTTTTCTGGTATATTCTGTTATCTCCTGTGTCAGCATAAACTCGTTTGTGAGAACCATCAACATTTTTACTTGTTCCTGGTCTTCTGTTGTGCCCCCCTTGTCTTGGTGTACACATATAATTCTACCCACCTTTTTGCATTTTATAAATGGGAAATTAAAATCGCCGCAGAGTATTATATTGAAGGATGGAGAGTTTACAGACTTTACAGACTTTATTAGGTTTCTGATATCATCAATGGCATCCGAAAATTTTTCAGTTGGAGAGCTTGGAAGTCTATAGATGACTATCAGTACCACGTTTAGTTTCTCTATTTTTACTGCAAGAGTTTCCACGAAACTCTTCGATTTACTTATTACCGTTTCTGTCATATGACTCTCATGTATAGGGTGCCCATAAATGATTACCCTGATTAAAGCATGCTATAACTTTTAAATAAATACTCGTATTCAAACACAGTTTTAATCATAAGTAGATAAACATACAAAGTTTTGATACATAGTTAATGAACTTAATAAGCTTCCACATGTGCACCCCTAGTGGCACGTAAAATGTCTAAACGGTATTCACACTCACGCCACACATTTTCCAACATTTGTGGGTTAACTGTTGCAAATGCATCCGTAATGCGTTCTCGCAATGTCCTGATATCTGGAACAACTGTTCCATAAACCAAATCTTTAACATGACCTCAGAGAAAGAAATCCAGCTGGGTAATGTCTGGTGATCTTGGGGGCCATGGGATTGGCCCGTCCCTGCCAATCCATCGATTTGGAAATGTTGCGTCGAGAGTTTCACGAACAACATGCGCCCAATGAGGGGGTGCCCCATCTTGTTGGAAGATGACAGTTGGCTGCCTGTCCCGCAGCTGGGGGATGGCGTAATTGGTGAGCATATCCAGGTACACAGTTGTGGAATCAGTTGCGGAATTTTTTCATCCATGACTTAATTAACTTCACATCAGGTGGATTCTTTCCATACTTTGTTCTGAACCTTCGCTGAACACTGACAGGAGATTTTGTTTCTGCAAACCACACAACACATTGTGCCTTCTCTGTCACAGACGCCATCTTAACTGAACAGCTACTACAGCGCTCCTAGCTGCGAATGCGGTAGACGAAACACACCAGCACAGAAACTCTATGCGTGCAAGAGATCACCTGTAAAAAGAAAACGGATGTAAGATTCGTCATTAAAACATGAGAGCATAGTGTTTTCAGGGTAAACATTTATGGACACCCTGTATATAAAGAGCGCAGCCACCTTTACGTCTCGCTGTTTTATTCGCTCTTAGTAAGACTTTAAACGAGTTTATTTCGATCATGCAGCTTTTGGAAAGAAACTTGATTCCGTTCAATTGTTTTGCGCCTGTTATAAGAGATATTTCTTCGTCACTCCATCTCAGGCATGCAACTTTGACTAAAGATTGGCACAGGTCCCAACGGATTGTATTTGATTCATCTGTTATTTTTTACAGTATCCACGGGATTGTAGGAATTTATTTGCTGTTGCAATGTTACAAATGATATGTAAATGATTGTGCACCAAATATTGACTCAAAAGGTTAATTAATTAAGTGAGGTACTTGATGTGACTTTAGAAATGAGAGAAGGAATGTTTTTCCGTAATTCCTGGGGATGGAAGATGTGGCATGCTGCAGAATCTCAATGATTGGTACCAGGGAGTTTGACGCAGGGGGAGGGGTAACTGAGGGATATTGCCTTTCGATGGGCAACAAAATTCCTTCGGAGAGAAAACACTCGGAAAAAATGTTGTATAGATTAAGTTGCTTTGATTTTATTTGCTTTATTTTAACATACGCCGCTATTTCACTACTTAAAGAGAACTACCACTGTATACACTGAATATTCACTCCAAAAATGGCACTGCTTAAAGTGGATTAACTGCAGGATTTTTTTTGTAATATCACTTTTATTCGGACTTCAAACGAAACACGTCTAACCGTCACAGTGGGCAGAAAAGTATATATATATATATATATATATATATATATATATATATATATATATATATATACATTATAACTGCAAACACACAGTATAATTAACGTAAAGAACGACGCTTTGTATAGGAGAATTATCCGCGCAAGATGAGAGCGAAAGAACGAAACAAATGAAAAAATATATATATATATATCAGGTTGTAACATAAATTCTGCTCGATTAGAAAACGGACGATAGATAATAGAATAACCTCAAGATAATGTGAAATAGTCTTAGAAATGTTGCAAAATACACGCGGCGACAGGTTCGCACAGGTTTTATCACGATACAGAATGATACAGAATGACTTAGGCTACTGTAGGATTAGGCTAATGAGTATTTTCTCTGGTGTTTTTCATACAGTTGCAACGCCACCCCTACGATATTACAGTAATTGAAAAAAACATGGAGCCCACGAAAGAGCATATTCGACACGTGATGCTGTATGAGTTCCATAAAGGATCTAACGCTAGTGAATCCGCAAAAAACATTCAAAGAGTTTATGGAAATGATGTGAGCGAATGGATGCGTAGGAGATGGTTTGAGAAGTTCAGAAATGGAGACTTCAGTCTGAAAGATTATCAACGAACAAGACGACCAAATGAGTTAGATGAAGAGTTGCTGAAAGCAACAGTGGAGGAAAACCTAACGGCAACTGTAAGAGAACTTGGCCTGCAACTCGGCGTTAGCCATATGACCATTTATCGTCATTTGAGGTTGTTAGGAAAAGTAGTGAAGGTTGGAAAATGGGTTCCGCATGATTTGTCACAAGCGAATCTTCACCATCGAATCGATATTTGCACATCACTGCATTCTCGGCAACTGCAGGCACCGTTTTTGAATCGGATCGTCACTGAGGATGAAAAATGGGTCCTCTATAACGATATTAAGCGTCGACATCAGTGGCTTAGCCGTGAAACAAAGTCTGAACCTCAGCCAAGGAATGGACCCCATCCAAAGAAAATTTTGCTATGCGTTTGGTGGGATATGCAAGGAATTATTCATTTTGAGCTTCTGCCAGATAACCAAACAATCACAGCTGAAGTCTACTGCCAACAACTCCAACGATTGAAGATGGCATCGCAAGAAAAATGTTCTGCATTAATTAATCGCAGAGGTGTTCTATTCCACCAGGATAACGCGCGCCCTCACACTGCTCGAATCACCACTGCCCAATTGGGGACATTTGGTTGAGAAAAAATGCCTCATCCACCTTATTCTCCGGACACCGCACCTTCAAACTATCATTTATTCAGAAGTCTGCAACACCACCTAGCTGGACAAAAGTTGCAATCCAGGGAAGCTATGGAAAACGAAGTGATTGCTTTTTTTAACTCGAAACCAAGGTATTTCTTCGAACGTGGCATAAAAAACTTTTCTACAGGTGGGAGGAGGTTATAGAAAAAGAAGGGAATTATATTGATGATTAATCTGTCATTATGTCATTTAATTTTTGTTGTAAATAAACTAAAAATTCGAGCAAATTTGTCCTTATAGGTCCTTTAATTTTTGTTCTGAATGAACTAAAAAATCGAGCAGAATATATGTTACAACCTTATATATACATTATAACAGCAAACACGCAGTATAATTAACGTAAAGAACGACGCTTTGTATAGGAGAATATTCCGCGCAAGATGAGAGTGAAAGAACGAAACAAATGAAAAAATGAGGTAACCACCCGGGAATCGAACCCGGGATCTTCCGATTGCCAGTCAGATATGATAA
The DNA here is from genome assembly GCA_023014485.1 of Bathynomus jamesi. Classification (NCBI taxonomy): domain Eukaryota; kingdom Metazoa; phylum Arthropoda; class Malacostraca; order Isopoda; family Cirolanidae; genus Bathynomus; species Bathynomus jamesi. Next base: position 1,772,182 of record JAJOZX010000049.1, read on the forward strand.
CCATTACACCCCGGGCCTCACTCAATCAAATGTCGTAATTCCTCTACATGCGCGCAGAAACCAATGCTCCAAAGGGGCACCTCCCGCATGCCGTAACATTATATACATTATAACTGCAAACACGCAGTATAATTAACGTAAAGAACGACGCTTTGTATAGGAGAATATTCCGCGCATTGGTTTCTGCGCGCATGTAGAGGAATTACGACATTTGATTGAGTGAGGCCCGTGGTGTAATGGTTATCATATCTGACCGGCAATCGGAAGATCCCGGGTTCGATTCCTGGGTGGTTACCTCATTTTTTCATTTGTTTCGTTCTTTCGCTCTCATCTTGCGCGGAATATTCTCCTATAAAAAACGTCGTTCTTTACGTTAATTATACTGCGTGTTTGCAGTTATAATGTATATAATGTTACGGCATGCGGGAGATGCCCCTTTGGGGCATTGGTTTCTGCGCGCATGTAGAGGAATTACGACATTTGATTGAGTGAGGCCCGTGGTGTAATGGTTATCATATCTGACCGGCAATCGGAAGATCCCGGGTTCGATTCCCAGGGATATATATATATATATATATATATATACACAGGGTGTTTGAAAACTTTCTGTACAAATTGTAATGGGGGATAGGCAACACCAAGACAAACCCTTTTCGTCTATAAGTGTATGTCCGCTGACGTCACCATTCGGCGCGAGAGGGCGTCGCTGCAATTGGCTAAAAGGTGAAGTGGGCTAGACTCGCGCTTGCCGCGGGCATTCTTAAATCGGACGTAGTACGCGTAACATGGAGCGCTTCACGACTGCTGAGATGGCTGACATGCATATGGTGTATGGGGCTGCCAATGGAAACGGAAGAGCTGCTGTGAGGTTGTACCGACAGCGCTTCCCAAACAGACGTGTGCCAAACCACAAAACGTTTGCGCATTTGCATCGGCGACTGCGAGAAACTGGAACATTCCATGCAAACATGCATGACACTGGTCGGGAGAGAAACGTGCGCACTCCTGACATGGAAGAAGAAATCCTACGGCGATTTGAGGACAATCCAAGCGCAAGCACGCGAGGTGTTGCACGTATCCTCGGTGTGAACCACGACCTAGTCTGGAAAGTGTTGCACGAGCAGCAGTTACATCCGTTTCATCGTCAGAGAGTCCAGGCATTACAACCTCGGGATTACCCTCTTCGTGTGGAATTCGCACGCTGGTTTCTGCAGCAGACAGCGGTGCAGCCTAATTTTCCGGCTTATGTGCTGTTCTCAGATGAGGCCTGTTTCACACGTGAGGGTGTGTTTAACATGCACAATTCTCACGTGTGGGCGCACGCAAATCCACATGCTACACGGGTGCATGCTCATCAAGAACGGTTCGCCGTCAATGTTTGGGCGGGTATCGTCCGTGGCAAGTTGATTGGGCCGTACCTGCTGCCTGCCCGACTCGACGGGCGGGTTTATCGGATATTTCTTGAAGAAACGTTGCCGGAACTGCTGGAAGATGTTCCCGTGGCTATTCGTAGACGAATGTGGTTTCAACACGACGGGGCCCCAGCACACTCCAGCAACAATGTGCGGGATTATCTGAACGCCACTTTTGGGGACCGATGGATAGGCCGGGGTGGGCCCGTAGCCTGGCCACCGAGATCGCCCGAGTTAACATGCCTCGATTTTTTCCTTTGGCATACGTCTGTTTGGGAAGCGCTATCGGTACAACCTCACAGCAGCTCTTCCGTTTCCATTGGCAGCCCCATACACCATATGCATGTCAGCCATCTCAGCAGTCGTGAAGCGCTCCATGTTACGCGTACTACGTCCGATTTAAGAATGCCCGCGGCAAGCGCGAGTCTAGCCCACTTCACCTTTTAGCCAATTGCAGCGGCGCCCTCTCGCGCCGAATGGTGACGTCAGCGGACATACACTTATAGACGAAAAGGGTTTGTCTTGGTGTTGCCTATCCCCCATTACAATTTGTACAGAAAGTTTTCAAACACCCTGTATATATAATTCTATGGCCTTACTAGGCTACAGCTTTAAGGAAAGCCTAAGTCTTGATTAAGCTTCTTTAAGGACCTAGTCTACACGGAACAATATGGCTGGACTCTCAAACAGTAATGCCGCGTTTGCAGCTGGAACAATAAAAATCAAGATCGTTGAGTGATTTCATGTGACAAATTCTGTGGCACAGGCGCAGATGAACTTTTTCAGAAAATATGGATGCCTTTTTCCCTACAAAATTCATTCACAAGCTTCACTGACTAATGTTTAAAAACAAAAACGAATGGAATTCGCAACATGGATGTCAGCAAAGCGAGAAGAAGATCCGAGTTTTTGAAACACATCCACTTCACTGACGAGTGTTATGTAATGTTCCTCGCCTCACAGGCGACTCCGTACATGTGGCAACGCCGCAGCGGTAGTCAAGGTACCCCAAATGGGGTACCCCCGTAACGTGGGGGTGTGAGGGTGGGGGAAGTGTTACATAACATCTTAGGGGGTGCCTGGTCCAGTATTACAGAATGTTCCTTGGGGATCTGGGGTGTCAAGTTTTAGCAAAAATAGTGTTATATAATTTTTGAACGGCCCCTAATTATAATGTAATGTCGGAGTTCAACGCTGTTCACAATCATATTACTCGTTGATCTTCATGAACACAATGTTTACTAGTCTTATACAGTAATAAGGTTCCATTATGATTACTACAAGTCTATATGAACAGATACCACAATACAACTTTTTATATACTAGTGAATTTGAACCATAAATAGACATTACACAACCATGCCAGCGTGTGATATGCCAGCAATAAAATTATATTATTAAAAAAAAATTAGACTAACACAAACTTAGATGTAGCTCGTAGAGTAAACTAACCCACTTTTTGTTATACTAGTCATACTTTTTTTTTGTTCTTTTCTCGTCCTCTCTTTACTTGCATGTTTGTAGTTTGCATGGTATGACAGTGTTTCTTTGAGTTAAGACTGTGTTTGTATGGTTTGAAAGCGTTCTTATTTTACTTCTTTTCATCTTTCACCACTTTACTATTCTCTTCGACTATTTTTCCGACTTGTCGGCAGTGGCCGGCGGATGATGATGGTGAGTCTTTCGCTCTCTTTTCCTGAATGAATGTTAACCCACGCATGATAGGTTTTGCTATTTACTTAACCCCTTATTCTCTTCTTTTAACTCTCTATTCTCTTCTTTTAACCTCCTACTCTCTTCTTTCTCTCGGGCTAACCTTAGAGTGGATCTTAGGGTCTTTGTTAGCCTTAGCTTCTGTAGATCTGTAGATCCTCCACACTCCCTCATTCCCCTTCCCCACCCTCCAGTCTCGCGTATATTAAATCATTATATGGAAAAACTATACGCGCTCACAACATGGTAACGTACGTGGTACCTTTATTTCATAATTAAATATAAATTATTAATTAATTGAATTAAATTTCTATACAAAATTGCCTCGAGATTGGCGATATAGCCTAATGGGAATGAATTGATTGCCATACATACATAGAACCCGTATGTAGGCATCGGGCCTACATAACCACGAGAAACATTTATTATTTCGCGTGGTCAAAATTTTCCATTGCTAACTCATGAAAATTACAAGGGAGAAGGAGTCAACGACCTTTGCCAAATCAGCAATTTATAATAAAAATACGAAGATTATATTATATCGGCTCTGCTCGGAGCTGTTTATGTTAGAGCAACGCTTTAAGCAAGGAAGATGTCCTTTATCTTCCTACAAGTTCTGAGTGAATTCCTTATAATATAAAACATAATAACTATAAAAAGAATAGGCCTATTCCTTCAGGTGTTTAAATAGTGACTACCTTTATTAGTACATCGAGTGAACTCATTGTGTAACTCCAAGGTACCACGGCCCTACATCGAAACAGAAGCGAGGCCCAACGAAATAATAAGGTAAGGCAATTTCTTTCTTTGCCATTGGGTAGTCCAAATCCCGAAAACAATTAAATAAAAAAGAGGTCCTTTGAAGACCTACACATACATAACTCTCTAACGAAAAAACATAGGGCTTTTGTCGTTAACTCTCCACTGAAGTCTGCTGGAAATTTCCAACGGATGAGGGTATCAGGCAATCAACCCATAGCCTTATATAGTTTTTTCACATGGTGGCCCGTGTAACTGGGGAACCGATCCCTTTACCTTTACACTAACACAAACTTTACCGTTACACTAACACAAACTTTACCTTTACACTAACACAAACTTTACCTTTACACTAACACAAACTTTACCTTTACACTAACCGTAAACAAAGCCTTGTTCATTTAACAGGCTTAACTCATTTTAGGTCCTATAAAAATAGGCTCAAACATAAGCCTATTTAGTAGGACCACAACATAAGCCTACTTAGTAGGCCCACAAATATGCCTATTTAGTAGGCCCACCTTACTTTATCTTACATAATAGGCCTACCTCTCAAAGTAGGCATTACTTTTTACACTCAAGTCCTATCCTAACTAAAAACATTGTAAATTTTTAATTCAACCTGTGGCGCAGTTTATATAAAAAACTTATTACAGTAATTTAACTCGCTCACCATCATAAAATTAAGCTCAGAACTTTAACACTGACAACGATTATGGAAGACTTGGACAAAAGGGTAAAAAACCCAGACCAAGAAAACAAAAACACAGACCTTGTAGCTATGGCACCATCTCAAAATTACAAAAAATTAATGAGAAAAAAATCAGCACGTAAAGGTGTCATCACCAAACTGTACAATGATTACAAACAGAAAGAACCTACAAGATATGATCTTGAAACAACATTAAATTCTCTTACTCGTTACAAACAAGAAATTCTCACACTAGATGAGGACATAATTACAGAAATTGATGACACAATTGAACTAACAAATGATGAATATTCTACTCTCCTACTTAACAATGAAAATTACATTACAAAAATTAATTCCTATATTTCTGAAATTCAAAACCAACTTGACGAGTACAAAAAACAAGACACAAATGAAAGCTTCTTAGAAGCTATCCGAAATCTTCACTTAGCTCTCCCAACGTGGCTGAGGGCAATGAACTAAAATCAAAATTCCCTACACTTGATGTACCCACTTTTGAGGGTGACAGAGCCAAATTTCAATCTTTTATTGAAAAATTTCATAGCCTTATAGGAAATAAAAACTACTTTACAGATGTTGATAGATTTATTTATTTAGTGAACTATCTGAAAGGCCCGGCCTTAAGATTAGTGGAATCACTGCCAGCCATAGGTACTTCTTATTCTGTGGCAATAGAATTACTTAGAAATTACATGAATAAGGATGAAATTATACATGATTTGGCTCTTAAAGTAATGAACATGTTAACCCCAAAAGACAACTATGGTGACCTCTTTGACTTTTACTGCGAGTTTGAATGTCTCATGGGACAACTTAAAAACAATAATTTAAACATTGCAGAAACAGCTTGGATCATTCAAGTTGTTGTTTTTGAAAAACTCCCTTCTAAAGTCAAAGAGATATTTCATCAGAGGACAACTGACATATACCCTAGCCTTAATAAGCTAAGAGAAGATTTCCCAACTGTTCTTGCACTTTACAAATCAAGTTACACACTCCCAAAATTTAACACAGCACGAGAAAAAAACAACAACGCAGAAAACCAAAAACCTAACAAAAAATGTCAACACTTACCAGTTACAAACAAACAACCGCAAAACTCAATTTGCAGAAAATAAAGTGACAGAAAAAGATTGAAAGACCCCTACTCTACAAAACTTTAATGTAACTACTTTTGAGTATAACCCCTTTCCATGCAAATTTTGTTTTAGCAGTGAACATAGTTCTACAAATTGTCCCAAATACCCAGACTTTACAGCAAGGTCAAAACGTTGTGAACAACTAAACTTATGCAAAAAATGCACTGGATCAGGGCACCATAAGCAAAACGGCAAATCAAATTTGATATACAACTGTAAGTTTTGCAACAGTTTTGACCATGTTACCCCCATGTGTAATACACTCACAGACATTGGAAAAACTAACAAACATTATGAACAAACACCCAAACCAAACCAAAACAAACAGAAACAAACTCAGAATGTTATAAATGGGCATATCAGTTCATCTAGCATTAACCACAATTCAAAATTTTTTTTACCAACCACAAACTTGGAAATACAAAACAAAAGGGGACAAATAGTACAGGTTAGGTGTCTTTTAGATACCTGCTCACAACAAACATTTGTAACCAAACAACTGATCGAAAAATTGGGACTTCAGAACCAACAAGGAAATGAAGATCTCTCTATTTCATCATTTATCAATAAAAACCCAGTACAAGCCAGTTTTAAAACTGCAAATGTAACTTTAACTCTTGATGGAACATTTGAAACCCTTAAGGTTGTTGTTGTGGACAAAGTAGAACAAGAAAAATTACAAATAGCTGGGTTAAAACAAACTTTGTTACAACTTCAAAACAAATACACGATAGCTGATAAAACCCTTAATGCAGATGTAGTTGATGATATACGTATGCTCATGGGGGCTGACTATCTTCATCTGGTCCATAGAGGCATCATTAAAATTGGAGATGGAATAGCCATACAAACTCCCACAGGTATTGCACCTTTGGGCGATATAACTAAATACCATCTTACTACTGACACAGAAAACGCAGAACACGAACAAAATTCACACAAAACAAAATCACCACATTCAAATTTCTGTCTATGTGACAAACTCGAACAACAAAAACACTGTCATAATCCCACATCATTTGAATGAAAATGATTCCACATTAGATGACGGGTTGTGACTATTAGAATCAGTTGGCATAAAGGACCGTACAATTACACATGAAGACCATTTGATGACAGAACAATTTAAGGATACATTACAACACAGAGACAATCAATACTATGTGGAGCTGCCTTGGAAAACACCTTGTCCAGAAATAATGGACAATTTAAAAGTAGCTAAGGCACATTTGTATAAAAATTACAGGAAACTAAAAAATAACAATCTTTTAGAACAATACAACAACATATTCAAATAACAAATAGAAAGGGGCTTCATTGAAGAAGTTACTGATGAAGCCTTTAAAAAACGAGGTTGTCATTATTTAACACACAGGGGAGTTTACAGAGAAGACTCATCCACAACTAAACTAAGAGTAGTAATCAGTGGCGGCTCGTGACTAAAAATTCTAGGGGTTCTGTCTCTAAGAATGGGTTAAAATAATTATTGAAATAAAAGGATGAGCATTGAGCAATGAATAAAAGTTTCAAAAGTTATTGAAAAAGTTATTCAGTGAGCTCATCCTTATATTGTTCTTGATTATTTCAATTGTAAATAAAAAATTTAGGGGTGCTGCAGTTCCGCAGTGTCTACCGACGAGCCGCCACTGAGTAGTATACAACTGTAGTTTAAAAGATACAAATTCTGTTAGTTTAAATGATTGTCTCATGGAAGGCCCAAATCTTGTCTCAGATCTTGTAAAAATTCTCCTTTGCTTCCGTTTAGACAATTATGCGGTACAGAGTGACATAGAAAAAGCATTCCTCTGTATAAATTTGTAGCTTGAGTATGATAAAAATCATCTCAGGTTTTTGTGGTTTAATGATCCACATGACTTTAACAAAGGTTTCAAAACCTACAGATTTAAAGTAATTATTTTTGGAGCAAATTGTTCTCCAAGTATTCTTGCTTTAACAATTAAAAACTACCTAAACTTATTTCAAGAGGACTTAACAGTTCAGTTTTTAAAACAAAATTTTTATGTGGATAACCTTATTGGTTCCACTGTAACTGAAGAGGAATTGCTTGAAATTTACCAAATGTCACAACCCATAATGAAGCAAGGAAATTTTGGACTGAGAGAGTGGGTTTCTAATTCTCCTAAATTAAATGAACAAATAACAAAAGACAACAATGGGAACATTGAACCAAACAATTACACAAAATACTTTGAATGCTTTGGTTTTTAAAACAGAATTCCGAACACAATGACACTCTTTGCACAAAGAGTTATAACTTAAATCCAAATGCCAATACAAAAAGACAAGTGCTTTCAGAATCATCCAAAATTTTTGACCCCATTGGATTATATTTACCAGCAACAATAAAATCAAAAATCCTTTTGCAAGACTTATGGAAAAAGAAAATTGATTGGATGAACTACTTTCAGTGAAAGACCAACTTCATTGGAAAAAATTGGCCACAGACTTAAACAAAGTTCAAAACATCTACGTACCAAGATGTGCTGGTTACAGATTGAAACCTCAAACACTACACATTTTTACAGATGCCAGCACAAAGCTTACGGGTGTTGTGCCTATTTAACAAGTGAAAATGAAAGTAACTTGGTTTATTCAAAGGCAAAAGTGGCACCCTTAAACCAAAAGAAAACTGTACCACAACTTGAATTATTGGCTGTCTCATTGGGAGTCAAAACAGCAGACTTTCTCTCACAAGTGTATAAAGAAGTTAACATAACAGACATTTACTTATGGACAGACAGTCAAATTTGTCTAACATGGGTGACCAACACAGATACAACTTCTTGCAAAAACATATTTGTGAAGAACAGACTAACAGAAATCAAAACTGCAAACACATCCCTTGGTATCAAATTTAGGTACATACAAACAAAACAGAATCCTGCAGACTTTTTGACAAGAGGGCTCTCTTACAAACTGTTGAAAACAAATAAAATTTGGTATGAAGGGCCTGAATGGCTAACATGTGAGGATCTTTGGCCAACCAAAGTAGTTAACCTCACACTGAACTCTAGAACAACTGAAAAGATCACTGAGGACGAACCTATTTTTTACTATAAACATTATTCAGACCTCAACAAACTCTTGAGAATTACAGTCTATTGCTGCAAATTTGTCAATAGCTACCTTCTCAAACACTATCCTCAGAAGGCCTTTTCTAACTTAACAGAAACTGCAACAAAACACTGGCTCAAACAGATGCAAGCTTCAGAATTTGACAAGGAATTGAAGTATCTTAGGTCCAGTAACACATTAAACAAAGGAATTCCTTCACTTGTCATGGATCTAAATCTGTACCTGGATACAGAGGGTCTGATAAGGTGTAAAGGAAGGCTTAACAAGTCAACTTTGACTTACAACTCTAAGCACCCAATTCTTTTTCCGAGGAGGAATCACTTCACAAATCTCATCATCAGGGATACCCACAACAAAATACACCACATGGGGGTCCCTCAAACCCTGACGGAGCTGAGAAAAACTTACTGGCTACCAAAGGGTAGAACTGAAACAAAGAAAATTTTAAACACATGCATTCCTTGTAAACGTATCCATTCACGACCCTTTAAGACCCCAAGCCCTCCAGACCTACATGTGGAACGAGTAACATTTACTCGGCCATTTGAAACTACGGGTATTGACTACACTGGATCGGTGAATGTGAGTTTTGGAGATAAAATAGATTCAAAGGAATACAAAGTGTACATTGTACTCTTCACCTGTACTACCACACGTGCCATATGTCTAGACATAGTAGAAGATCTGACAGAAGAAGCTTTTATTGCAGCTTTCAGACGATTTTGTGCACACAATTCTGTACCGAAAACTATATGGTCAGACAATGCCACATACTTCAAATCTGGTGAAAGAATTATTTATCAGATTTGTGACAGTGAAACAGTACAAACTCATTTAATCAAACACAATATAACCTGGAAATACATTCCTGTTAATACCATGGTATGGTTCCATTTGGGAAAGAAACATACAGACTGTAAAGAACTGCCTTAAAAAGACTATTGGGACCAAACATCTACAACTTTTTGAACTCATGACTATTCTGTCAGAAATTGAAAACGTTGTCAACAACAGACCATTAACTTATGTGGGAGATGGTATTAATGAGCCAGAACCTCTCACACCAAACCACCTAATTAAGGAGAAACAGTAAACATGTTACCAGAATATGAACATAACAGTACAGAGGATCCAGATTGGGTAATAGGACACAAAGAACTCAACACAAAATACCAACATTTGACACAAATCAAAACTCAGTTTATAACAAAATGGAGAGAAGAATACTTAACAAGTCTTAGAGAAAGACATAAACAATTAACAAAACAAAATTGGAATGATTCAGTCAAAATTGGGGACATTGTGTTGATACATGACAAGACCAAGACAACATTGGTCAATGGGAAAAGTCTTGGAACTCAAAACTGGTGAAGACGAAATTACCAGGTTGTAAAACTGAAAACAGCAACTGGTGAAACCACCAGAGATATCACATTACTATATCCTTTGGAGTGTGGGGCTAAGTTAGAACCATTACCCCAAAGGATGGATCAGGATACTATTGGGGAGGAATCTCTCAATGTACCTGATGTAACTCAGACTAAACCAGACAGGCCTCAAAGAAAGACTGCTTTGAAGCCAGAAAACTTTTACAAGAAAAAATTAAGACTGGTGACTTATAAACCTTACACAAATTGAGCAAAGTTAAAATGCTTAATAACTTTACTTTAATTCCATAAATTCCTATACCTAAGGGAGTCAAACTGATTGACATAACTTTAACTAAACTTGAGAAGTTAGCCTCTTGAACTTTTATATTTAAATAGGTCTTGAGTAACCTTTCTCTTCCTAAATTCCTACTTTATTCTTTTTAATCCATTTCACATGGTTTTACACAGTTTGTCAAAAAATTTGATCTATAACATACAAATTTTTCTCCGCCCCCCCGTATATGGAAAACTATACGCTACAACATGGTATCGTATGTGGTACCTTTATTTCATAATTAAATATAAATTATTAATTAATTGAATTAAATATCTATACAAAATTGCCTCGGGATTGACGACATAGCCTAATGGGAATGAAATGATTGCCATACATACATAGAACCCGTATGTAGGCATCGGGCCTACATAACCACGAGAAACATTTATTATTTCGCGTGATCAAAATTTTCCATTGCTAACTCATGAAAATTCAAGAGAGGAGTCAACGACCTTGCCAAATCAGCAATTTAATAAAAATACGAAGATTATATTATATCGGCTCGCCGGAGCTGTTTTACAGCAATGCTTTAAGCAGGAAGATGTCCTTATCTTCTAAAGTTCTGAGTGAATTCCTTATAATATAAAACTAATAACTATAAAAAGATAGGCCTATTCCTTCAGTGTTTAAATAGTGACTGCCTTATTAGTTACATCGAGTGAACTCATTGTGTAACTCCATGGTACCACGGCCCTACATCGAAACAGAAGCGAGGCCAACGAAATAATAAGGTAAGGCAATTTCTTTCTGTGCCATAGGTAGTCCAAATCCCGAAAACAATTAAATAAAAGAGGTCCTTTGAAGACCTACACATACATAACTCTAACGAAAAAACATAGGGCTTTTGTCGTTAACTCTCCACTGAAGTCTGCTGGAAATTTCCAACGGATGAGGGTATCAGGCAATCAACCCATAGCCCTATATAGTTTTTTTCACAATTATGTAACAATATTAATAAAGCTGTTTGTAGAGTCCGTGTGCAGCTTTAAACCTTTACTAACTTACGAATCTACATGATTATATATATATATATATATATATATATATATATATATATATATATATATATATGTATTGACAATGAGCGAGTAAAAGATTGAGACAGTGAGAAAGAGAGCGAGGTAGAGGGGCAGAGTTAGTGGGAAATGACTTATCGATTGTTACACAAAGAACTTGTTAACAGTTTCGATCTGAATAACTAACTGATTATCAAAATCACATAACAATAATCCACCGTTATACTAGCATAAACATATTTATATATACTTATAAATTCATGCAATATTATATTAATGTTTGTGAAATGACGTTGATGGGCCAAACCGTGGTGTTGACATGGTTACTTGCTGTCGCCGTCCAGGAGAGACTATATATGGGTGTGTCAGTAAAAACCGTAAGGTGACGGTTTCACGAAGCAGGATATCACCACCGGTTTGTAGCTGATGCCTATTATATTAATAATGTTTTCCAGATTGTATTTGTGTTATCAATGTGGAGAGATAATGATTTAATCACGATGGACAGATAAACCCATTAATGTTTTCCAGATTTCTTGTTGCATTATCAATGTGGAGATATTATTACATCTTAACAAGGAATATACAGTGTATATATATATATATATATATATATATATATATATATATATATTATATATACAATAAAACACCAATTCTTTATTACAACAAACATGCAATGGTTGAGAATGTTTTACTAAATAATTTATCATACAAAATGCTCACAATTTTCCATAAATTAACATAAATGGCACAGCTATACCCGTTTCATAGTTAGTATTTGGTCCATCCCCCATTATTGTCTATAACATCTTGTAATCTGTGTGGCAGAGATGCAACATGGTTATATATGATGTGTGGGTTCCTTCGGAACATCTCCCACTCAGCCATAGTGTGATCCAGCAGCTGGCGGCTGGTTCGCTCCTGCCCAGGCTCCCACGAGTTTACCACATTCACCCACACTCAATGGGGTTGAGGTCACACCCCTTACTGGGCCAGTCCAGTAGTTCTTGATTTCGCTGCTCCTCGAACCACCCTCTAACAATCCTGGCGGTGTGGATGGGAAAGTTGTCCTGCAAATGGATTTTAAATATTAAAAGTAAAATTATATCTCATCCATACGCTTCATAAGTAACCCACTATTCGAGATAGGCTTTAACCCCTATGTATTAGGGGTTTCTCTCAGCTAAATGTAATTGTGCGCCGTTATATAAATCATACAGTCTGCAGTTATCCAGAATAAAATCCTAAAGTGTTGTCATAGTACTAAAAGAGTTAAAGAACAATTTTATGACCATTTTTCGTCCCATGTAACTGTGAAAATCAGACATACAAATGCGTGTAATACATAAATCTTACTCTAGTAATAGTATAATATTCTATAACACAAATACAACATACCTGCAAAAAGATAAGTAGTATGGGCGCAAAAGGAGAGAGTGCAATGCAATTGCAAATGTTGATCAATGTTGCAAATGAAATGTTGCAAGATGTTATGCAACTTGGGGCGGAGTTATCCCCCAAGTTGCAATAAACTCCCGCTGGGGGAGACATCTTTGAGGGAGAAGGTAGGACGGCCTCAACCCGAAAGGGGTGTACCTAACCTAAGAGAGAGAGAGAGAGAGAGAAGGAGAGAGGAGTGTTCGCTTGGCAGGAGCCAAGCGCATATTAAGACTTCACTTGAGCGGCCGCTGTCTTATAAGCCCCTAATCAGCCAGTTGGCTTAATCCGACAGTTGGATTAATCAGCCAGTTGGCACAGTGTATACAACGTTTGGGCAAATGCACGTACACCCCTGCCTATACGCCCATAAAATATTACGCACACACACACACACAACCATATGCGCAATTATATGCGCCGGGTTCGAGACCCGGTGACGGCGCGTCCTTCCACGTTTGGTAGATAAATGGGAAACCAAGGTATCCTAGTGGTCCGTGTTAAACTGTAGGTCTAAGGTGGAGTGTAGACATCCTTCCACGATTGGTAGATAAATGGGTAATCAGGGTATCCTAGCAGGGACACCGTTAAACTGTATTACAAGACGTGGTCATGTTGTTTATCTGTTTGTTTATTTCCCTCTCCCCCCCTCTCTCTCTCTCTCTCTCTCTCTCTCTCTCTCTCTCTCGCTCTCTCGCTCTCTCACTCTCTCTCTCTCGCTCTCTCTCACGCTCTCTCTCTCTCTCTCTCTCGCTCTCTCTCTTTCTCGCGCCCTTTCTCTCTCTTATATATACCTTACCTTACAACCTTACAAAGGTTCCACGTGATGATTTCTCATTTCGCGAAGGTCAAGCGTGTCGCCCCTCCTCTCGAGTTGGCCTGGTGAAGTAGAGAGTTGGATTCTTGCGCTCTCCACCTCACATAGCCAGGTACGCCCGGCTCATCGGGGATTGTTCTGAGCCAGGCGTCAAGTCTTCTTTTGAAGATTTCCACTGCAACTCCCTTCGTGTTTCTTAGGTCTTTGGGCAGCTGATTAAATAGTTTTGGTCCTCTCACTACAAAACTATTTTCTTTCAGGGTTAAGGATGTTCCCTGTCTCGCCTTCAATTTGGGAATACGACACAGTCTACCGTTTCTACCTTCCACCGTTGTTTGGGGAGTTATGGGATTCAGAGTAAGATTAGGGACTAGTTTCTCCATTATTTTCCAAGTGTAAATAATGGTGTATCTCTCTCTTCTCCTTTCCAGTGAATATAGGTTTAGTTCTCGTAACCTTTCCCAGTAATTTAGTTCTTTGCACCCATTGATCTTGGCTGTGAAACTTCTTTGAATCCCCTCCAGCTGTCTAATGTCTTCTTTTTTATATGGGGATGTTAGGACCGAGCAGTATTCCAGTTTGGGTATTATCAGGGTTTTCAGTAGGGGGATCATTACATTCCTATCCCTTCGTTTAAAAGTTCTCAATATCAGACCCGTTATTCTCTTTGCTCTGTTTACTGCTATCTTATTTTGTGTTTCAAATTTCGCATCATCTGTCATTACAACCCCTAAATCTTTTGCTCTGGAATTTCTCTGGACTTCCTGTCCATTTGGGGTATAATATTCCATGGACTTTAGGTCTTCTCTTTTTCCGTACCGTAATAGCTGAAATTTCTCGGTGTTAAACTTCATATTGTTGTCTTCCGTCCACTTGTAAATTTTGTTTATGTCGGTTTGTAGAGATCCTATGTCTTCTGGTTTTCGTATTTTTCTACTGATCTTTGTGTCATCTGCAAAGGATGTTACTGTGCTGTCTCTGGTAACGTCCTCATCTATGTCAGTAGGTCTAAGGTGGAGTGTAAACATCGTTCCACGGTTGGTAGATAAATGGGCAACCAGGGGATCCCGTTAAACTGTATTGCAACACTCGATCATGTTTATCTGTTTGTTTATTTCCCTCTTTCTCTCGCGCGCGCTCTCTCTCTCTCTTTCTCATATATATATGTATGTATATATATATATATATATGTGTGTGTACATATGTATATATTTCCCCGTTAAAAAGTAGGTCTAAGGTGGAGTGTAAAGCTTGACCTTCGCCAGAATGAACAATTCTGGCCAAAGCCATCGAAAGCAAAGGTGAGCCTATGTATGTACAATTCAGGAAAAAAGTTCATCTAATAAGTTCTGAAAATTGGTACAAGAAGCGTACACAAAATTTATAATCACGTCAAATTGCATTAATTAACTCTTTCTCCGGCTAACTTGAATTGGATATTACGGTCTTTTTCATCTGTAACTTCTGCAAATTAAAACAGGACAAATGGTACACATATCATTAAAATGAAAATGTACAGCACAAATGAATAAATAGAAAGGAAATATGATGAAGGAGGGAAATGAAGAGAAGAAGAAAGGTGAAAGCGATATAAGCAAAAACCTTCCTAAACATTTCCTAATTAAACGATGTAAATAGCTGAACAATAGAAGGACATAAATATTTATGGAAAATATATATATATATATATATATATATATATATATATATATATATATATATATATAATTATATTAAATATCGTTCTGAAAATTGTGGAGTTTGACGAAGGCGATAGATAAAATTCTTTCCGCAGAAGTTTTATTGTTTCGGAGCATAGACATCAAAAGCATTAAACTTCACGCGCAACTGAGAATTCAGTTTAGCGTTTCTCTCAAACATATGCGATTTGCACCCGAATTCCGAATATATCTTGAAATGTCACTAAAACCCTTCCTTTTCTGACAATCGAAGATATACAGGTGAGGTCCTAATACCCCAGTATATAGTGCGTTAGGCGAGCCTTCATGCACAGATGATTTTTCATTTATACGCATGTCATAACCTTTACAGCTACGAGACTTGTTTCGAAGTGCTGTAGACCTTCGCGCACTGATGATTTTTCCTTTTTCCTTCACGGATAAGTGACTTTAATACTATCTTCCAGTTTCTGACGTTTTATTTTTCAGATGAAATAATAAATTTTCCGAACCTATTTTAGATCGGGTACAATAAACCGTTTACAAATTTATCTTCCAACCTCGTTAAGCACCTCATATAATTGGATACCTATCATACGCTCAAATCTCCCTTCCCCCGCCAAATCATCGGAGCCAGAAAGCAAGATAAAAAATAACGCGTTTCTCTCTCTCTACGAATGGGTATATCTGACACGCCCCAGATTTCACGGGGCAGCCAATCACAACCCTGTGGGCGGAGCCCAGGGCCTCTGGTTGGAGGCTAGGCAGGCCTATACGTTAAGCCCTACCCAAATTTCACTGATAACCAATAGGAAGCTCGCGAATCGGGTATTGTGAGATGTTCACATTTACGAGCCCCATTATAAAAGGGAGCATTTTCATCTGGAATCCTCATCAGTTGCATTATGAGCAAGTGCCACAGAAATACCTCGTCGTGAGCCAAGCGTCGCTCTACAACTCTCCGGATTTGTTTGAAGATAAAGATTTCTATGCAGTGGCTGCGCTCCACCTTTTCGCAGCTGCAGACCGGAACGCTCTACTTTCAACACAATCCATTGCAAAAATTTGTGACGGAGTGCAAGAACCGTTCAATGAAGACGATATTAAAATGTAAGTAATTAATTTGTGATTATATACTTCGGTTCATTCAGTGTTAAATAATTTATAAAAGGCCATAATGAATGCGTTTTGAAAAATAGTTTGTGATTTAAGCGGAAGGCCGGGCTATGTATATATAACGTTTCAATCAGTGTTAGTTAATTTATAAAAAGCCGTAATAAAACGAAGTGAAAAGCTATCTGCCCAGAGGTCGAGGCCCGGTCTCTATTTATATATATATATATATATATATATATATATATATATATATATATATATATATATATGTTCCTCTGTTTATTTTGGTGAAAAACAATGTTTTTAATTATTGGCCAATGTGTTAATTAATTTATAAAAAGCCATAATAAATGCGTTTTGAAAAACTAGTTTCTGATTTATTCTCGGTCTATATACAACGTTTCATTCATTGCAAGTATCATAATTTTTAAAATTCGTAATAAAACGAAGTGAAAGGAAATCTGCCCAGAGGTCGAGCTAACCTAGCATGGCCTAACCAGATATAATATAACCTAACCTAACCTAGCCTAACCTAACCTAACACAACTGAACCTAACCGGGACATAATATAGCCTAACCTAACCTAGCCTATATATATATATATATATATCGGCCCAGGACTCTTTATCGTTTATAATAATATAGCCTAACCTAACATAACCTAACCATGGTGGATTCTTTCTCGTTTATAATTTATTTAGTAAACTAATTTTTTCACTTTATTCTGAGTTTTTGTACAACGGAAAATTAAACCCAGGGCTCTTTCTCGTTTATAATAATATAACCTAACCCAGCCTAACCTAACCTAACCTAGCCCTTACGTGTGTGATATAACCTAACCTAGCATCATCAAACCGATTCTAGTATAACCTAACCTAACCGGACATAATATAGCCTAATCTAGCGTAACCTATCCGGGTATAATATAACCTAGCCTAACCTAGCACAGAAGGTCAAACTTTTCACCCAAACCTAGACCTACGGTTTAACGGGGAATCCATCACCCAGGCGTTTTCTCTTACTGTAGCTCCCTCCCCATATATATATATATATAAATAGAGACCGGTTCTAATATAACCTAACCTAACCTAACCGGACATAATATAGCCTAACCTAGCGTAACCTATCCGCGTATAATATAACCTAGCCTAATCTAGCCCAGAAGGCCAAACTTTTCACCCCACCCTAGACCTACGGTTTAACGGGGATTCCATCAACCAGCTTTTTGTCATTCATCTCTTAATATAACCTAACCTAGCGCAGCATACCCCGGCATAATTAAATTTTAATTTAACTTAACTTTAAATGATTCAGTTTGAACTAATCATGTTAATTTCTCCTTAAAAGAGCGAAACGGAACTTGAACGTGTTATTGCTACTTTTCGTTTTGATGAAAGGGGAATAAATGATTTGGAGGCTTTACCGCACAGCCAACCCAGCGACCTGAATACCGAGATCGAGGTATTGGCTCATATCTGGTCCAACGAACGCCAGGTCATCGTGGAACTAATATACTTTTTTTTGTCTACTCCACATTTTATAGTAAATGTTTCATTAGCGGTTATCCTCAATTATAGCCTAGTTTGTACTGAGCTAAGATTTCTGAACACAATTCATGGAAAAATTGACTTTAATTAAGAAGAATCAGGTTGAACTATGCATGTTAATTTCACCTTAAAGTGCCAATACAGAGTTCGAACATGAAAAAGCAGTGAAAGGAACGGTTCCACTAAATGAAGTCCAATGAGAGCTCCAGCCGTGTACACAACTCTCAAGAAGTCCAGATCCAGGAAGCATCGTACGATGCAGGCCAATTGGTTCGTCACATGCTCAAATTTTCCGAGAAATGTTCCCACATCGTCAATGTGATATAAGGTTATGGCACACGAACGTCAATCTGTTGAAACGTTCATCTTTTAGACTGACAGATTTGTTTCGCTTCAACGCGATATGAGCGTCGAAATCGTTGGCTTTGTTCCACGGTTTGTGGTCAAAGTTATGATTTATCAATCTGGTTATACAGTCCAGCACTTGTTCAATCACACTCGAGGATGAAGTTGTGGCATTGACGAGAAAGCTGGAATATATTTTATCTCGCCCAATGGCATTTTCTATTTCGGTCCATTGTTTAGTGATCACTCGATTGAACATGAGAGTTGGGTGGACATTGCAAAACAAATGATCCGGGGCATGTTCTGATTCTAGCTTCTCGGCCACCATTTTTTCGACAGAGAGCTTATGGGATGTCTGATCACAAAGTCTATCTTTTCAAACAGTTCCTTCGAACTAACTCCGCTCGCTGCTTCCAGTATGTTCAACATGGCAACTTTCAAATCCGCCAAGTTCTCTCTACTTTCCGTAGCAATCGGAAATGTCGGGAGAGGTCTGTATTTTCCATTTACCGTCATTCCCTGCACCGAGAAAGAACCAGCTCCCTGTTTTTTCGAACCATCAATAGAATAGGTAACTACCGACTTTTGATCTGATTGCATGATCTCTTTCGCAATTTCATGCAATGCTAGCGCTTCAATGCTCTTTCCGGCTTGTCGAATATTGCTAGACTGTTGTAGAGTGTCTAGGTCTACTAAGTCTGGCGATTCGTCATGAAATTTCCATTTCCGACCAAATAGTTTATTGCCAACAATCACTACGGCTCCCGCAGCTTGACTATCTGACATGTGATGGGAACTTTTGAGCTGGTCCATTGCTTCGTAAACCTCG
This sequence comes from Bathynomus jamesi, assembly GCA_023014485.1. Taxonomy (NCBI): domain Eukaryota; kingdom Metazoa; phylum Arthropoda; class Malacostraca; order Isopoda; family Cirolanidae; genus Bathynomus; species Bathynomus jamesi. The sequence goes on from JAJOZX010000049.1 coordinate 1,791,509, forward strand.
AGCCTTACTTTTACGACACTTCTCTTATGTGCTGGTACTTTGGCGGCAACTCATCCTTTTCAATTTTTTTTTGTCTAGGGGACAGTTTAAGACGCTTCCGACCCGTAGACGTGGAAGGCTCATCTGATTCTGAGGCTAATTCGGAAGTCACTGTGATTCGGATCATCCTCAGATAGTTCATTGAAACCTTCAGCTGAAGCCATTTCTTTATTCCTCGCTCTTTCCATCTCTGCTTCCTCTCTTATTCGCTCCAAACTCTGCAGATCTCTCTTCCTGCGTTCCATGGTCTTATTCCATTTTCTGTCGACAAAACTCTCGCAAAACATTTTTCTATCATGTCTTTGGTCTTCCAGAAAGTCCCATTCTTCTCGAGTCATTTTCACACAATAAAACTTTTCTAAGCGTTTCCTTACTTCATCGTCCGCGCAGAAGATATCAAAAAGTTCTTTCGCTTTTTCGTTGAAATCTTCGACTTTTTTTTATAATAGTGTAGCTTCACTGTTGAGCTCCCATCACCGAATGGGAAATTTTTCCCACAATCGTTCTTATATATACCGAGATATTAGTTAATAGATTAGTCGTAACATTCACATAATGGGGCTTGTCATATGTAATGCTCAAACTTTTCCCTCTATGGTTGGGGATGTGTGCAATGTGCAGCAGGCGCGCCTGGGTGTCCCCAACAAATTTATGCCCTAAGATATTGCTGTAAATATAGCACATGTCGGGATGGGCAGCTTTCAACCAATTTCTCCATCTTCAACTGATACATTAAGCTGGACAAGTCATGCTGTGACTCGTGAAAGGTATCTCTTTGGAGAGCTGCGCTATATCGGCCTTCAGCCACAATTGTGAACAGCTCTTTATCTTTATCTGTAGCATGCGACAATTCAAAGCGGAAGCATGATGAAGAACCCTCCACGTCAGGTATAAAGCGCGCCAGGATTGCGCCGGTTCTTAGAACCCCAATAATAGAGTCCCAACCCTCTACGTCTTACGACACAACCCCCACAATAGTACCTTCCTCAAATATACCCCCTTATTCCCGTTCAGTCCCGGGCACTTCCTCCAGAGCCAGGCTTGGATTACCCAATAGGCACCAGCAAGGCAGGGGTACCAAAAGAAATGAGAAAATCATTAGCAGACAACTTACACACTTTGAGGAATGATTTCGAAAGATTTGAAGACATCAAAAGATATCTTGCCTGATACTGACTACAAAGAAGCCCAGTCCCGAAGCGAATCAGGAAAAAACAAGGAAATGATAGCAGTGCACCAGAAACAGCATTGAATCCCAGAGACAAATTTCGCGTATCTACTTACTACACTTTAATTGATACACTTAAAGCTCATATGAAGAGGAGAGGTGAAGTGTACAAAGAAGTATCAAGTAGATTTTCTTTTCTAAACGATTTCGACTTATCTGACGAACAATATTCACAAGGTTCCCGAAAGCTAGTTGACTCATACCCTGTTGACTTGAACATGAATTTCTGTGGAGAACTATGGCAGTTCCACTGTTATATGAGCTCAAAGTTGAATGAAACAGGAAAAACAGGACAGGTGAAAGACAGGATACAATGTGTATTTCCAAGTGTAGATATCGCACTACGTACTTTTCTAACACTGATGATTGCTAACTGCTAAGCAGAACTCTCTTTTTCTCAGGAGAAAGGAATAAAAAACCCTCAGAGAACATCAATGTGTCAGGACAGACTTGATTCAGTTTCCCTACTGTGTATAGAAGTGGACATGCTTCGTCGAGTCAGCTTCGATGAAATTATCCAGGATTTTGCAATCAGAAAATCTAGAAAGAAGCTATTTTAATTTCAGCATACACGGAAGTTTTGTTTCATTTCGAAAGAAAAAAAATTATTTTACAATTTAGTATTGTTTTTATTTTGAGTTACATATATATGGGGGCACCATAATCTTTTCAGTTTAGGGCCTCTAAAGGTCTTAATCCGGCCCTGTCCAGAGCAGCAGCAGCTTCTCATACTGTGGAGGATGGTATAACATTCGAGTTGGTGCGCACCGCTACCCCCACCCCTGCCCTGACTAGAAATCGGTATGTGGTCAGGGTTGACCTTGGATCCCTGTATACCAGGGGTGGGGAAACTTTTCAGTACCAAGGGCGAAAATCGATAACATAAACACCTCCGCGGGCGTCTGGCAAATTTTAAGCTTATATACAGCGTGTCCCAAAGAAATGTGTACTCACTTTGTTCGATAATACCAGCTATGAGGATAATAAATATATTACTTTTTATATGTTTTTTAATAAAGAATTGTCTCCTAAATCTAAATATGTAATTATTTTTATTAAAAATTGAAGAACAAAAAAGTTACAGATGTTTAAATTATAATTATTATTTTCGAGACTTCATGTGCGATATTTTCTAATATTTTAACCGACTGTTTTGAGATACTTATGTTTAGTGTTGATACTGAAGCATAAATGTTGTAATTATTAGTTAATTCAAAAAATTTACAAATTCCATGGTTAAATGACACTATCGAAGATGTTCGACGTCTTCCAGAACGTTGTTTTTGTAAGTTTTGCACAGTGCCGTCGGTTTCAAACTTATCTCGTATACGTGTAAAAATATTAGAAAATATCGCACATGATGTCTCGAAAATAATAATTATAATTTAAACATCTGTAACTTTTTTGTTTTTCAATTTTTAATAAAAATAATTACATATTTAGATTCAGGAGAAAATTCTTTATTAAAAAAAAACATAAAAAGTAATATATTTATTATCCTCATAGCTAGTATTATCGAACAAAGTGGGTATACATTTCTTTGGGACACGCTGTATATAAGATGTATTTTAAAAAGCTATTTGCTGGGCTGTAAATAAATAATTTTTAGTAAATAATAAATACCTAAGCGGGCGAATTGAAATTAGCTCGTGGGCGAAATTTCGCCCGCGGGCGAGGGTTTCCCCACCCCTGCCTGAGTGTATACCAACGGACTGCGGCACGTAGTTGAACGTATTGTGGAGTTTGCCCTTCAGAACCGCGACGAACGTGAAGTCCGGACGAGGTTGTCCTTCAAGTTCGAGTCAGATGACGGGGACGTAGATAACACTGGTCAACACTCATTTTATTGCCAATCATATTAGAGTGATTTTGGGGTAACTTTGTGGTGCTGATTCCGAATATGACATCGGTTTTGCTAGATTGGCTCTAATTTATGAGATAATTGGTACCCCATTGAAACACGTGAAAATGCAAAAAATTTAATGTTCAGGCGGAGCCTACTTACAAATCGCATTGAAATTGTCTCAAATCATACAAAAGTAAACACATGAAATACATAATGGCATTTTATTCGGTCTCACCATCTAGAATGTTCCGGTAGTTTCCCATATGCACGCGTTATGGTTACGTTTCCTATTAATTGAGGGTATTCATTATCTCAAGAACTAGAGCCAAATCGGAAAAACTACTTCCATTTCGGAATTCAGCAACCCCAAAATACCCTAAATTCGTACGAATTTCCTTGGCAACGAAACGAAACTTTTGTTTTGTTGAGCTGTGTAATTTTTGGGTAGTAATACCATTCAGACGTTTGGCGGCTGTAGACATAGAATATATCTTGGGGCGTATAATGCAGGCCTCTCAAAGTAGTACAGCCTTCAATATGGAAAACTTCATGGTAGATATTGACAGAGTATTCCGGGTTGCGTATCATAGTGCCACACCTTATACTCTTAATTTCACTTCTCCGGTTATTTACAGAAAGCATTTAAAAGTCGATCGTGGTTGCGGCTTTATAGCAATAGTCTTAGCTCAAATGTTCACTGTGCTAAAGACATGGACGCAAAAAATTTGGCTGCCTACGGTTGTGCAGCGTGCTTGTGAACTGGCTTCAGATTATAAGCTTGAGTTTGAGTGTAATATGGGTCCTGAAGAACTGAGAAGGCCCGAGTAGGAAATGAATGCACGTATAGTCGTATTTGAAATGGATGATCGTCGTAGGACTGTGTATATTTTTAAAAGCAGTGTGAGAGATCGTACAAGACCTCTACTTATTTTAGGATTGTGAGGAACATCATATCTCCTCATCCGTAACATAAGGGCTCTCTACGCTAGTTATTATAAAAGTCGAAAATATGGAAGGCATCATGATTTGTGTAAGGGATGTCTCGAGTTTGCGGATGATATAGTGAAACATTGTAAGGATTGCTACATGGTATGTGAGCAGTGTAAAAGCCCCAAATGTGAAAATCGTGTAGTAGAAGCCGAGAAGAGGGAATGTAATGTGTGTAGACGTACATTTTTCAATAATAAATGCTTTGAACTCCATAAATCAATTGGCACTTGCAAGAAAATCAGGATTTGTAAGTGCGGTATGTTTCACATGATGGATAATTGGGGGAATTTCAAACATAAATGCGATGAAATTCACTGTTCTACATGTCATGAAAAATATAAGGCGGATGGAGTGAAGCATGTATGTTATATGAAAGATGCTAAGCCTAAAAATAGCCCTTGTATAACCGTGTACTACGATATAGAAACTTACACTAACGCTGAAACCAAAGAGGTTATTCCACATTTACTCGTAAGTCAGACTATCTGTGATGAGTGCATGGAGATCGAGTGTGGCGAGTGTCACAAATGTGGAAAACGGACAAACGTTTTTAAAACGACCGCACACGGCAGCCCTGTGAAACTCTTTGTATTCTATATTGTCAAGTTAGCGGACAAGTTAAAAAAAATGACTCTATATTTTTGCCAATAACGGGGCAAAATTTGACAGACAGTTTCTTTATAAGGAGTTGCTTGAACACGAGACATCTGCGATATTTACAGGTGATCCCTTGAAAAGAGGCAACAAACTAATACAGATGCAGATAAGAGGTAATGTACAATTTAAAGACACCCTGCTGTTCACACCTTGTAAATTAGCAAAGTTGCCCAAGGTCATGGGCGTAGCCGCTGAAGTTTCAAAAGGGTATTTCCCTTACACATTCCTCACTAGTAAAACTTTAAATTACTTCGGACTAACTCCACCCAAACATTACTTTAACTACACCAACATGAGTTATAGTGAGCGTGAAGATTTTGACCGCTACTACAACAGTTTTAATGAGGATAGTCCATACAATATAGCTGATGAATGTGAACGTTATTGCGTGAATGATGTGCGTGTGCTTAGGGTATGTTTTCAGGCCTTTAGAAAGATGTACATAGCCCGTTTCAAATGCGCTCCGCTGCAAGTCGCGACCACGATCGCCTCATTATGTTTTACAGTGTTCAAGAATAATTTCATGCCTAAAGACACCTTAGCAGTCATTCACAGAAACAGCCCCCGAAGTTATGGGCACAAGGCTATTTACTGGCTCATACGCCTACAGCAACAGACCGGGGTATATATAAAACATGCCCGCAACACGTGTGAAGTACCCGTTAAGGTCAATGATCGAGTTTTTTGGGTTGATGGCCTAAGTGAGGATCCAACCACTGGTGAGAAGACTGTGTATTCCTTTAACGGCTGCTGGTGTCATGGATGCACGCGCACTGAGTGTGCCGTCACAGGGGATCACCATGGAAGATCCCCCGCCGACAGCTTCGCATGGACCCGTAACCGCGATCAACTTATAGGCTCTCAGTTCACTCACAAGATTGTGTGGGAGCATGAGTATGATGTACGGATGGAAACAGATGACCAATACCGTGAAGAAATAAGGGCCATCAAACGTTCAATAGTGCTGGACTACCTCAAATGCGGTGAGAGCTTGTTTGGAGGGCGTACAAACCCATTCAAGCTATACTTTCCGCCTACGGAGGGCGTAAAACTCCATTACTACGACTTCTGCTCTTTATATCCCTACGTGATGAAGAACAATCTGAACCCCGTAGGTGCGCCTGAAAAACTGGTGGGTCTCACCATACCAACCATCGAGGAGTTTTCAGCTAACTTAAATGAGCGCTACTTTGGACTCTCTTTCGTAGACGTGCTCCCTTTTCGCGATTTATGGATGCCGATCTTACCCGTCGTTATAGATCACAAATGTTTCCCCTGTGCGTGAAGTGCGCAGAGGAGAACAACGGTGATTGTAACCATACAACCAACCAGCGTAAGCTCAGAGGTGTATATACAAGCCCTGAGCTGGCCCTTGCCGTTCGCCATGGCTATAGAATATTGAAGATATATGAGGTGTGGAGGTTTGAGAAGCTACCCAACCTTTTCACTCCATATATAAACGCTTTTTTGAAGGATAAGGTAGAAGCATCAGGATATCTGCGAGGAGTTGATACCGAAAATTAAAAACGGCTTATTGAACGTTACCGTGCCCATGAAGGTATACAGCTTGACCGTTCCCAAATTGTTAAGAATCCTGGCAAGCGCTTTAGTGCAAAGTTGTGTCTAAACAGTCTTTGGGGGAAATTTGCACAGAATACTGGCAAAGGGAACGTTCATTTGGCACAAAGTTATAGTGAAGTCTGGGATTATGCCAACGCTCCCGATAAAGAGGTTATGGAGATTGTGAATGTAGGTAATACTTACATAATAAAGTACATCACCGAACTGGCCATAGATACCTCACGGTTACAAATATACTTGTAGCCAGCTTCACAACGGCCTGCGCCCGCATCAAGCTTTGGGGACTACTGCACTCTCTTGGGCGGAGGGTGCTGTACGCTGATACAGATAGCGTGATCTTCACAGCGAGGGAGGGTGAATACATGCTGCTATTGGGGAATTCCTCGGAGAGCTAACTGACAAGATCAAGGACGAGTATTGTGATGGTGCATACGCAGACTCATTTGTATCAACATGGCCAAAAACCTATGGGGTACGGGTGAGGGTGGGGGATGATATGAAGTATATCGTGAAGGCTAAGGGTATCACGCTTAACCATGCGAACCGTCGAGTCGTTAACTTTGACTCGTTGAAGGATCTAGTGTGCTTGGAAGATGAGGGCGACCAGCCACCCCAACTGACTGTGGGGACCCACAATTTTCGGGCGCAGAAACTGGGGTGTGTGAAGGAACTTAGGGGCACGAAGGTATGCCGTAACACCTATAGGAAGCGTTACCAGGTGCCTGGTACCTATGATACCGTACCCTTTGGATACCTTAATCCTTGATTGTATTTATATATATATGTGTACTGTTAACGATATGTTTATTTCTTACGTATATTTGCTTCAATTAAGGTTTCATTTTCTCCTTTGCGTGCGTGCGTGTGTACATTCCTAAGCTCGCCCACTGTAAGATCGGTCACGTGACTCCTGCCACTACCTGAGCATATCTCTACCCTGCGTGCTCAGTTGACCTCTGCAACCCTTGAGCTCAGACGTGTATTTTCTCGCGTAGACGAAAAATAGTAATGGCTACCTTTAATATTGCGTGTTCAACGTTTATGAAGTGGTATTCGGCAAAGTGCCAAGATGTGGTGGATACTGAAAAACTCCCTATTCCACCCTCCTTTGACACTTTTAAGGCTACATTGAACCGTGCGATGGAACAAGATGTTCAAATACTCTATGGATATTCTGGCGAGGGCATTGTAGGATTTCGTAGTACAAGCGATGTATTGAAGTATGTTGTAGACCTAACCTTTATAAAAGCTCACATATACCGCGAAGTAAAGAAACAACACGTTCAGAAGATAAGCAACGGTTATGGTTAGTGAGTCTTGTTGATGAGTGGTGCGACAAGCGATATTATGTCATGTTACATCATACCGAGTACTCGTACCTTACGGTTGAGAATGTAAATCTTGTCATCATGGAAAATCGTATTTTTACTACTATATTAATATATATCATGACGAGGTTTGTAGTGAGGTTGTGGCTAATGGCCTGTGAGTTTTTAACAGACTTTAGAGACGAGTATCTTGTTAAACAAAAAGGAAAATATGGGCATATGTTTCTCTCAAATAGTGCACCGGATTGTGTAAGATATGTTTAGTTTGTGGAAATGAACGTCTCTGGTGATTGATAAAACATTAAAACCGGTATTGTTTCATGTAGCAGAAAAATTCTGATTGCCCAGTGTAATCGGGCACAAGTATTCACGTTGGAACAAACCCGTACACGCTTCAGCAGTTTATGATATGACTCGCTCCCCCAGTCGAGCCGCCCACCCGTGTACCTCGCCCCTCCGAAACACACGACTTCGAACAAACCCGTACACGTTTCATCAGTTTATGGCATGACTCACTCCGTCCGTCGAGCCGATCCGTCCCACCTGTGACTCATAGTCATCTCAGAGCTTGAACCGACTGGACGTAAGAATACGATGGAACTTCCTCTGAGAAGCATTCTCAACGCCGGGTACGATGTGTCCGTGACGAAGTCATTGCCCGTGTTCAGGCGTGAAACCGGTACCATTAACTATGTACTTGAAACGACTTGTAAGCAAGCAAGCTCTGATAAACGTAATATTATTTATTTAAGTGTTGAGGAGATGAAGAGAGTCTTCGTGATAGTTGAGAAGTGGGGTGAGGACGGTTATAAAATACCTGCAGGTATAGGTACAAGAAGAGAACAGATTAGTGATGCCACTTCATATGCCGTTGTTTGCACGTTGTGTATAAATAACGATCAGCCATGCATTGATATACGACTGATGTGGAAGAATGTATCTGATAATAACGTTCTTGTCCATACGCGAAACCGTTTCATCCTCGACAGAATGTTTGAAATCGTCCGCAAGTTGAAGCCTATATTAGACGCGCTTATTACGGATATGCTTTATTTTGATACGGTTCCTGAATACGCATACACCTCTCTGCTCGATGGGTTTACCGAGTGTAGGACTGAACAAGGCGAGAATGGTCTAGAGCTGGATGCTTATTTAAAAGGTTTAGACTCTTTGAAATATCATGAACTTTGGTACAAAGCACTTGAGCGGTACAGGGCAGAGCTCACCTACACGTTCACCCTGAAGACTATTTCTTATATAATGAGTAGCTGTCGTTACGACTTAGAAGATTATTTCAATTGCCGCTATGCAGTGTGAAGAAGAGATCACGATTGAAAAGCCTGGGTCGGTAAAAATAAACCCTTGATTGGAAAGGAGTGTTTATAAACTTGTATTTAATAATGATGTTGTGGCTAACGGTGACCTCTTTGTACGTGATTTTGAATGTATTCTAGCCGTGTTTAAAGATAACTTGCCAACCGAATGTAAAGTGGGCACAAAAATAGTATTGAATGATATGAAGGCCATTTATATCGAGTATAGGTATCTGAATAACTTGAGCGGCGAAATAATTCCTTGGCCGTATTTACCGTGTAGTGCAAAGCAATAATGATGTGACTGTAGACTCGATCACGTGTGAGTTTAGTGTTTTGTGCCGTAGAACATAAAGTATTTGGATGTATATTTATTTTCAATATATTTAGTTATTTAATATAATTGTGTGTGTGTGTATTTTTCCTGTACTAATATGTTGCTGATTATACTCCTTCGTTTTGTGTTATTATTTTTATTTTCAATATTATTTATTTTCAATATATTTAATTATTTAATATAACTGTTATATATATTTTTTCTGTACTAAAATACTGATTGTTATACTACATCGTTTTATATATTTTTAATTATATATATATATATATATATATATATATATATATATATGAATAGAAACGACGTAAATAAGGAGCGTCTCTGCACACGGGGAAGAGAAATAACGAATAAATGAAAAATGAGGCGAACCGCCCGGGAATCGAACCCAGGGCGGTTCGCCTCATTTTTCATTTATTCGTTATTTCTCTTCCCCGTGTGCAGAGACGCTCCTTATTTATGTCGTTTCTATTCATTTATATACTGCGTGGTCATTGCAGTTAAATGCATATATATATATATATATATATACAAGGTGTCCCAAAAAACTATATACTCTTTATAGCATCATATATTTTATAATTTAAAAAAACCAAACAATATATTGTTATAGCAATTGCCAATGAAAGGTAAATTAGTAATCTAAGTGATCAAAATGTTATAGCGAGTTGTCTGCATAAAAAATTTAATTAACTACGCCAAGTGCTCAAAATGTTCTCCGGCGGCATGAATGCACTTTTGAATGCGTCGACTAAGCCTGGCCTTGTTTTATCAAAGGCCTTGTAATGGCGAAGTCTATGGACCGAAAGTAGTCTAGTCACTCACTAGCTTGCTTCGGACTTAGCCTACGCACTCATTCCACGATACAAACTCTACAGCATTCAACTTTATTCAGTTCAGCAAAAGAACCCATGTTGCGTAAACGTTTGACACTAGAGCAACGAAAAAGTGTTCTGAAATGGTATTGGAAATTTGAGAATGTGTCCGAAGTCCAGCGGCAATGGATCCGGGAATTTGGTACAAAGCCACCGACACGTCTCGCCATTACAAGCATCCGTGACAAGTTTGAGGCAGAGGGATCTGCTCAAGATATGCACAAGCGAAGATCTGGACGACGCAAATCAAGTGCGAGTGATGAAAACTCCGTTTTAGTGTTGCAAAAATTTAATCGATCACCACAGAAATCAGTTAGGCAATGCGCCCGTGAGACCGGAATCAGCAAATCAGGTGTTCACCGGATTTTAAAGTCGGCAAAATGGAAAAGCTACATTCCAAGTCTGTTACACGCCATGACTGAAGATGACCCTGATCGCAGACTCGAATTTTGTGAATGGTTTCAGTCAATGGAAGCCGAAGACGTACAGTTTGCCAACAAAATCGTGTGGTCTGATGAAGCTACCTTCAAGCTGAATGGCACAGTAAATCGACACAACTGCAGGTACTGGTCACTTGATAATCCACACGTTTATGTGAATAAACATGTTAATTTACCCGGATTAACAGCATGGTGTGGTTTATCATCCAGGGGTTTGGTTGGACCATTTTTCTTTAATGGGACAGTTACCGGTGCCGCATATCTCGACATGCTGCGGACAGAAATTATACCTGCAGTTCGGAAGTTGTTTGGAAACGACGACTTTTACTTTCAACAAGATGGAGCCCCCCCTCATTATCATTGTGATGTCAGAAGGTACCTCGATGAAACGTTGCCTAACCGTTGGATAGGACGAAGAGGAAGCGTTGAGTATCCTCCACGTTCACCGGACTTGACTCCACTTGATTTTTACTTGTGGGGCTACCTGAAGGATGCAGTTTATGGTACAAGACCTGCAACACTCGAACACCTTAAGGATGCAATTAGGGAAAAGTGCGGGACCATCACAGCATCCACATTAGCCCATGTCTGCGAATCAGTTAGTCGACGCATTCAAAAGTGCGTTCATGCCGCCGGAGAACATTTTGAGCACTTGGCGTAGTTAATTAAATTTTATATGCAAACAACTCGCTATAACATTTTGATCACTTAGATTACTAATTTACCTTTCATTGGCAATTGCTATAACAATATATTTTTGTTGTTTTTTTAAATTATAAAATATATGATGCTATAGAGTATATAGTTTTTTGGGACACCCTGTATATATTCCTCGTTCGTATTTCTTATGCTATTCTATTATTATTTTTTATTTTATTTTTCGATCATATATATTCCATCGTTTGATTGTATATTTATTTTCTATATATTTCGTGAAATTGATTCCAATAATTTGTCTAAATGAACAGTATGATGTGATGGTGTTTTATTTAATTCTTTTGGTTGTAAACGACATTATTATTTAATTATATCAAATATCTGCCTTCTAAAACGGCTGACGGATTTCTAAGCCAACTGTCAAAAATATCTGAATAGCTCAATCTGGCAACTCTGCCCTAATAATGTACACCTGAACAAGCCATTTACGCCTTCTAAGTCAACTGGCTGGTTAAGCCAACTGGCGGAATAAGCCTGAATATATGCTTTAATTAAATAAATAGCGCAGTCTGGCAACTCAGCCAGTTAAACCAAGTGGCTGATTAGGAACTTATAAGACAGCTGCCGCTCGGGTGAAGTCTTAATATGCGCTTGGCTCCTGCCAAGCGAACACTCCTCTCTTCCTCTCTCCTCCTTTCTCTCTTACGTTAGATATATCCCTTTGGAGGGTGAGGCCGTCCTACCTTCTCCCCCAAAGAGGTCTCCCCCAGCGGGAGTTCATTGCAACTTGGGAGATAACTCCGCCCCCAAGTTGCATAACCCCTTGTTGTATAACAGCTAGCAACAATCCCCCTCCCACTTTGTTGCATAACATTATGCAACATTGATCAACATTTGCAAATGCATTGCATTCTCTCCTTTTGCGCCCATAATACTAAGATAATCTGCTCAGGATAGGGCATGGCATACGCGCGTACAGAAGGCAACATCATCTCCTCCATGATCTCTATATACTGAACTGCTGTAAACCTCCCGTGGATCTCAGTCAGTTCTCCTAGTCCTTGCAGGTGCATCTATCCCCACACATTCGCCGTCACGTGCCCACTCCGTGTCACTTCGTAAATATTTTTGGCAGGCATATCTCGTGTTGACCTGTCGCCAATATCGAAGACGGCCGTGAGTTGCAGATGCAAACGTCTTCTCGTCAGAGACGATAACTGCTCCAGTATGCGAGATCATCATTTATATGCTGGCGAGCAAACGAGAGCCTGGTCTGACGATGTCGTTCCTCGATCCTCTCTTTTTCTGGCAGGAGTAAGGTGGTGATATCCTGTTTCATGCAACCGTCTCTTTATGGTTATGGTGTCCACTGTCCACTGACACGCCCATATGTAGTGTCTTCCGGAGGCGACTGCGTTGTTGATAGGATCGTTCTGCAGTTCGTTCATTATTCTCCGGTCTTCTTCTGGGGTAGTCTTTCTTGCTGCCCCACACTTAGGACGATCTAGCAGATTCCCAGTCTCCTGCCACCTCTGCACCCAGCGTCGAACAGTAGGCTTCGAAATTCCCAGTTCCATGGCTATGTCAACTACAGAGAGGCCTGCTTCCCGCATACGAATTATCCGGCCTCGCTGTGCAATTTTATCTTGAGCTGGATTCATTTTCAGAATCGGTGCTCGTCATACGGTGTAAAAATATGGTATGAGCATAAATCATGCCAGTAACCATGTCAACACCTTGGATTGGCCCATCAACATCATTTCACAAAAATTAGTATAATATTGTATGAGTTTATAAGTATGCAGGGTGGGCAAAAAAAAAATTGATGACGAAGATTCGCAAGCTGGTTTTGCATATGATCCATTAAACTTAAAATTCTCACACTATTAAATATACCATTGTATACGATTGCAGTAATATTTACTTCTATTTCTCTTTATTATGTCGGATTTCAGAAAGTAAAATATAACTAAGATCCCCTAAAATAAGTGCAAAAATGCCTAAATACAGTGAAGAAGACGAAATGCTTATAAAGAATCTAAGAATTGGCCAAGGTCTGGGCGCCAGGAGAATGATACAAATGTTCCCAAGTAAACCGTGGACTGAATTAGGAGTTCACGTATATCATGAAAAAGGTTGATGAAACTGGAGATGGTAAGAGACGTGATGGAAGTGGTCGTCCCAAAAGAGGAAGAACTCAGGCAAATATTGACATAGTGGAAGGTTATATCTTAAGTAAGGAAGGTAAACCAGGAACGCACATTTCACCGAGGGAAATCGAAAAAGAAACAGATATAAGTCGTAGTAGTGTTAGAAATATTGTGGAACACGATTTGGGTTTAAAAGCTTATAAACGTATATCAGGGAAAAGAAAAGTCTAACCGATGCCAATAAGGTTAGGCAGATGACATGAGCAGACTAGGGTGTATCCTGCTCAGGTCGAATATTGAAAAACTTGGAATTTCAAGATTGGCAGTATGTATTCCTATGTAAAATTGAATTTTAAAAGGGGTTCGTCTTCTGCAACTTTTACGAAAAATCGCATTTGCATGTAAGTGTTCAAAATCGTACTTTTTTGTCGAAAAATGGGATTTTTGGCCAATTTCAAAGACTTGGTAGCCTCAAATGACCTCCATATGTTCCATATTGTTCACATACACCCTTAAGCATTTCTAGGGGCAGGCTTGGACCCATTTAAGATCAGCTAAAGTGGCTCATAACCCCTAAAATAACCAAAATCACCCAAAAATGGCCCAAAACTAAGGAATTGTATGATTTTTAGTCTCCTATACACCACATTTCGCGGCTGTTCTCTTCATCAGGCAGATCTTTTTGTTCTTCTTTCTTGGTCTTGCATTTTCTTTTTTTTAGAAACGCCTCAACCAATTTTTATTTATTTTCTTTTCGGCATCACTGAGTGTGATGGCAGCTGCCCCTACCTTTCCGCAAGCTGCTGTGATGTTCAACCTTTTTTTTGCAATTCCAATTCTTCTTTAATATTTGTATAAGCCCCTCCTCCACCCTCAGCTTGTAATAATATGCTGGTCAACTGAATGTTTTGAGATTTTTTCTTCTGAAAGCATCTTGATTTGATTTGTCTAGCAGGTCTTGTAGAGATGTAAAGCATGTTCATAATGTCTTGCTTTGACTTGAAAACTGGCAACAATTCTCTGTGATCAATCCTAGCACGAACAAAACCATCTCTTCTCTCTTGCCCATACACTGCATGAACTGCAGCTGAAACTTCCTGGAGTGGTCTTTCACAGCTTTGAGTGTGAACTGAGAAGTTCTCAACTTCAAGTGGAGACCTGAGAAGCTCCTCAACTTCTCCTCTTGACATCTTACAAGTGAAGAGTGGCTCATACAGTTTCTCCTTATCCCAATTAATCAGAGTAATTGGAGAAGTGGCATCAAAATTCAGCTTAGGGTTTCTATGAGTTCTCAGACTCATGTCTCCATATTCAGACTTACCTCTGATCTTCTTGATCATCTCAACCCCCCATGCCCTCTCCTCCTCATCCTCACTGCACATGAGAGAGGCAATGAGGTTCTCACTGTGAGCGTGATATGCTCCACGAACTATCACATGAGTGATTATGTTCCTGACTTCAGAGGTCTGGCTTCTCAGCAGTCCCAGAGCGGTCACAATATGGTGAGGTCCATACTTCATGTGGTGCTTCACCTTGATCTCAAAATACATCTTCAAGTAGAAGTCCAGACAGAACTTCAGCAGCACCTCCAGCTTCTTCAACACCTTCCCCTTCAGACCATGCTGCCTCATCCACAGCATCAGCAGAGCCTCACCTGTAGTCAGCCAACGTGACTGATTCAGTGGGCCACACTTCAGACCAGCAACTTCCTTGCTCAAATCTCCTGTCTTGAGAGCTTTGATCAGTAGGTAGCAGTTCTTCTGGTCAGTGCTAAGATTCTGTACAATGTCTTCTGGCAGTTCAATTATATCTTATTCTCCTGGTAGAGCCTTGAAGCTAAAGTTGACAGGTATGTCATTGATCTTCTCCAAAAGTTTTCCTATTTGGCCACTGAACACAGACTTGTGCGTGTAGGGACCATCAAGCTTGATGATCATGTGCCTGAGGTTGAGTTCATTAATATGCAACTGGCATATCAGCCAGTGACACTTGTGACCTAGCAGTTTCTCCAATTGAGTGATGGCTCCTCCATCAGGTCCTGTGTTTGTGTTGGTAGAGTCACCACCAAGGACCACAATAGTATCTTTAGCACCATGAGCACTAATCCACTCAAACAGAGCCTGAGCTATCTTCAGTGCAGGTTTCTCATTTCCTTCAGGTTCTTCTGGTGTACAATGGAAGAGATACTTCTCCTCAGGTTCCCAGGTAACACTATAGTGCTCTTCAGTTGTAATATCAGGATGGAAGCGGCCAGTTTCTTCATTGTACCTCATGATCTTTGTCTTCTTATCTTGTTTTCCATCAAAGAAAATTCCCTTGATCTCCTCTCCCTCTGTCCTTTTCTCCAGTGTCTCCACCGAGGCACCTATTACAGACTCCTTGCCCCTCCACATCTTCATCCTGTCAACAGCTAGATATACCTTATCAGCAGATAGATGGCCAGCTTTGATGAGATCTTGCAAGAAACCAGTCGCAATGGCTGCTGCATGAGTGTTTGCCACTTTGAACCTGACTGCAGCCGCAGCAGTGCTTGAGATATCCATGTAGTTCCTTCTGGCAGAGGTAGAGACTTTGTCAGTCTTGTGCCTGGTGCAGTACTGGAAAAAGCTGTGTCAGCAGTAGGAGCTGCTCTGCCTGGAGACTCTTCCAAGGAAGTCACCTCATCTTCATCATCATCACCATCATCAGCTCTAAGCAGTAGCTCCTTTTCTCCTTCCTCTTTTCTGTTTCTCTTCTCAGCTGCCTTCTGTTCTTCCTCCTTCCTCTTAGCAGCCTTTACCTGCTTCACTGTTTCTTTCACATCAACAGATGCCATCCGGAAGCCAGAAACTTCTGAGGTTTTGATCCTCTGGTAATGGAGCCACTCTAGCTCTAGCTTTGGAATCTTCTGAGGCAGAGGACAGTCACAATTGACATGAACTCTAACAGCACAGCCAGAGCAGCCAGATGCTTCAGTTCCACAGAGAGTGATATCATGTCTGCAGGTTGTTATGTCAAACAATGTATCACGTTCAGATATTCTCTTCTCTCTTTGCAGCCTTCACTCTGCCATTCACTAGGTCAATCATTTCATTCCACCTGACAAGAATCTTCCTGGCAATGGATCTCTCTTAAATGATCACAGGAGGAGTGAACTTGGCATTGCTTTTGCGCCACTGTGCCAGTACTAGTGATGCCAAGTCCTTAGCCAAATTTTGCAGCGGGTACTGAGCTCTCTTCATATCATCCACAAGCAGCTTCTCTTCCTGGAGGAGGATTCTTCTCTGAAACACAGCTCTCCAGATTGGAACTTCTGTGGGAAATAACCGCTTGCCTGGACCCACCAGATCACTCAGCTTTAAACCAGAACTTTTTCTGGTCTTTCGTCCTTGCTTAGCCATGGTGGCTACACAATCTTCACCAAGCTTTGTATCTGAAACAGAAAATTATCACAGTGAAACTCTAGTAGCCTATAACAGCTGTTACAATGGTTTTGTTTGGTAAGAAACCGGTCTGTTACATTTGTACTACAGTGTATGTCCTGCACAGCTGTTCTGTACATAACGAGAAAACGAAAAAGTGGAAATTTGAACACTTAAACGTGATTTTTAGCAAAAGTTCAAGAAAACAAACCCCCCCTAAAATTTAATTTTACATATGAACACATACTGCCAATCTTGAAATTCGCGCTTCAATGAGCATGATACACCCTAATGTGCACAAAGCCTGATGAACAGATTGCAGGGTAACTCAGTTACAAATTTGTGGTTCTCTGATGAGAAATTATTTCACTTTGTACCACCATTAACCAACAAAACGATCGGGTATACGCAAATGTTGCAAGAAAACGTGATGTTGCATCCGAGCGGTTAATAAAAGAAACATCTAACTTTTCGCCTAGCATTATGGTAGGAGCTTGCCTCTCAAAATTAGGCAAAACAAAAATAATATTATTATACACAGGTCCTTCCACAGTATTTGGATGATATTCGTCAGATTAATGGAAATAATTTCACTTTCCAACAAGATAGAGCACCTGCACACAGGGCGAAGCGTACAATCGCGTATCTGGAACGAGAAACACCCAATTTCATTGAGCCGAATATGTGGCCTCCCAATAGTTCAGATCTTACGCCGCTCGATTATGGCATTTAGGAAACTTTAAAATCAAAAGTTTATACACCAGGTGAAAATATTCACAATGTTGACGAGTTACACGTTAAAGTGTTGGATGGCTGGAATCAGGGGTCTCAGCGATATATTGACAGATGCATCGCTGAGTGGATCCCGCGTTTAACCAAATGTATTCAACAAGAAGGGGGTCACATAGAACAATATTTTTCATATAAATTAAGGATTGATAAAGGAATATTTATGTTAGGTTTAACAATCCTATCTTAATTTTTTTCCAACAATAAATACATGTTTACGAGCGTCATTAGTCTTTTTTGCCCACCCTGTATATACTGTAAACCAGGTTAATTTCGCGGCAGCAAATTTTCGCTCTTTCATATCCTTCGACGAGTTTGCGGCATCATAATTTCGCAGTCAACAGTTGCTAGTTATAATCTTACAAGTAAAAATGACATCATGAATGACGACATTTATTCTGGACTGTGATTGGTCGAGGTTGAGGTCGTATATCAAGGCAAGTTTTACCTCTTGGTATGTAGATAAATTTTCAGCAGCACTCAACGTAAATGAATCTCTCTGTAAGATAGATTTGAAGCTCTCCACACTGAAACCTATTCATGCTAAATGGATTCTCTCTGCATGGGATCTTTACAAAATGAGGGAAACCATTCGGAAGAATTGGGAAATTAGCGGCATTCATGACATTCTTGTTATACATTAATAATACAGTATAATTTAAAATGTTTTTACTGCTTTTACGTTACAATGTTTTATTACAATATACTGAATTTACTTTTCAAATAAAGTATTTTAATGATCTAAGTTTTATTTTCTTACTATCTTCCAAAGATTAGTTTAAATTTTCAAATTTTCGTCTGCTGGATATTTTCGCGTAAACTATAGCCTACGCGAAAAACGAGAAAATTTCCTGCAGGCGAATATTTCGCATTCACTTGTATATAAAAAGTTATCTTGTAGTAGCTGTTCATATAGATTTGCAGTAATCATAATGGAACCTTATTACTGTATAAGACTAGTAAACTACATGAAGTACAACGCTGTTCACGATCATATTAACTGTTTATCTTTATGAACACAGACATTACATTATAATTACCTGTATGTCAATGACTGCACATTCAATTGTCCTTTAGATATACTGTATATGTGTGTGTTATATGTTGTTGGACTCGGTTGTCCCACTTCCACCCCACCTTCCCCCAGGTGGGGTACCTTGACTAACAATGCGGCGTTGCCACATGTACGGAGTCGCCTGTGAGGCGAGGAACATTACATATGCGGGCAACTGTACATCTGTCGAGGGAGATTAATATGCAAAACTTTCGTTACTGGGAAAGGTATGTTAACGCTCGAACAGAGCTTCCATGTAGTGTTATTAAACTCACTATTTGGGTCGTTGTTGGGTGGTATGGTGTAGTAGGTCCCTACTTCTTTGAGAACGAAACTGCAAAAGCAGTTACGGTAACGCAAAATTCATAACGTCAGATGCTACAAGATGTCTTCTTACCTCAATTAATTAGTTTGTCCCGTAAAGAAATAACTGCATTACCCCAGATTCACAGTGGTTTCAGCAGGATGGAGCACTTCCACACAGTGCTTGTGAAACGCAACTTTTTGAGGAAGCATTTATCCGAGCTAG
This sequence comes from Bathynomus jamesi, assembly GCA_023014485.1. NCBI lineage: Eukaryota > Metazoa > Arthropoda > Malacostraca > Isopoda > Cirolanidae > Bathynomus > Bathynomus jamesi. Next base: position 1,810,720 of record JAJOZX010000049.1, read on the forward strand.
TAATTTCCCTTCATGAGCAAGTAGAATGGCCCTCCATACTCACCTGACCTGAGTACAGGTCAGGAGCTACATAAAAAACAAGATCTACTCTCCCAAGCCCAAGACACTTGAAGACTTAAAGACCAAAGTCGATGAGGTAATCAACAACATCCCAGCTGAGCTATTTCCAAAAATTACTTTTTTTTTAGCTTAGAATCTTTATTTAGAAATAGGGACAATTTTCGGAGACACCTGGTCTATAAGTTGTGATATGCATGATCTTCCTCATCGGAATCCGTGCTGATTTTATTGAATCTTTACAGTGTCTCCAAGAAGTTATAGATTTTCGCTCTAATTATTCTTTCAAGTACTTTGGTGAGGCGGGACGTCCCCTATTGGGAACACCAATGACAAACGAGTATTTCTAACCACATCCATCGTGTATATATATATATATATATATATTATATATATATATATATATATATATCAATGAGAGAAAGGAAAGAGTAGGGGGTTAAGAGAAGAGAATAAGGGGTTAAGTAAGTACCAACCCCTATCACTCGTGGGTTAACATTCATTCAGAAAAAGAGAAAAAAAGACTCACCATCATCATCAGCCGGCCACTGCCGACAAGTCAGAAAAAAAGTCGGATAAAATAAGAAAGATTGCAGAACGGTCCTCTACTCCATAAGGAGGTAGAGCCCACTCTGCCAGAAAGGGGTGAAAGATGAAAAGAAGTAAAATAAGAACGCTTACAAACCACTCAATGCATTCTTAACTCAAGAACAACACATTCTTAACTCAAAGCAACACATTCTTCCAGCTGTTGCAGACCGATCATCCACTCCATAGGGAGGTAGAGGATGCAGCCCACTAGGCTGGAAAGGCGTGAAAGACGAAAAGAAGTAAAATAAGAACGCATTACAAACCATGCAAAACATTCTTAACTCAAACACTATCATACCATGCAAACTACAGACATGCAATAAAGAGAGTTACAGACATGCAAATAAGGAGAGAAGAAGAAAAAGCATAAAGAATAACAAAAAGTGGGTTAATTTACTGAAAAAGCTCCAAGTTCGTGTTAGTCTAATTTTTTTTTTTGCTGGCATATCACACGCTGGCATGTCACAAGCTGTCATTAGACGTCAACAGACTCATCCCCGATTACCACCCCAAGAGCTCCTGTTGCCAATTGTTTTTTTATTTTAAACAACGTTAATATTTTTAAAATGCCTATATAGACGGTTTTTAAACATATTAACGCTGGTAGAATTCACGACGGGCGCGGGAAGATTATTCCATTTATCAATTACTTTAAACGTAAAGAAGTGTTTAGCGATATTAGTAATGAAACGTCTGCCACGCAACTTAAATCCGTTATTACGAGTATTGCTATTATTGAAAGTGAACAGTTTGTCAAAATTTACGTTATCGATGTTATTAACGATTTTGAAAACTTCAATAAGCTCCCCCCTTAATCTCCTAGTTTCGAGTGAATGCAAGTCTAACTCTTTAATTCTATCTTCATAAGGCTTGTTGCGCAATGACGGAATTAGTTTCGTGGCACAACGCTTAAACCTTTCTAACCTATCAATATCCTCACGCAAATATGGGCACCAAAACTGAACGGCATATTCTAAATGAGGCCTGACTAGGGACTTGTAAAGAGGCAATATAATATTCTTTGATTTAAATTCGAAATTACGCGCTATGAAACCTAACATCCTATTAGCTTTTGCGCAAGACTCCAGGCACTGGTTCCTAACTTTTAAATCCTTGGATTCGCGTACGCCTAAATCTACATCCTCGTCAACGCTCGCTAACTCTCTATCATCCATCGTGTACGTGTAATTATTGTTACGAGAACCTATATGCAAAACTTTACATTTTTCTCCGTTAAACTGCATCTGCCACTTATCCGTCCACTCCATAATCCTATTTACATCGTCGTGGAGCCTATTTCTATCGTCCTCGTTAACAACCTTACCGCCTATTTTAGTATCGTCCGCGAATTTTGACACGTTACTAGTCAATCCTACATCTATGTCGTTAATGTAAATTACGAATAGCAATGGGCCTAACACTGAACCCTGTGGGACACTGCTACCTACATCCAACCACCCCGATTCACTACCATTAACAACGACCCTGTGTCTCCTAGCACGAAGCCATTCCTCTAACCAGTTAGCTACCTGACCGCGTATACCGTGCGCTTTAACCTTCGCAATTCATCTTCTATGCGGAACTGTATCGAACGCCTTTTAAAATCTAAATAAATAACGTCAGCCGCTCTATGTCTATCGTATTCGCGCACTATTTCGTTATAAAATTCTAACAAATTAGTTAAAAAAGATCAATGGCGTCGAAACCCATGCTGACTACTATTAATCAAATCTAGATTTTCTAAGTGATCGATGATGCGATCCCTAACTACAGATTCCAAAAGTTTACCGACAAGTGACGTTAAGCTAATGGGCTTATAATTGCTAGGTACTGTGCTGTCGCCTTTTTTAAAAATGGGCGTGACGTTCGCTAATTTGAAGGCTTCAGGAATATTCCCCGTTTCGAGTGACTGATTAAAAATCTTCGTTAAGGGGCCTACAATAATGTCTTTCAAATCTTTCAAATGTCTGGGATAAAAAGCGTCAGGGCCTGGAGCCTTGCTAACTTTTAGCATATCGACATAATGCGCAATCTCATCCTCGTAAACAGTTATTTCATCCAAAATAGTCTCGCTACTAAATGGAACGATATCGTCCACGTCGTGGACATTATTTACGTCTTCTACGGTAAAAACTGTCGCAAAAAAGTTATTGAAAATACCCGCCATCGCCTGAGCGTCAGAAGCCAAAAGCGCCGTTTACATCCACTAGACTAGAGGGCCTATGTTATCTTTTATCGGCTTACGATTATTGACGTATTCAAAAAACTTTTTTGGATTATGTTTACTATCCGCAGCTATAAGTATCTCTAAATTACTCATCTTTTGACCTGACGTCTAAGCTCGATATATCTATTAAAGTTAGCTACCATGCCATTGCGCTTATTAAGTCTATACGCTCTGTTACGCTCGTTTATGAACTCGCCTATTTCCCTAGTCCACCACTTGGGCCTACCATGATTTCTAGCGCGCTTGGGCCTACGAGGAATAAACTCCCTTTCAATATTCATAAAACTTTCTTTAAACGCCTCCCAATACAAATTTGTGTCAATACCCATAAATAAGTTATCCCAGTCCACTACTCTCATCCTATCCGCAAAGCTATCAAAGTTAGCCCAACGAAAATCAGAGACTTCTATTACGTTACTATCCTTAGTGTTTTCTATCAATAACTTAAACCTAAGAATTTGATGATCACTACAATATTTTTGAATAATAAATTAGAAGAGATTTGTGATGAGGAAAATGTACCCTTCGTAAAGCTGTTGTGTCAGAATTCAGTGATCCTAGTTTTTTTATAAAAGATGGGGGTGCATTTTAATGAAATAGGTAATGCTAGGCTAGGTAGGTTAATTGACGAAAACGTACGAAAGCTGTATAGGTCGAAGCCTTCTTTAAACGTTGTGGGTCCGCGGAACGCGGGCCCGAAGTGAAAAATAGTTTAAAACGCCGGCCCGTGGTAAAAAATAACTTAAACGTCTTTTATTGCAACGCGCGTAGTATTAGAAATAAATTAAACGAATTTAAGGCGATAATTTATTCCGACAACTACGATATAGTTGCTATCACTGAAACTTGGTTAAATACCATGACTCTGGACTTGTTGGGGGAACTTCATATACCGGGTTTTAACCCTTTGACGACCGGTATACGTTTCTTTGAACTTAAAAGTTTAGGTGTTATTGGTATTCACAATTAGATATGTTATTAACTATAGTCACTTAAATGACCCATTTTGGGATAATTTTCAAACAACTAAACGATACCTATATAAACATTTAGATGTATTTGTAGAAACGTTGCATCATTGTACAATTTATATTATTATTTCGCTGGGACACATATGTCCCGTGGTCCTCGAAGGGTTAACCTCTTTACTAACGATAGGTTACATATGTTTGGTGGCGGCGTTTTGTTGTACATTCGTAATTCCCTTAGGGCTATCGAGGTTGGTAAGATAGATTTTCCGGCAGCAATTAATGCGATATGCGTTGAAGTTAGGGCGCGTAGTATTAGTTTTAATTTTGTTGTTGTTTATAGACCTCCCGTTCAACCCCTCGATACCGATACTAGATTTTACTCACTTCTTGGTAACTTTATTGACAATCGGAATAGTATAATTGTCGGAGACTTTAACTGCCCTAATGTTAATTACGAGACTTTTGCTGGTAATGAGGAGGGTTTGAGATTGATTGAGTTCATGGAGGATAATTTTTTACGACAGATGGTTACCAAACCAACGCGCGGTGACAATATTTTAGATTTGGTGATGACGAACGGCGAAAATACAGTCGAAGGTTTAGAAGTAGGCGAGAGTTTAGGATGTAGTGATCATCAAATTCTTAGGTTTAAGTTATTGATAGAAATCACTAAGGAGAGTAACGTAATAGAAGTCCCTGATTTTCGTAGGGCTAATTTTGATAGTTTTGCGGATGGGATGGGAGTAGTGGACTCGGATTACTTATTTATGGGTAATGACATAAATTTGCAATGGGAGGCGTTTAAAGAAAGTTTTATGAATATTGAAAGGGATTTTATTCCTCGTAGGCCCAAGCGCACTAGATATCATGGTAGGCCCAAGTGGTGGACTTGGGAAATAGGCGAGTTCATAAACGAGCGTAACAGAGCGTATAGACTTAATAAGCGCAATGGCACGGCAGCTAACTTTAATAGATATATCGAGCTCAGACGTCAGGTTAAAAGATGAGTTAGGAATGCTAAGCGCAATTTAGAGATACTTATAGCAGCGGATAGTAAACATAATCAAAAAACGTTTTCTGAATACGTCAATAATCGTAAGCCGATAAAAGATAACATAGGCCCTCTAGTGGATGTTAACTGCGCTTTGGCTTCTGACGCTCAGGCGGTGGCGGGTATTTTCAATAACTTTTTTGCGACAGTTTTTACCGTAGAAGACGTAAATAATGTCCACTACGTGGACGATATCGTTCCATTTAGTAGCGAGACTATTTTGGATGAAATAACTGTTTACGAGGGTGAGATTGCGCATTATATCGATAGGCTAAAAGTTAACAAGGCTCCAGGTCCTGACGCTTTTTATCCCAGACATTTGAAAGATTTGAAAGATGTTATAGTAGGCCCCTTAACGAAGATTTTTAATCAGTCACTCGCAACGGTTATTATTCCTGAAGACTTCAAATTGGCGAACGTCACGCCCATTTTTAAAAAAGGCGACCGCATAGTATAGTAGCTAGCAATTATAGGCCCATTAGCTTAACGTCAATTGTTGGTAAACTTTTGGAATCCGTAGTTAGGGATCGTATCGTCGATCACTTAGAAAGTAGAAATTTGATTAATAGTAGTCAGCATGGGTTTCGACGCCATAGATCTTGTTTAACTTATTTGTTTGAATTTTATAACGAAATAGTGCGCGAATACGATAGGCATAGAGCGGCTGACGTTGTTTATTTAGATTTTAAAAAAGCGTTCGATACAGTTCCGCATAGAAGATTAATTGCGAAGGTGAAAGCGCACGGTATACGCGGTCAGGTAGCTAACTGGTTAGAGGAATGGCTTCGTGCTAGGAGACACAGGGTCGTTGTTAATGGTAGTGAATCGGGGTGGTTGGATGTAGGTAGCGGTGTCCCACAAGGTTCAGTGTTAGGCTCATTGCTATTCGTAATTTACATTAACGATATAGATGTAGGATTGACTAGTAACGTGTCAAAATTCGCGGACGATACTAAAATAGGCGGTAAGGTTGTTAACGAGGACGATAGAAATAGACTCAAAGACGATGTAAATAGGATTATGGAGTGGACGGATAAGTGGCAGATGCAATTTAACTTAGACAAATGTAAATTTTTGCATATAGGTTCTCGTAACAATAATTACACGCACACGATGGATGGTAGAGAGTTAGCGGGCGTTGACGAGGAAGTAGATTTAGGCGTACGCGTATCTAAGGATTTAAAAGTTAGGAACCAGTGCCTGGAGTCTTGCGCAAAAGCTAATAGGATGTTAGGCTTCATAGCGTGTAATTTCGAATTTAAATCGAAGGATATTATATTGCCCCTTTACAAGTCCCTAGTCAGGCCTCATTTAGAATATGCCGTTCAGTTTTGGTGCCCGTATTTGCGTGAGGATATTGATAAGTTAGAAAAGGTTCAGCGTCGTGCCACGAAACTAATTCCGTCATTGCGCAACAAGCCTTATGAAGATTGGATAAAAGAGTTAAACTTTCATTCACTCGAAACAAGGAGATTATGGGGGGAGCTTTTTGAAGTTTTCAAAATCGTTAATAACATCGATAACGTAAATTTTGACGAACTGTTCACTTTCGATAATAGCAATACTCGTAATAACGGATTTAAGTTGCGTGGCAGACGTTTCATTATTAATATCGCTAAAAACTTCTTTACGTTTAAAGTAATTGATAAATGGAATAATCTTCCGGCGTCAGTCGTTAACTCTACCAGCGTTAATATGTTTAAGAACCGTTTAGATAGGCATTTTAAAAATATTAACGTTGTTTAAAATAAAAAAAGCAATTAGTAACAGGAGCTCTGGGGGTGGTGGTCGAGGATGAGTCTGTTGATTAATGCCAGCTTGTGATATGCCTGCGTGTGATGCCAGCAATAAAATTAAAAAAAAAAATTAGACTAACATGAACGTAGATGTAGCTCGAGAGTAAACTAACCCACTTTTTGTTTAACTTTACCTACTTTTTTTTTCTTATCCTCTCCTTACTTGCATGTCTGTAACTCTTTATTTGCACTGTAACTCTTTATTTGCATGTCTGTAGTTTGCATGGTATGACTGTGAGTTAAGACTGTGTGTGCATGGTTTGTAAGCGTTCTTAATTTACTTCTTTTCTTCTTTCACCCCTTTCCTCTTCTCTTCGACTATTTTTCTGACTTATCGACAGTGGCCGGCGGATGATGATGGTGAGTCTTTTTTCTGTTTTTCTGAATGAATGTTAACCCATGAGTGATATGTGTTGCTACTTATTTAACCCCTTATTTTCTTCTCTTAACCCCCTACTCTTTCCTTTCTCTCGGGCTAACCTTAGAGTGGATCTTAGGGTCTTTGTTAGTCTTAGCTTCTGTAGATCCTAAACTCTCGCCTACTTCTAAACCTTCGACTATATTTTCGCCGTTCGCCATCACCAAATCTATAATATTGTCACGGCGCGTTGGTTCGGTAACCATCTGTCGTAAAAAATTACCTTACATGAACTCAATCAATCTTAAACCCTCCTCATTACCAAATACCAGTAAAAGTCTCGTAATTAACATTAGGGCAGTTAAAGTCTCCGACAATTATACTATTCCGATTGTCAATAAAGTTACCAAGAAGTGAGTAAAATCTAGTATCGGTATCGAGGGGTTGAACTGGAGGTCTATAAACAACAACAAAATTAAAACTAATACTACGCGCCCTAACTTCAACGCATATCGCATTAATTGCTGCCGGAAAATCTATCTTAACCTCGATAGCCCTAAGGGAATTACGAATGTACAGCAAAACGCCGCCACCAATCCTATGTAACCTATCATTAGTAAAGAGTTTAAAACCCGGTATATCAAATTCCCCCAACAAGTCCCGAGTCACGGTATTTAACCACGTTTCAATGATAGCAACTATATCGTAGTTGCCGGAATAAATTATCGCCTTAAATTCGTTTAATTTATTTCTAATACTACGCGCGTTACAATAAAAGACTTTTAAGTTATTTTTTACCACGGGTCGGCGTTTTAAACTATTTTTCACGTCGGGCCCGCGTTGATTGATGGAATGAGTTTTCTTCCTTTATTACACAAAATAAATGATTTATGAATGAGACAGAATATGCTGATTGTTTACAGTTGAAATAATGTGTACACTTGAGATAATGCTTGCAATATAATAATGGCTTGACATTTAATAACGCGCGAGTAATGATTAGTCTTTATATAAAGTTTGGTGAATGACACCAGGACAAAGGGGCATGCACACGTTGTTACATGGTGAGATCGTGCGTGTCACTGAATGTTTTCGGAGGGAGAGCTCAAGCCGCGTCCTGAAGTCCTTGTAACGAAATTGAGAAGTGATGCCTTATTCCCACTCTGTGGCGTCATCTTAGTCATGCTTCTGTGACGTCATCTTGGTCGTGTTTGTGTTGACGGAAATATCGCTAATTGTGTTGACGGAATATTGTTAAGGTGTTTGCAATCGTCTCTGCCACTTCAGTTGGTCACTATATATATATATATATTTATTTGTATTGAATGGGGCAGTAGAGTATAAAACAGTGCTTCTTAAACTTTTTCAATGTCATTCACCCTTGAGTCATTGTTACAAAATTTCATTCACTCCCGACTTCACCTTATAATTTGTTTATGTTCCATTTTCCTTTCTCTCTATACATACAATTAAATATGAATCATGTCAACACTTCGTTCGGAAAGGAATAATGCTTAAGTACTAAAAATATATCGTTTATTTTACCACCTGAACAAAACTGAAAAAAATGAGTGACTAGCATTCTTATTAACAAAATATCCGTTTTTTGTATATTTACATTAATAAAACAGAAAAAATGAATGACTAATGAAAACTAATGAAAAACTGAAAACAAAGCTAATTATTGGCAAGCATCACACATACCACTGCATATTTTTAAATGGGTTTGCAACATCAATGACTAGGGTGTTCGTGCATTCCTGTGACAAGCTTCTGAAATCGAGGCTCAATTTCCTTCTCCACAGCACCCCGCATCACAGAATCAACATCTAGAAGAGAATTTCGTTTCTTGGTTTTCAATTCTACCAAAGTCGAAAATCCTTGTTCACACATAAAAGTAGTTGACATTATCACTAGTACTTCAAGGGCCTTCAATGCAACTGATTTGTATTCAGGAAATTCAAGTAATCCAACCCAATAGTCTCCATAGTAGGAGTACGTCTGAAAACACGATTTTTGGGAGAAGTCATGATGGAGTTCCATTAACACCTCTGTGATCTCGACATCTGCTTGCTTGATGTGGCTGGTAATGAATGGATTGACTATCCACATCTGACTATCCAAGGCCTGTACATCCTTCTGAGGAAAATATACCTCAAAATTGCTAGAGAGCAACTGCAGATGGTCGCAAATGATGTTCTTCATTGATTTCTCCAGATCAGGTTGTTTTTCTTTCCATTCACTATCTTTAAGGAAGCTTTCCAAATGAGAGAAATTGTAGAAATTGCCTTCGTAGACGTTAGCATGCCACATGGAGATCTTCATTTTCATAGATAAAATTTAATAACTCACTATCACTGGCAATAAGCAAGTCTGCACAGCTGTCACACAGCTGTCACTAGTCTACTGTATATTTACCCAGTCAGGCAGTTACCAGTTTCAAACCTGAGCAAAAATTATAATAATTCAGTCTAGTTTAGCTCATTCACCCTTATTACTTCATTCACCTTTCATTCACCCCTAAGATTCCATTCACCCTAACAAAATTTTTATTCACCCTTGGGTGAACCATTCACCACTTTAAGAAGCACTGGTATAAAACACGTACAAATATATATTGTTATTTTAATAAATAATTACATAGACAAAGATAAGTTATATACTGTATATATCCCCTTTGCTTTGTCCGGAGCTATGGGGCGCGTCCCTCTATGGCCAATGTGGGAATGCATCTTCCTCTAATGTAAGGGCTCTCTCTGCCTTCGTGGACCATTCGACCCGTCTGGAGACCCGGCTGATCTCCTGCTTATATTTCTCTCTTTCTTTCTTCTTCTCTCTCCCCCACCCTCCTTGTGGCTTTTTTTTCGGATTTGGCTTTGTTTTGGACCTTCATTAGACCCTTCCCTTGGACCTTGGGTGAGAGAGGTGGTTGCCCTCCACCCTTGTCGACCTTAAACCAAACCCAAGCCCTAACCCTGCCAACTCTCACCGCGCGTTGGATGAGAGTGGCCGCCTTTTAGGCACGGGGACTGGGTATTGGTGTATCTCCCCTGCGTGACATCTAATAGCGGTGGAACCGAGTGTGCCCACGATTCGTCTTTCCCGTGTTGTAGTCGGTGGTGGCTGGATGCGAGCGAGGGATGAAGTTTCTTTTTTTCCTATGGCTTCTTCTCGGCTTAGGTCTGCTGCTTCTAATTCTGAGACTACGGTTTTGGATACTCCTCTCTTCTCTCTAGCCCCTATTGTTTCTTCGGGGGATGATCCTGTCCAGACTACTTCTCCTTCGATCTCTTTGTCGTTATCCTCTACCAAGATGGTTGATTCTCGCCCTCGTACGTCTACCATTGCTACTTTGGAACTTCATGCTCTTCAGTGGTTTTCTCGGGGTTCTCCCACGCGGAGTACCCTTTCTCCTCCCCATGAACACCAACGAACACGTCGGTCTTGAAAGCCCGTTTCAGTGGCCTCGACATTTCTGTCCCTCTCGACTTCCCCTATCGCCTTTTTTATTATTAAACCGACCACTTCTCGTTCTTTGCTTACCCACCGTGTTGCGGTCTTTTGCAGTCTTGCGGCTTCTGTCCAGGTCTCTCGGAAGGATATTTCGGAGCTCGTGATGGGTCATTACTCATCAAATCTCGATCTCCGGAACAGAGTGGTGCCCTAACTACTATATTCACCTTGGGCGATTGTCCCGTGTCTTGCGCCCTCGACTCGAGGATGAACTCTTGCCAGGGTACGATCTATGCCCCTCAACTCTTAGACGTCTCGGAGGGGAACTTCCGCTCATGTGTTGTGGAGTGGAAGGTGTCTTCTGTACATCGTTTTACGAAGCGGGTTAATGGCTGTCTTCTGCCCACTCCGCGCCTACGCTTGACTTTTGACCAGCTGTTGCCTTCAGCACACGTCTGGTATGCTTGGCTTCGTTTTGATGTACGGCGTTACGTTCCTCCACCTACCCGTTGTTTTAATTGCCAGACATTTGGGCATACCGGTTCCCATTGTCGCCGATCTACTCGTGTCTGCGTTCATTGTGGCCAGGGTTTCCATGGTATGCCATGTTCTAACACCTTTTCTTGTATTAACTGTGGTGGTAACCATCCTGCTTCCTTAGCTTCACATATTACTTATAAGTTCGAATTTGAAGTTGTTACTCACAAGACCAAGGAGCGCACAACTTTTTCTGAGGCTCGAGCTCAGGTCCATGCTCGTTTTGTTCGAGAACATGTCACATTCGCTGACATTCTTCGTGTTTCTCGTTCACAACCTGACTGTTTAGGAAAACCTCCTTCTGCCTCGTCTCTTCCCCCAGTTCCTTCTTCGCTCACTTCGGCCCAGCTCCGCTCTCCACAACGTCAGGTTTGAGTAGTCTCCATGTGTTTCTCCTCGACCTTCCTTGGCCCGAACGCCTCCGCGCCGCATTCTCTTTCCTTCGAGGGCGTCTGTGGGGCTGCCTTCTTGTGGGGACCCCCATGCTGGTCGGGGGGTATTAAGCGTAGGGCCGAGGAGGCTTCCCATGGTTCTCCAGTTTCTCACCGCCGCCACCGCCGCTCGAATCTGGTTCGCTCTCCTCACTCTTCCCTGCCACTATGAGTGGTACCCTTACAAACCCTGCCTGGTTCTACTTCACCCCTCTGTCCCAGGTCGGTGACCCCTCCTCCTCCTCCAAGCCAGAATCTTGTATGTACCACGGGTCCTGGTGCCTCAATTCCGTCTTCGCAGGTGGGCCTCGACAGTCTCTCACCAATGTTGTCTGGCCCCTTGTTTCTCACCCTCCGAACTTCTGCCAGTTGGAAAGCCAACTTGCGGTATTGGACTCCCTCCCGTCAGCTTTACCCGCCCGTTCCCGCTCCTTGTTAGACCTTCCTATACCCCAACATATTCTTGACTCTCCGTCAACCGTTCGTTCTGGCTCCGTCTCTCCTTGTTCAGACAATGCTTCTGTCCCTGCTCCTTTAGGAGCCTGAACAGGTTGGGTCAGACCCGGAATTGCGGGAGAACCGCCGTATCTGCTCTATTGTTTCTGGTCAATGGTTCTTTAAATTTTAACTTTTCCCTCTCATTTTTAACGTTTACCTCTCCATAGCTAACTTTTACTCTTACCTATTCTTATTTAACTTTCATCTTTAACATTTTTCTGCTTTATCTTTTACATTTTTCTGTTTTATCTTTTATACTTTTCTCATTTGCACTTTTAACTTTTACATTCTTAATTTTTACCCTTTTACATTTTTAATCTTTTTCCTTTTATATCTCCATTATAATGACTAATTTTAATTCCATCCTTCACTGGAACTGTCGCGGCATTTTTGGCAGCTATGAAGGTCTTTTCCTCCTTCTACAAACGTACCATCCTGCTTGTGTTTGTCTCCAAGAACCAATTTTGGGTTCTCGATCTATGCCTTCTCCTACTGGCTACATCACCTTTACAAAGCCCTTGCCCGTTCACGATCCTCGAGGTGGTTCAGCCATCCTTGTACATAGATTAGTCCTTGTCGCCCACTCATACTTCGATCTACATTGCAGGTGGTTGCTGTCCGGCTTTCTTTGTCTCGGCAGTATACCGTCTGTTCCGTTTACCTCCCTCCACACGCCCCCGTCTCTCGAGAGGAGGTAGTGGACGTTGTTGATCAACTCCCTAGACCTTTCTTAATTTTAGGTGATGTTAATAGTCGTAGCCCAGTGTGGAGTGAAGTTCAGGACACCTTCATGGCTGGTTCCTTGATCTCCCTGATGTCATCCCATTCCCTCCACTGTCTCAACTCGGGTGCTCCTACTTACTATCACGTTCACACTGATACTTTCTCCTGCATTGATTTCTCCTTTTGTTCCACCGATGCTCTCCTGGACTTTTCCTGGGAAATCCTTAGGGATGACGACTGGAGTGACCATTTCCCGATGCGGCTGTCGTTTATTGTTCCCGGTACTAATCTGCCACCTTTCTTCCCGTTAACTTCTTTCTAGAGCCGACTGGGAGTCCTATCGTAGCCTTACCTACGTGTCCTGTACAGCCCACGATTTTTCATCGGTGGATGGATGTTTAGATTTCCTGGGTTAGAGAATTTTGAATGCGGCTGAGAAGACAATTCCCAATTGACAATGTTCCTCTCATTTGACCCGCGTCCCTTGGTGGTCTCAGAAGTGTGCGGAGGCTGTTTGGAATAAGAAGACTGCTACTCGTCGGTTTTACCGCCATAAATCTCCAGACAACCGCATTTCCATGTAAAGGGCTCGGGCAGTGGCTCGTCGAGTCCTTAAAAACAAGCCCGGAGGAACTCCTGGCAACAATACGTCTCCGTCCGGGATCACATCTTCAATCTTGATTGCCACGGTCTGGAACCGGGTCCGCCGCATCTCCCGAAAGTTTACTCCCTCTCGTCCCTCCGTCCATGTCGAAGGCAGGGACATTTTTAACTCAAAAGAAGTGGCGAATACTCTGGCTACTTCGTTTGCCGCAGCTTCAAGTGTCGCCGGATATTCTTCGACTTTTCATTTACGGAAAGATGCAATGGAGAGAGAGGACCTACATTTCGACCGCCCGAACAATGAACCTTATAATCGAGTGATGACGATGCGCGAACTTAAATCTGCCCTATCCTCCCGGAGAAACTCAGCGCCTGGCCCGGATGGTATCCATTACAAAATGCTGCAGTCCATGTATATTTCGGCTCTATATTTCTTACTTACTGTTTTTAACCGTATTTGGATTGAGCGTGCGTTTTCCTCTCGATGGCGTGAGGCCATAGTTATTCCTATCCCGAAGCCTGACAAGGTCGCCTCCCTTCCTCAAAACTTTCGCCCAATAGCTTTGAGCACCTATATTTGTAAGCTAATGGAAAAGATTGTCACTTCCCGACTCTCCTTTATCCTAGAGTGGCGTGGACTCCTTTCCCCATCTCAGTCTGGTTTCCGTCAATTTCGCAGCACCCTAGACCCTCTATTTCTCCTTAGTCATGATCTCCAAACCGTGTTTTCTCGCAAACAAATTACTGTGGCTGTCTTTTTTTGACATCCATAAGTGGAGGTATTATGTTCTCCAACGTCTCCATTCTATGGATTTTATGTGTTTTCTCCCTCTTTTTATTACTAATTTTTTAAGAAACCGAACTTTTCGAGTTCGAGTTGGTAGCTCTCTCTCCGATTTAACCATACAAGAGGAAGGAGTCCGCAGTGTTCTCTGTTTCTCTCTGGTTATGAATTCGGTTGTCCATTTTTTACCAACTTCTATAAAGTGTTCTCTATACGTAGATGATCTTGCCATTTACGGCGCAGGCAGTTCTCTACGAGTGGCCGCAAGACAGGTGCAGCTTGCAGTTAATGCCGTCGAAAGATGGGCAACGTCTGTGAGTTCCGTCCTTCTCCAGCCAAGACTGTATTTATGTCTTTTCATAGAAGTAGGACTACTTCTGTCTCCCCCCTCTCTCGCTGTTTTTAGCCGGTAATCCCATTCCGGTAAGGGACAGTTAAATTTTTAGGCCTCACTTTCGACTCCCGTCTTACTTGGGTACCTCATTTCAGGAATTTAAGACGCTCCACTCGGCGTACCCTTACACTGTTAGACCATCTCTCCCATATGTCTTGGGGCGCTGACAGGTGTACACTCTCCTGCCTGTACACCTCTCTAGTTCAATCGAGAATTGACTATGGCTGTGAGATTTACGGCTCCGCTTCCGTCTCTCGATTACGAATCCTGGACCCTCTTCATAATTGGAGTCTCCGCCTGGCTACCGGAGCCTTTCGCTCTTCACAGGTGGCTACTGTTCAGGCGGAGTGTGACTCCCCTCCCCTTCGGTACCGTCGTGCATACCTTTAAACAAAACGCTATTACCGTGCTTATAGGATTCCTTCCTCCCTTCTCTGTACTACCCTTGATACAACTCTTCCTCTAGACGATTCTTGGCACCTCACTTCAACTGTCTATGCCTTCCTCTCTCATCATGCTCTTCCTCCACCTGAGATCCTCCCAGTCTCGTTTCAGGTCCTTCCTCCGTGGATTCTACATCCGATCTCCTATTGCAAAGATTTGTCTCTTTGATAAAAAGTCCACCCCTAGTACTGTCCTGTTGTCCTTGTCCCGTGAACACCTCATTTGTCACTCTTCCTCCATTCATACCTATACAGATGGCCCCCATCCTCCGTTAGGCGTAGCCGCTTCGGCGGTTTTCCATCTCCCTTGTAAGACTGTTCGGAGTATTCGTCTCCCTCACGACACTTCCATTTACTCAGCGGAGCTCTTTGCTATTTTGGAAGCTCTAACCCATATTGGTGCTCTTCCCGCGAGTTCGTTTGTTATTTTTCGGATTCCCGCAGTGCTCTGATGTCCTTAGAATCTTGTGACCCTAAACACCCTCTGGACCAAAGGATACAGCAATTAGTTCATTTTCTCACTGTTTATTCTGCGCGGTGTATTTCTTTCTGTTGGATCCCCTCTCATGTGGGTATTGCCGGTAACAAGAAGGTGGACCTTTAGGCCAGGCGAGCTTGCTCTCTTCCTATTACCCCTAAATCTTTCCCCTGCTCAGATTTCATTCCTTTCCTCCGCTGCCATTTCAGGTCGCTGTGGCAGCGCGACTGGGATGGCGTCGGCGTAAACAAACTCAACCGTCTCTAGCCTGTTCTTCGTCATGTCTTCTTCATATCATAAATCCCAGCATAAGGAAGTTCTATTGGCTCGGCTGAGAATTGGTCACACCCGTTTGACCCATGGCCACCTTATGTCTAGAAATCCCCTTCAGCCTTGCCCGCATTGTCATGTTCCTCTCACTGTTGAGCATGTGTTATTTTTTGCCCTCTTTATTCAACCTTCTGTTTGCAGTGCTTCCCGGAGTTACATTCCCGTCCGGCCTCGACGCGTCTTCGGTCCATTCTTGCAGAGGGTGCCTCTTTCTCTGTCAGCCCCATATTTGATTTCCTCCGACTGTCACGGCTCCTGTCCTGCCTCTAAATAAGTCTCGCCGTGATATGAACCTGTCTACGTTTGAAACGGTGGTCAATCCCAAAGAAAAAAAAATATATATATATATATATATATATATATAAAATATATATAAGTTATATGTGTGTGTGTGTGTGTGTGTGTGTGTGTGTGTGTGTGTGTGTGTGTGTGTGTCAGTATTTAGTGTCCTTTTTTCTTATAACAGCTTGGCCTCGGTCAATGATACTGCCAGTATATATCTTTACCACTGGTGGAATATTAAAATATTCTGCAGGTTTTTCGATAGTTGCTCAATATTAGATGGCTTTAGTTTATCCTTCACTTGTTTAACTTGTTATGGCACTAATAATATTTGTTTCCCTCTTGGCCAAGTAACGTCTAGTTCCATCACATTAGCCTATCGAAATGACAAAATGGGCGAGGTTGACTGAGACAAGTTATATTAAAGTCCTTGAATTTGTAGTTGTACCCGACGTTAACGAGTGTACCTAATATCTCAAGAATTAATTCACCAGCGATACTATGCCCAGATATAGATAGGCCATTAATAACGTAATTGGGTGAATTAATCATGAATTAGATCCTAGCCACAAACGCAGGGGCGGATTAACGCAAGGGCCAGGTGGGTCATGGCCCAGGGCCCCGCGTTTTAAACGATGAAATGAAAAATCTATTCATTTCTTGAAAATAAACGGATAAAATAACGAAGCTAATAGTTGAGAAAAATTTCTCACAAAGTATCATCTAAGCATCATGCAAAACGCGTTAAAACCTTTGCAAAATTACCCAGTTTCCTACACTACACACCGAATTACGCCCTCGAAAACAATCATACAACTGCCTACAGGAAAGGTTTCGTGTGCTATTCGCATTTCAAAAGATGCCAGATTCTTGGATTCACCGGTCGGCAAATAAACTGCAGAGACATTGTCCTTCAGACATCGATGAGACGCTCAATGAGGAATTTGTTCATTTTGCGGGATACATGAGAAATAAATCCAAATCTTGCAAGCCTTTCAATTATATCTGACACATTTCCAAACATTGAGATCGCATTACGAATCTATCTGACGCTTTCAGTCTCGAACACAAAAGGAGAACGATCTTTTTTTGTTTTAAATAGAGTAAAAATTCAGATGAGATCAACAATGGCCTGTGGCAAACTTGTCGTGGTGGGTGGGCTCCCGTGTTGACCCAGTGGGCTACGTCGGCGGGGGCTTAGTCCCCAGAAGGGTCACCCATGCCGGACAGGCTACTGGGAAGACGGGGCTAAGAGCCACTAAAGTCTTTGGGTCTCCAATGCTGTACTCCGGAGGTGACGCCCTTAGGGCGTCACTGTGTTGGATGGTTGGGTGTCCGGGCCGGTGGGATTGGGGAGCTTGGGTCTTTGCGCAGTTTGGGGGCAAACTTTTGCATGACGGGGCCCCGTTTTTAAACCGACGGTGTGTCCCCTGGGGACGAGGTACCCGCCCACTGCGGTCTGCGCTCGGCCTCCCTTTCTCACCAGTTGGCAGTTTCTCGCGTCCCCTGAGTCCGTGTTCTACAACATTATTAACATATGGAGACCATTACTTCTTATCCTAGAACTCAGCTGGTTGGCAACCAGGCCCTCGAGTCCTCTACCACTGGAAGACCACGTATTGAGGAGGTCGCCCCTCCACTGGCAGCGGAACACTTGCACTCTCCTCTTCCGTTACCAACCCCAGCCTGTACCTTGAACATGCCCTTGGACATACACCCTCTGGAGCAGGGATCCAGCCCCAGCCCACCTCAGCCGCCTTCGGGCAAGTCAAGATCCATCCACGATTTGCCTCCAAAACCTGGCTTCTTGCTCTCCCCGTATGCCCCCTCACCCGCCGTCGGCCCGCCTCCCCACGGAGAGAGCCCCGCGGCAGACAGGGAAGTCGGCATTCACATCCATCCTATCGACCGTTGGATATCCCAGTCCATCTCGATTCTACAGCCTCCCTATCCCTTCCAAGTATCCACAAATTCTTAGTGATCCGGCCTACCTCTGGTTCCTTCCGACCAACTCTGAACGGACGTTTCAGGCGATCCGAGCCAGCAGCGACTCCAGCCGCTATGATGTGCGACCGCAGGAGGATGGCTTCCTCCTCATAAAATCACGCTCAGCCACAGAGACAAAAGCCCTACTCTCCCTCACTGAGGTCCTTGGATGCTCGGTGTCCGTCTCCCCATACCTCGCCTGAACCAGAGTCAGGGCACTATTTACGCCACCCTCCTAATATCGATCACAGTGAACGAGCTACTGGGGGACCTCGCATCCCAGGGTGTCGCTCAGATCCATCGCTTCACATCCCGACAGGGAGGCATCCCCTCTCCCACCCTGCGCCTACTTCTTACCTTCAATATCTTAGTCCCTCCTGACCGTATTGTATGGGGTATGGGAGATCGCACGTCGTGCGAGTTCACTGTCCTCCCATACATCCCAAACCCGACCCGTTGCTTTAAATGTAACAAGTTCGGACCCGTCAGCTCAGTTTGCCGACAACCGCACCAACTGTGTGTTCGTTGCGGAGAAATAGCTCACCCAGGCAAGTGCCCTAACACACCCAAATACTCCAATTGCGAAGGCGCACACCCCTCTTCGTCCCGCGAATTCCTTTTCTTCAAGTTCGGGAAGGAGGTCCGAGGCCTGCAGGTAGCTGACTTCCTTAGCCTCCAAGAGGCGCGAGACAGGATGCGGAGTCGGGAGGTGAGGCCGGGAGTATCTTACGCCGCTGCTCTCGGCTTTGTCCACTCGGCACGCCGCCCTCGTCTGCCGCTCAAACCCCTCTCGACCACTGCTTCCCATCCCTCCCCAAGGGAGTCCTCGCTGGACCCAACGACCTCCTGTCCCCCCACTATCCCTCCTCTTGACGCACCTCACCTACTAAAGAATCCCCAGGAATCTGGGACCAGGACACCCAGGCCCCGTCCACCTCGAACCCTGCCCTCTCAGCACTCTATGCACACACCCGAACCTAACGCCCGGGGTAAGCCGACGAGGCGGAGACGCTGGAGCAAATCGCCAGACCCTCCGGCCTTTCAACAGGCCTCTCCCTCTTACCCCAGATCTAAGAAGACGGCTCGCACCCATACACCCCCCACTTCGTCTACAAGGATCACATCATCACACCGCAGAAGTCCCTCTAATCTACCCCAACAAACTCTGACAATAGTAGCCGAGTTACATGACCCGCCTCCCACGACGAAATCTAATCTGGACAATTTCCTCTCCCCCGAAGATCCAGTGGATGCGGCACTGGCACATCTACATGGTGTGGCCAGGGGGAGCTCGGCCGCGCCCATGCGTCTTATGGACCTGCCTTTGCCTCCTGGTGCCATTTTTTCCACTCCCCCATGAGAACACTCTGGTTCATCTCCTTCCATCCCCACAGTACCTGCCTCCCCAACACCCCCGGTCCCCGGCTAATCCTGGGGACCAGACCCATGCCCTGCCCTACTGGATATTCCTATATCACCACCCCATCACCTACCTGCACTCGAAGGGGAGGCTGCCATTCTCGTACACCACGCAATCCTCTTCCACAATCTCTCTATCCGATCCCCGTTAGAGGTGATTGCTACCCGTCTTTCCCTGGATAGACAGTACACCGTCTGCTCAATATACCTCCCTCCCCACACTCAAGTTTCCCAGATGACCTAGTGGAGGTGGTAAAACAACTCCCCAGGCCCTTTCTATTACTGGGCGATTTCAATAGTCGCCACCCCTTGTCGGGGGAGACACTCTCCAATTATATGGCCCTGACCCTGATTACTATTACTATCATGACCGAGCTCTCCTTCGAGTGCCTCAATGATGGCTCAGCTACATTCTACCATTTTACCAGCTGCACTCCATCCTGTGTAGACCTGTGATTCGTCTCGACCGATGCCCTTCTAGATTTCACATGGCAAGTCCTTCAAGAGGACTATGGTAGTGACCATTTCTCTATTCAACTCACGCTAAATCGGCCAGACCAGACCGTTCGGGTACCGGAAAAATGGATTATTGCAAAAACTAACTGGTCCCGCTTCCATGACAATACATCTACAACCCTTACGACAGCTCACTTCCCATCGTCCGACGAGTGCATCGCATACTTCGAGTCAATCGTTGTAGCGGCTGCGTGCACTAACATCCCACGATCCTCCGCCTACCCCGCACCCGGAGGGTACCTTGGTGGACTCCAGAGTGCACGGAGGCCATACGCGCCAAGAAGAAGGCTACTCGACGCTTCTACCGTACACGACTCCCCATCCATCGCACGGAGATGCAGCGGGCCAGGGCCATCGCCCGCCGTACAATGAAGAAGGCGCGCCGAGCATCTTGGCGTGCCTTTGTGTCCGGCGTCACCACCACCACACCTTCGGCTACCATCTGGAAGAAGGTACGGGGTGTAGAGAGGCGTCATGTCCCCTCCCGATCCCCGGTCCTCCGGACTAACGACGGACTTCTACAGTATACGAGCCCAAATCGGTGGCAAACGACCTAGCTTCTACCTTCGCCGCCGTTTCTTCCTCTGCGGACAGTTACCTCGTACCAACCCCTAACAGTAGCCCCTCTTCACCGTCCCTAAACAAAACCTACAATCGGTTGTTCACCATACGTGAACTACAGGCGGCACTGGCCTCTCGACGATCCCCTTGTCCCGGCCCGGACGGTATCCCGTACAGCATGATCCAGCACAGCCACCCTACCTTGCAAATTTTCCTACTAGACCTATACAACCGCATATGGATAGAGGGCACCTTCTACTCCTGGCGGAGAGAGGCTCACGTAATTCCCATCCTCAAACCCGGCAAAGATTCCCTTGGTCCCACAAACTACAGACCTATCGCCCTGACGTGTTGTGCCTGCAAAGACTTCGAAAAAATGTTCGATACGCGACTATCCTTCTTCCTTGAAAATAGTGATTCCTTCCCAGCCACCCAGTCCGGCTTCAGACAATTTCTCTCCACCACTGATCCCTTCCTGCTCCTCAGCCGAGACATACAGGATGCCTTCGACAGTAGACAGTTCGTCCTATCAATTTTTTTTGGCATACAGAAGGCCTACGACGCCAACCGTCGGACAATAATCCTCAGTCAGCTCCAAAATCTGGGTCTCGTCGGAGCCATGCCGACCTTCATCATGGGCTTCCTCTCCTTCCGAACCTTTAAAGTTCGGGTGGGCTCAATCCTCTCAGACACCTTCGTGCTGGAGGACGGGGTCCCACAGGGAATCATCCTCAGTGTCCTATGCTTTTCCATAGTTATGAAGACCGTCTTCTGCCATCTAGGCGGATGACCTTGCGATCTATTTCGCAGGGTGGGAGCCGTCCGTCGTTCAATGGCAAATTCAGCTCGCCATCTATCGGGTGGAAAGGTGGGCGACATCGGTGGGGTTCCGTCTCTCCATCCACAAAACCAAGTGTATGCTCACCAGTAGAAGAAGACCCTCAACCCTTCCTGTCCCCTTTGTCACGTTATACGGCAATCCTCTTGAGGTGGTACCCTCCACACGATTTCTGGGTATGACTCTGGATCGACGGCTCAACTGGGTTCCCCATCTCAAACACGTGAAGCAATCCCTCCAACGTCCCCTCGCTCTCCTAGGTCACCTCTCCCACACCACATGGTGCGCAGACCGACGCTCTCTTCTTCGCCTTTACACTTCCATGGTTCAGTCGAAGCTGGACTATGGCAGTGTTGTATACGGTTCAGCCTCCAACGCCTGCCTCCGTATCTTGGACCCGGTACTTATTAGAGGCCTCCGCCTCGCCACCGGTGGCCTCCGCTCTTCCCCAGCCTCCAGCCTCCAAGTAAAATGCAATTACCTCCCTCTCACCCTCCGACGGGGTCTGCTCTTCATGAGGACATACATCTGTGCACAGAGACTACCCTCTTCGCTTCTATGCGCGGCGATTTCTGAACTCCCAACCCAGGGATGGAGCTGGCACTTCATTGAAGCGATCCGCTCTTTCCTGGACCTTTCCAGCATGCCCCCTCCCTCAGTTATCCCCATCTCATACAGCATCTACCCTCCCTGGCTACTCACCCCTATCAAGTTTTGCAGGGACCTGTGTGCCCTACCAAAGACTACCACGAGCGCTACGGCATATAGGTCACTCTTCCGAGAAAACGCAACCCGACACCCGGATACTGTCCCCATTTATACAGATGGTTCCCGCTCGGAGGTTGGTGCGGCCGCCTCAGCGGTGATACTGGCTCAGCAGCTCTCTCGAGGCTTCAGCCTGCCCTATGAGGTCTCCGTTTTCTCAGCAGAACTCTTCGCGATTGTGGAGGCCCTCGACATTGTGCGCACCCACTCTGCCAGCTCCTTTTTCATTTGTTCAGATTCCCAAAGTGCACTTCTCTCCCTCGAGAGATTTAACCCTCCACCAATCCGCTCGTCCGCACCATCCAGCAAACCTTCCACTTTTTAACAATTTTCCAACACAAGACAATCGCCTTCTGCTGGGTCCCGGCACATGTCGGCATCCAGGGTAACGAGGAAGAGGACGGCCTGCTTACTGCCGGCCCCTCCCTTTCTCCGACTTCTTCCTGACTCTCCGCTCCCACTTCCGCTCCATCTGGCAACGGGAATGAGACCAGGCCACACAAAACAAACTCCACAAGGTCAAACCGCAATTAGGATGCTGGACTTCCTCATTCCACCGGTCCTGCCATAAATAAGTTATTTTAGCCCGTCTCCGTCTAGGATACATACGCATTACACATGGTCACCTTATGGCTAAATCGCCAGCCCTGCTCTGCCCTACCTGCCATACCCCTATCACCGTCGTACACCTCCTGGTCGAATGCCCGAACCTGTCCGCTCTTTGTCGCAGGTGTTTCCCTCTCTTGTCCAGTACTTCCATACCTGAGCGTCTACAATCCATACTCGCCGAATGCCCCCACTTCTAAGCGGAAGCGATTTTCCTCTTCCTCACTCATTCCCATCTGCTTCATCGCATCTAAGTCCATACCCCTCTTACCGCCTATCCGGCAACCGAACCTTACTCACCCCCTAGCCTAGCCTACCATCCCCAACTCAGTGACACCACCCACCCACTGTCTCGCCGACATATGTACCACTCTCCCTAGGTACGGATCGGCGGTAAAATAAAGAAGAAAAAAATCAACAATGACGCAGGGAGAGTGTATGTGATTTGTCACTGCTAACAATAGAAAATGATTTGACAAACGCAATAGACTTTCAGGAAATTGTAGATGATTTCCTAGCACAAAAGCGAGGAAGAAACCAATGTGAATTTGTGACTACAGCTGTTGCTGTCTGTTGATGTGTAGCCGGACTTCATTAATTATCCGGTCATTCCCAGCTGTCTGTACATTCTGTGTAGCAGGCAAGTGCGTATAACATTGTTTTAAATCTTTATACATGACTGGAATTTATGAAATGTTTAAATGCAGTTTTTTGTCCTCATATGACAATTTGAACATGGATTTTTTCTCACCTTATAATGAAATGTGTTTATTTTGTGTTGTTGTTATCATTGAAGTGTTTATAAAACTAAGTCCAGTTTTAAATTCGATTTGTGATTTAATCGTCATTATGGTCAGGTCATCGATAACACTGTTCTACAAATTTGAATTTTTCCTTTTTTTCTCAAATGAAGTTTGGTGATTTCTATAGATTTTTGCACGCTGATTACGAAACTAACCACGAAATTTTGCTATCACATCAGGTTTTTGAGAAAATCACATTTTATATTCGAATACAATAGAATAATCTATACACAAGGACAATATTAAAATGTTTTTTTACTTACTTAAAATGTTTCCCTTGATGATTTTCGCTTGTCATGTGAGGCTTTCCTTATTAGCGTCCAGCAGTAATCAACCGGCATGTTTGGACTCCACTTGCCCTGGTATCGTTTCTCCATCGCAGAAATGTCCTGATGAAACCACTCTCTATGTTAATTGCTGACATCCCCCAGGTTTGGAAGGAAAAAATCCAAGTGCAAGTGCAAAAAATTTATTTTTAAACTCGTATTACAGCTCAATGATCTGTAAGCTCGGAAAAGTTCATCAACCAACTCTGCATAATTAGGCGATTTTTTGTTGCCTAAGAAATTCTGAGTCACTGCTTTGAAAGCATTCGAAGCTGTTTTATCAGATCCATCCAGGACTTCATCAAAGGCACCATATTTCATTAACTCATTTATTTGTGGACCAACGAAAATTTCCTCTTTTAATTTGTCATCACTCATCAGATGAAATTTTTGTTTCGAGTACTGGAATCCATCTCCTGTTCTGTCCATTGCCTTAACAAAATTTGTCATCAATCCTGGTTTGATGTGTAAAAGTGGCAAGTAAACTTTTTCAGGATCCACCAATTTATGGCACGTAATATTTTTTGTTTAGCAGTGAAAGATTGACGAAGTGGCCAGTTCTTAACAGTATAATAAGAATTCTTTGCTCTGTTGTTCCGTTCACAAAGAAAACAGTAATATTTTGTATATCCAAGCTGTAAACCAAGAAGCTGTAACCAGTGGCGTATTAAGGTAGGGCCAGGGGGGGGCCAGGGGATCCAGGCCCCATCTGTTTTAGGGGGTCCTGTGTTCTTTGAAGAGAATACAAGAAACACGTTGGTCAGCAAGGTTTGATGCCAATAGAGCATATGTACAGAGTTACCATGAACTTAACAGTTGTTGATACCAATAGAGCATATGTACAGAGTTACCATGAATTTAACAGTTGCTTAGAAAAACCCATCCACGATGAAAATCAACCACCAGAAACACGATACACTGCCTAAACCCTCCTAGAAAAAAGTTTTGCCCTGGAAACAGTTATTGTGTCTGAAATTTCGACAGTATTACTGGACAGAATACATCACCTATCAGAAGTTCTTCAAAAAGAGAACTTGGCTCTTTGTTCAGCTGCAAGAATGTTCAAATCTCTGCATAAGTTTATCACATCTTTTCGTGATCGCTTTGATGAGTTTGAAGCTAAAGCCAAGGAAAAAAAAGATGAAGATTATAACGTTACCAGAATCCGAAGAAAAATTATGCCAGGTGAAAATCCAGATCAAACAGTTTTATCATAAAGAGAGAAATTTCGAATTGAAATATTTCTGAAAATTATTGACACTTTGGGTGTCTCTCAATATCTCTCAATTAACTTCAGAGGAAGCATCAAAAACAGCAAAAATTCTGCTGAGTTTGAGGACAGCTTCCCATTTGAGTTTCAGCATTTTGTATTGTTGCCAAACAAAACGCTTTATCTGACACTCGCCCATTAGGAATACTACAGGAAATTCACAAATTGAGGGCTGTTTTCCCAAATACTTTCCTTGCTTATCGCATTTATTTGTGTTTGATGGCGTCAAATGCAACTGGGGAGCGTTCTTTTACTCATTTGAGCATGATTAAAAATATTAAAAGTCAAATGCTAACCTAAAAGAAATTGCAAAGTCTGTAATTGTTATGCATAGAAAACGATATTTTGCAGAATTTAAATACTGAGCTTGTGATTGGAAAATTTAGTGATATAAAGCAGCGCAAAAATCTTTTGTAGACTGGTAGTGGGTGATTTTGTGATTTTTTTTATAGATTAGTAGTGGACTGGTAGTTGTGTAATTGGTTTGGTTTAACTGTAACAGCTATGTGTAAAACTTGCATTATTTGAGTTAAAAATAAATGGTTTTATTTAGAAATGGTTTTATTAATTTACATGACTCAAAGATTCGTCTTGTTGAGGGGCCCAAGAATATTTTGGCTGCAAGGCCCAAAAATCCTTAATACACCACTGGCTGTAACACTGGTCAACAAAGTTTTTGTCACAGAGATATTTTTACTTGAACTATATGTAATTTTTTACGTTGATTATGGAAATGAAAACAGAATTTTTTTCACCCGCAGTTTTAGAGTGACACGAGTTTTACATTCCTTAGGATTTGAGTCAGAATAGGAAGGGGGCGGGGTTTGCCCCTTGCTCCTCCTCTGTTTATAAGTTGCTGCATGTCACTGTTGACTTTCATTTCTCAGTAAGACAAGCGTAAATCATCAATAGCTACATTTTAGGTGAGTTCAATATGCATTTTCTACTTTGATATTACTATTACGTCTATAAATTAGTCCAAATTTCATTTTCGATTCACTCAATATTGGTGAGTGATAGACAAATTTTGAAGTCATTTTTTAACTCAACGGCAAAACCCTATAAGATCCATCCATTTTTGTTCATGTGACAAAAAAAAGTTCTTTTTTGTCATCCAATGTAACTCAAGAGCAGGTTTGAACGTGTCAGGAGCAGAAATTACATCATCCTAGAATAACTAAAACATTTTCTGCTGGGATACTCTCAGCTTTGGGTAGATGCAGTTTTAATAATTTGTTAAATTTATCATCTATATACAAATTTCAGCAAGAATTGAGCCCCAAATTTCTCGAAAACCTGACTTGACAGCAAAATTTCGTTATCATTTTCATAATCAGAGATGAAAAAGGCAAAGGAAACAACTACTTTCATCTGAGAAAAAACAATGTTGTTGAACAGTGTAATCTTTGGTGTCATGGAGCTCTGCGGGAAACATTGGCCAAAGGCCTTGCGATACCTTGATCCGCAACAATATGAGGCAACTTTATTTCGAGGGATGGTTACGAGACTCAATGTAATTTTGAAACGAACTTTCAAAGTTGCTTGCAAATTTTGTTGTAGTGTGAAATGTTACAAAACTCGGGAAGTAGTAGTTCACAATTGTTATTAACCAGTAAATGGTTGAGAAGCGTGTTGAGACTCGGTTTACTTGTAGACTTTAATGATAGGGAAGGGCAGATCAACAAATTCACGAAAGAAAGCAACCATCAAAATAAATAAATATCATAAATATCATCAACTGTTGCCGCAAAATAGAAGTCAGCATCTTCCTTCCTTGACTAATCAATTTTAAAATTAGAAAGAGCCGTTTTGAGCAGAAAACTGAGATTTGTTTATAAAAAATCTCTGAACAGGTAGCTAGAACAACCTGAAAAAAGTGTTAGCAGCTGACGAGGAAGCTTCTAACAGTGGCTGCATCCTCCAGCGCGGGACACGTCAACGCGAAGAAGAGGCGACGTCAAACCAAAACATCAACGCGCTGGTGGCCAAACTTCCTCAAATCTCCGTGCAGCGGGCTGTCTACGGTTGGCCAGACTGGCAGTCGACGGCCTGTTGCGTGGCACGGTCAGAGTGCCGATCGGCTCCCGGGGCCGGACCTATTCTCAGCGTGCTATTTTTTCAATTACAGGGAGCAATTGCGTACTCCCCGAACTACTCTTACTCTCTGGCGACATTAAGACTAATCCAGGCCCCACTACAACTTACGCATGTCACCATACACAAAGACATAGACACAATAGCACCATGAGACACATACAGAAGTATAATATTAACATATTACAGTACAACGTAGATGGCCTCACAAACAAAATCATGCAGCTTAGAGAATTCGTACACAAACAAAACATTCACATAGCACTTATACAAGAAACAAAACTAAAACGCACACACAAAACACCCACCATCCCTGACTTCACGGCGATCCGTCAAGATCGTACTGGGGTAACGGGGGTGGACTCATCACTTACATACGTAAAAGCATTAGCTATACTGATGCTACCCAAAACATTACAAACACAATCCAAGCAGATAACACGATAGAAATACAGGCAGTTAACATTAAAACACGCGCAAAACACAACACACACTAATCAACATTTACATCCCACAGATAGTTCACCTCAGGTGCCAGCCAATTACAATCCACAGTTACACAATCTGGCCTCTCTCACTAATTTCATCTTAGGAGGAGACTTCAACGCCAAAGACACTAGTTGGTACCTGCACAACCAAAGCAACACCAGAGGCGCCAACATAGCCACAAACTAAACAGCCTCTTCATTCTTAACAATACAGAAGAACATACACACATACCACATCAAGCAGGATACTCAAACTCCTCCCCAGACATAACGTTCTGTTCGCCCTCACTAGCAACACATACACAATGGAGAACAGAAAAACAACTGTCATCAGACCACCTGCCCATCATCATTACAACACATTCTACACTCTGCCCCAACAGCCTTAGGCACACTTACAGAAATTACAAGAAAGCTGATTGGGAACAGTTCAAAATACAGACTGAGGAACAATTCATCACATTAAACAGCACACCCATCATAAACATCAATACAACACTCAAGACATTTAATCAGATCATCAATAATGCAAACAAATACATACCCAAGGGCAACATTAGGAAATACAACCCAAATTACACTAGAGAAATAGCCCACCTTATAAGGCAACGTAACAACCTCAAATATAACGCACAAACACCACACAGAAGCCATAAAACAGCAGATACAACAGCTCAACACAGAAATAAACAACAAACTCAAAGAAAAACAAACAGAAACATTCAGGGAATTCAAACAACATTAAACCACTCCACAGATACATCCAGGCTATACAAGACTAAAACGGCATTACCCACTCTAACAGCGGCATTCACACCTCACACGCGGCTATCTGTCGCAGCCAAAATAATATCCCAACATACACACAACAAGCTAACATTCTAGTTAATCACTACGCAAAGATAAGTCACTTAAACAGAGACAACAACCAGAAACATGCAGACAGACAAACAGCCAGACACAAAAAAACCTACAGACTCGACACAACCATTACACCCTTCAATACAGACCAGACCACCAAGATCATCAAAAACATTAAGAATTCGAAGGCTACTGGACCAGACAACATATCTAACATACACCTTAAACACTTGGGCCCACAAGGAATACTAGCTCTCACAAATATCAGCACATATTCATACCAACACTGTATTATTCCTGACATATGGAAACAAGGTAAAATTATTACACTACTCAAACCAAACAAAAATCCAACAGAACCAGCTTCCTATAGACCTATTACTTTACTGTGCACACCTTCCAAAGTAACAGAAAGACTAATCTTACAAATCACCAACCCACACATTCCACTATCGCCTACTCAACATGGATTCAGACCTCACCACTCAACCACGACATTAGTCATTACTCACTAACCTCACGCAGCACATCATGGATGGCATCAACTCCAGATGACCAGCTCAACGTACACTATTAGCAACAATAGACATTAGTAAAGCATTTGATGCTATCTCACGCTTCCCTCTCATAAACAAAATACTCAACACAAACCTGCACAATAACACCAAAAGGTGGCTGAGCAACTATCTTTCAGGAAGATACTCACATGTCACATTTAATGGCAAGTCATCCAAAAACAAGCTTTTTCCGAACGGGGTCCCTCAAGGCTCTGTTCTCTCACCAACACTCTTCAACTTATACTTTACATGCATGACATTCCAACACCCATAGATAACGAGCTTACCTTATCATCATATGCAGATAACATCACTCTAACATCCACCCACAACAACATCGACACCGCTACAAATAACCTACAAGCATACATAAACAGTATAAAAGACTGGCTCACACACAATAGACTCAAAGTAGCGCCCACAAAATCAACCATCACCTTGCTTACAAGCAACACAAAAGAACACCAGGTAATTCCACATCTTACATTAAACAACATCAACATTCCACCCACTCACAGGACCAAAATACTTGGGGTCACATACAACACATAATTATCTTTTGCAAACCACATTCAGGATATTAAAAACAAATGTACGTCAAGACTTAACACGCTTAGGGTACTAACAGGCACAAACTTTGGACACCAGCAGGAAACAACATCACTCATATACAAACAATATATTCGCTCAGTTATGGACTATGCTAGCCCATGCCTGGCACCCATTATCTCACACACACATAAACACCTTACAGACAATACAAAACAACGCACTTCGTATCATTACAGGATGCACTCAAACAACACCAATAGAACACCTGCACACAGAAACAAAAATACTGAAAGTTAGGGAACATTTAGACATGAGGGGAACACAATTCATGGCAGCAGCGACAACTAACCCACAACACCCTTGCCACTACATGTACAATCACGCACCGACAACTCGTACCATTAAGGTAACACCAGAGAGACATTATAACCAAATACTCCATTCCATACCACGCCCCACAGACATCACACAGTACAGAAAACACATACACACACACGTAACCCACAAAGCACTGACACGACTCGGTCCGAATGCGGTCCTAGGTGCGAATCCGCCACCCATAACAGGTCAGAGATCAGCCTGAGCAGATCGGATCGAGTTCACTTAGTACGATTCCGATGTGGACATCACCCCAACTTACTAACATATAAACACAGACTAGACAACTCCATAGACGACACCTGCCACCTGTGCCACGACACACCACAAACAATTGAACACCTTATGACAGACTGTACCGCTCTAGCACAACAACGAACACAACACAACATCACTAGTGCGCTGAACCTCTGGTCCACTCCGAAGAGGGCGATCGGTTACCTGCGTGCCGCCGGCTTGCTCGATCAGGGTGGGCTGATCGGCTAAACAACAACAACAACCAGTAAATGGTTCTGAATAGGATAAATGACTTTGAAAATTCAATTTCTAAAAAGCGAACGTAAAAGTGCCTAACTTCGTTCAGTGCTAAGCAAAGAGCGATTCGTCAACATGGCGCCTCCCACAATGCATTGCAGAGGAGCCATGGTGCTCAGACTAATTAGAAGTCGAACAATTTTCGTTTTTCCTGCGCACTAAATTTCCTCCGAATTCAGGCTTTTTTTTTATAAAAATTCGAACACTTAGAGAATAGCAAATTGTGATGACGTCAGCTCGCTTTTGGAAAAATCTGGATGGAAGCAACTGTTTCGATATATATACAGTTATACACACGCACTATAATATTACAATTTTTAAGAATTTGTTGTAAGAAATTTACGATAAAATGAATCCTTATCCACTCAAATGCTTTCCATCTGGCACGACCTACAATTAAAAAATTCGTTTGTACTTCTCTTTAGTTAGAGTACCATCGATTTTTACAAGGGAGCCAGCTCCAGCTGAACTTATGACTCCCAAATATTGATAGATCCCCTACGGGCCTACTAGACTAGGCTTTACGTTGGTTGTAAGCACATATTATAATTCTCATCCTGTCGCGTAGTACGTACTGTCTCCATTTAGACTCAAAAATTTCAAATTTGAACTCATCTGACAACAGAACCTTCGCCCAATCAGTCGACGTCCAGTGGGCATGGTGTCGTACATATTTTACCCTCTTAGATTTGTTTCATGGTCTCAGGTACGGTTTTCTAGCAGCAACTCTTCCATGCAACCCTGCCTCCTGCAATCGATGTTGTATTGTTACGGCTGGAACGTTAGTGTCCTGTGAGACATTAAAATCCTGCTGCAAACTATGACTTGATTGTCTTCTATCACTTAGACATGTAACCTTCAAGTTTTGGTCTTGAGATTTTGTCGATTTACTTGGTCTTCCTTCTTGTTGTTTTTCTTTATAGGACTCTGTTTCAAGATGACGTTTGATAGTGCCTCACACCCCTTTTACAGAAATGTTAATTTTTTAGCAATTTCTCTAATAGTACAGTATATCTTTCTATCGTAAAGTCACAATCTTCACGCGAATGTCTTCTGGTATCTGCTGCACTGGAGCTATTAACATGTGAAAAAATCAGTTGAATCCTCCTGTTAAAAGAACCCAAGGCACTCATGATCTCGATACTTGATGTACAAAACTAGGAGTGTTTATAGAATACATTACATAGCACTATTATACTGGAAACATTCGATAAACACAACTATTCTACTGTAGTTAAAAAAAAATAAAAAAGCCAGTAGCCTAAAATTGATTTTCATCAAAAAAACAAGAGATAACATACTTGATTGATGCAGTTGTAAGAATGCTTTTAGATAGGTTGCTGTTTATATTGCGCATGCGTAATGTAGACAAGTAAAATTATGCTATTTAGGAACATTTGTTGCCGTATTCTAGGTCTTAATGGAGCATAT
Source organism: Bathynomus jamesi (assembly GCA_023014485.1). Classification (NCBI taxonomy): domain Eukaryota; kingdom Metazoa; phylum Arthropoda; class Malacostraca; order Isopoda; family Cirolanidae; genus Bathynomus; species Bathynomus jamesi. Next base: position 1,842,712 of record JAJOZX010000049.1, read on the forward strand.
TTTGGTCAATTGTAGTATAGTTTCCAATTTTGAACAGCACTGTACACACACACACACACACACACACACACACACACACACACATACACACAGACAGTCTATATATATATATATATATATATATATATATATATATATATATATATATATATATGATGAATAAAACCACGAAGGAAAGGAAACACAGAAAGGTCAATACTTCGGGAGGTGATAGTATCGGTCATTGTGAGAAAAAATTTTCATATAAACATGTGTCTAATTCTGAATGATTACGGAGATAGAGCTGTTTGAATTTGATGCGCGCGCAGCTCTTCCTCCCCCTTCCCTCCCCGATAACCTTGAACGATGTAAGCTGTAATGTAAGCATGTAACATAAGCCATTTGACAGCTGACTGTTGTGAGTGACATTGTTTGGTGTTTGAAGCAGTGTTAAAATGCCACACACCTTCACACATGCCGAATATGCAGATATGGTGTATGTCTACGGTTTTAGCGATGGAAGTGCAACAGCTGCTGTTGCAGAATATCGTCGACGGTTTCCGAACCGCAGAATTCCGGATCGAAGAGTGTTTACCAGGGTTTTCAACACATTGCGTGAGATTGGTACACTTCCCAGCACTCATGTTTCATTTGAACGTGGAGGTCAATAAGATGTGGATGAACTGGAAAACATTCTTCAGTTGGTAGAGCGTAGTCCTACTACTAGCTCACGAAGAATTTCTACACGTCTCGGTGTACCACACACAAGAGTATGACGAACATTACCTGAGGAAGGCTTGCATCCATATCATGTACAGCGTGTACACCTTCAACCAGGAGACGCTGCAATGCGACTGGAATTTTGTCATTGGGTAAATGCTAATCGCCGATTGCTTCGATTAATACTGTTCACCGATGAAGCTACTTTCACCCTTGACGATATCAACAACACTCGTAACTCTCATCGGTGGTCAGACGAAAATCCAATTGCCACTGTGGAAACAAATTTTCAACAGCGCTTCTCTGCCAATGTGTGGTGCGGTATCATCGATGATCAGCTGATTGGCCCTGTTACTTTAGAGAATCGTCTTACAGGAAAAAGTTACCTAGAATTTCTGCAAAATGAATTGCCAGGACTATTGGAGGATGTTCCTTTGGCTACACGCGCTGGTATGTACTTTCAGCATGACGGAGCTCCTCCACATTCTATCTGTCTGGTGATGCAATAACTAAATCAAACTTTCCCTGGTCGATGTATCGGCCGCGGTGGTCCCATTCAATGGCCACCAAGGTCTCCAGACCTCTCTCCGTTAGATTATTGTTTGTGGGCCTGGATGAAAAGTCAAGTTTACAAAAGAAAAGTGGATACACGAGACGAATTGCTCGCGCGCATTTTGGATGCTGCTGCCCGCATAAAGGAACGTCAAGATCAACTCAGACGAACAACACGCGATCTTCGCACACGAGTTGCAAAGTGCATTGAGGTTGAAGGTGTGATTTTCGAAAACGTATTGTAAACTGTAACAAATTTGTCATTTCTGTATCTGATACCATTCAAAATGCCAATGTTTAAACATTAAATGTTAGAAACAGTAATTGGTTTCTCTTTCTTGATTACCATTAACAATGCTTTTGTATTTGTAGATTCAAACAGCTCTATCTCTGTAACCATTCAGAATTAGACACATGTTCATATGAACTTTTTTCTCACAATGACCGATACTATCACCTCCCGAAGTATTGACCTTTCCTCCTGAAACACCCTGTGTATATATATATATATATATATATATATATATATACACTGTGTATATATATATATATATATATATATATATATATATATATATATATATATATATATATATATATATATATATATATATATACACCAGTTATTTTATGCATATTAATATAGTCCTACCATACAGATTATATTTGTAGGTGTTATGCGTTGTTAATTGTGTATTATATACAATAATATCATTTTTAGTTTTCTGACATATTGGACTTAGAATGAATATTATAGTGAACGTCCAGCACTGCCATTAATAACTGCTATAGCTTTATTCTGGAAATAAAAATAGTTTATTATTATCTTATTCATATTTTAAATTTTTTTCAGTCTTTGGACAGAGATCTACCCAATGGAAAGCCAACTTGGAAGCTCAAAATTAGAGTTTTTGACGGCCAAACAACCCCCAATTTGCATCCAACTTATTTTTCAAAACTTGAAAAAATAATACAGAATTTTGAGGGAGACATTCCTTTTCAAAACAAGACTTTGTTCGGAATTCCGAAAGACTCTGGAAAAGGTGTCGACAGACATCGCAGAGAAGTTAATTTATTTACTGCAAAACTTAACCCGTCATCTATTGCAAGTAAAGATGTAGAAAATATTTACGAAAAGACGCCATATGTAGGCGAACCCACGAAAGACTTTATGGGCCGTAAAAGATCGAGAAATTTTATTAAAATTACGCGAGAAAATGCCGACATTAATTCACTGGAAAGAATTGAAAAAGATGTCTCCTCGAAACGTCGAAGAAGAGCCAATTTTTGCGAAGAGGCAAAAACGCCGCCTCGTAACCCGTTCCAAAAGACCTTCCCAAGAGCTTTAAAAGCCACTGCTCCAAATCGGTTGCCCATTTCAGTAAGAGCGCCATCTGCCGTGAGAATTGGCGAGGAAGCTAAACGACGTATCGAAATTGACAATGAAAATTACGACAATACCGTCATCGAAAATGGTGTTGACAACGATCTTAACACCATGAAATTCTCCCTAAATGATTCTGATAGTTACTTGAGGAAAAATAATATTAAAAAGTGTATTGTCAGATGTTCGTTTCGTGACTTTGAAGTGGCAGATTCCCTCATCACAAACGCGCAGAAAAATTTGAAAGCGATTAAACGCTTAAATTACGGAAGATTTATGGCGAATCGATCAATTTACTTCGAAAACAAAGAAATAAAAGTAAATTTTAACTGTAAAAATAATGAAATGAATAGAAAAGAGAAGTTTTCTAAATTTAATGGGAAACTTTTTCAATTTCATCACAAAAATTTTAACAGAAGTATAAATTTTCCACTTAAATATAAAATGAACAAAAAATCGGGCTTGGAAAGTGTCACAAGGAGGCTTTTGAATTTTAAAAACTCCTTGGATATAAATAATGATAATATCAAACTCTCTCGCGCCAAATCGATTCCCTCGATTCAACAGGAAAGAAAAAAAAAAGGGTAAAAGAAAACGACGGTATGCAGCGCGAAAGAAAACGCAATTTGGGAGTCATTCCTGATGCGCGAAGAAATGCTCGAAATGCGCGAAAATATATTTTTCGAACATTTGACGTTCCAAAGATATCGAAACGCAGCTTGATCCTTCCGCAAGGTCTCTCCTGTCCTACCATCAGTTTCCCGATAGAGCCTCAAAATCGCAACAAAATCCACGTATTGGAAAAAGAGTTTACAGTGTTTGTAAAAGACATCAACGACAATACACCAAAGTTCTCTCAAACCACCTTTGAAATGAGCGTTCAGGAAAACGGGATGGCTGGTAAGTACCCTTAAGATAATACCTTTGTATTTTTAAACTTCTTAATACTGTTTTAGCCCATATGGATTATTTTACTTTTAATCTATCACATGTAATTTTACAGGTTTTGTTACTGAGTCGGATATTTTAATTATTATCAACGATATTTTTAGAATAATAATAATAATAATAATAATATAATAATAAGAAGAAGAAGAAGAAGAAGAAGAAGAAGTTGCTTTTATAAGTATAAATCTTTATGAAAGCATACTTCTTGGTAACAGTCTCTATCTGTCTTTTACTTATTATCGATGCTTTTCGTCATGATTTCGAGAAAATTTTACTAAATGACTTTAGGTCTTGTTACTTATCCTACTAATTAATTTTAATTGTATAAAAATGTTTTTTTGCCAGATATTCATATTTTGGGATAGGATTGGATTTATATAAGAAGTCGCTTTTGTTTAGTTTTATTTACGTAAACAATGACTCTAAAAGAATTAGTATGAGATTATTTTTAGGGTTTTCTGGTTCTGTCACCGAATTATTTGGGAAATATACAGTATTTCTTACATTAAGAATGATTTTAGCAGCTTAAATTATAGCGCTAATTTTGTTTCTCGACCTTTCAAAGAGACCATACTCTTATTTAAAACTTAGAACAGAGAAGTCGGGATTTCCTTTCTTCTCGATTCCCATAAATGATGGTAAACCGTTATAAGTTCTTAGATGGGAAAAAGTATTACCTCTTCCCTGAATACTCGAACTACTTCACTAAATACTTTACTAAATACTCTCGCTAACAAGTTCATTTGCTGACTTTTCAAAAGAATCTAAAGTAGTTTTTAAATCTTTAGTTCTCTTAATAGAAGTGAAAATCACTCGATAAATCGTTCATATTAAGCAATAGTATGCAGTTATTATAATATAAAAAGCCACGATTCTTATGCACTGCGGATTCATTATAAGTAATATACTGATTTCATTTCACGATACACAAATTTATCCTCTAAACTTTCCATTGACGCGGGTTGACTTCTGGAATGAGAGTAGTTTTCACGCATGCGACGCTTTTATAAGGCTATTCTAATATTGTTCATTCTTTTCTCTCTCTAAATCTTGCTATATCAATACATAGTATATAGTTTTGCGATATACAGTACAATAATTTTTTAGGAGATTATTACTTTTTCACTTTTTGTTTGTTCTCTTACTTTATACAACATAATTAAATGTTATATAAATATCTAGAGTTTAAACTCGCTCAATGGTTCATTTTATAACTGTTCCACGTAAAAAGAAGTATATAAAACTGAATTTTATTACGACCATAATGTCAAATGAAATATAAACTATATTCCAGCAGAATAGTGAAGCCTCTCCATTATATAAATGCTATATTATACAGTATATGAACGCTTTCGCGTCTGGGGAAAACTAAAAGTGTTTCTTTACCCTCGAAACAAATGTAGTTTATTAAACGTTTTACGCACGTTTCCTAAACGCTTATGAACGTTTACTGAATGTACCTGTTTGCTGGTATACCTTCAAAAGCATACTTTCCTTTCAAAATGTTTTTAATGATTTAATTAAAATTTAAAGAATTCTGCATTATTTTATACACTTTCACAAATTCATTATTAGTCCCAAATCAGTTATAATTAACGATCTTAAAATTTCAGTTTTGGAAATTGTGAACATTATTCATAAACAAGTGTCAAATGTACTTTTGAAACTATATTTTTGTATTTATTTTATTTATTTACTAATTTGTTTACAAATATATACCGAGTTTATATACTGTACAGTAGATGAGTATAATTTCATAATTAAATACAAGTTCTGTATATAGTTGTAAACTGCTATCAGTAAGCGTACACGTTTTACAGACCGAAATCTACTAATCTCTATCTCTACTATAATATAAAAGAGAGCTGTCCGTCCGTCCGTCACACTTTCAGCGTGTGTGCGTGCGTGCGTGTGTGCGTGAGTGCGTGTGTGCGTGCGTGCGTGTGTGTTTCAGCGTGTGTGCGTGCGTGCGTGCGTGTGTGTGTGTTTCAGCGTGCGTGCGTGCGTGCGTGTGTGTGTTTCAGCGTGTGTGCGTGCGTGCGTGCGTGTGTGCGTGCGTGCGTGTGTGTGTGTGTGTCTGTTCCAGCCATAGCTCCGAAATGAAAGCAGTTACAAACATAAAACTTCACACACATATTGATTAGGTCCCGAGGTTGTGCACCTGGGTGTTGAATGCCCGGTTAGGTCAACTGTACGCCCTTGACGATTGGTTAGGTTAAGTTAGGTTAAGTTAGGTTAGGTTAAGCTTTAACGAAAATATCACGACTCAACCTAACCAACCTAAACAACCTAACCAACCAACCTAACGTAACCTAACCTAACCAACCTAAACAACCTAACCAACCAACCTAACCAACCTAACCTAACCTAACCTAACCTAACCAACCTAACCTAACCTAACCAACCTAACCTAACCTAACCTAACCTAACCATTCAATTAACTTAGCTAATAACAGCTAATAACAGCCTTCGAACTACAAAAAATATTCCGGCCCTCTACTTGGATATGTTTTACTACCCGCACGTAGGGCGGGTCTTTAGCTAACCGTCAGCGAAGCGACGGGTAATGTACTAGTTAGATATAATAATAGAATTACGATTATAAAATAGATATGATTACAAAATTTTTATAAATTTTTATAATAGACTTAAAAAGCGAAAGGGAACTTACAGACTAGGACTTCCCAGAGAGGAAGAAGAGAACCAAAATCAAGGTCCAAAGTTTTCGAGATGCCTGAAAGATCAGAGGTCGTAGACAAGGGAAAAGATGGATTGAAGAAGGTTGTTCCAGAGTTCATTGTTTGAGTATATGAAAGAGTAAGAATACCGATTAACCTTTGCATTAGAGAGTTGGACGGAAAAGGGATGAGGATCTATCGAAAGTCTGGTACTGCAAGCTCTCCTTGAAGGAGGAGGTATGCAGTTAGAGTTCAGAAGAGCAGTCCGTTATAATAGTGGTAGTAAAGAGAGAGTGAGGCAACATTGAGGTGAGGAGAGAAGGAATGAAGACAGTGAGTAAGAGGCGGGGAATTGATAAGACGAAAAATGTCTTTAATTCCACCCAGTCAAGTAGAACTGTGTGGGTTGAGCCACCCATCACATGAGAAGCGAACTCCATACACGGGCGGAAAAAGCTCCTGCACAGAGACAGCAACTGAGTGGGGGTGAAGAAACTGCGGAGCCGGTACTACACACCTTACCTCTTAGAAGCTGTTTGAGAAAGAGAGTATATGTGATCTTTCAAAGAAAGGTTGTTAATAGAAGAGGAAGGATTGAAATTGTGTATTGAAGATAAGGGGATAGTCGTCTGGAGGACTGTGACGAGTAGACAAACGATAGAACTGAGACATTTGAGGCATTGAAAGCCACAAGGTTTTCTCTGCTCCAAACAGAGATAATAGCAAGAACAGAGATCAGGTGCGCCATAGCCGTCTCACGCGAAGCATGGAGTGACTGTTGAGAGGGACGCTTTGTGAAGCGGGTGGAAAAGTGAAGAGTGAAATCATCGGCATAGGAGTGGGTAGGAAGTGCGACTTAAAAGACAATTGATAAATAAGAGGAAGAGAGTGGGTGACAGGACGAAGCCCTGAGGAACACCATTATTAATAGCTTTAGAAGAAGAACAGTGGCCAGCTAGAATGGCAGCTATATATCGGCCACAATGGAAGTCAGAGATGAAGGCACATATGTTCCTATCAAAAGCTTTAGATTTCACCGAAATCACCGAAAGGACGATGACCAAGAATCAGAGAGATATACAAGACCGACAGTAGACCATCCCTTGCAGAACCCATACTGACGAATCATCGGCATAGGAATGAACAGAACAGGACGTGCGAATTAAAAGATCATTAATAAATAAAAGGAAAAGAGTGGGAGACACGACAGAACCCTGAGGAACACCACTGTTAATAACGTCAGGAGAAGAACACTGCCCATCTGCAGCCGCAGCTATAGATCGGTCAGAAAGGAAATTAGAGATGAAGTCACAGGTAGAAGGATAGAAACCGAAGGAGGGCAGTTTGGGAATTAAAGATTTGTGCCAGACTCTATCAAACGCTTTTAGTATGTCAAGCGCAATAGCAAAAGTTTCGCCGAAATCCCGAAAGGAGGATGACCAAGAGTGAGAGAGAGATGCAAGAAGATCGCCAGTAGAGCGTCCCTTCCGGAACTCATACTGACGCTCTGAAAGAAGAGTGAGAGTGAACGAAGAATTTAAGAAATTTCCTGTTGAGGATAGATTCAAAAACTTTAGAAAGACAAGAAAACAAAGCAGTTGGACGATGGTTGGAGCGTTGTGAGCGATCACCCTTCTTTGGGACAGGCTGAATGAAAACGGACTTCCACTTTATCAGGAGAAGAGACGTCAATTGAACACCGTCGGAATAGAAGAGAGGAGAGAAAGAAGAAAAGTTGTTGGAGATGTTCTTGGCTAGGTGTTATAAAGAGCGAGAAGAATTATAATTAGATAGGGTTTCACATTTTTGTCTGATAAAGTTTTTTTTTGGCGAGTCGAAGAACAGATTTTGCATGATTCCGGGCAGAAATATAAACAGTTTGAGAGTCAGGATGGATGTTGATGTTACATTCTGCTCATTTCACGAAGGTCAAGCTTGTTGCCTCTCTCTCTCTCTCTCTCTCTCTATATATATATATATATATATATATATATATATATATATATATTTACCATTACTTATTCGGACTATAGTGGATTTAATTTTCCCAGAAGAGTTCCTTGTTCCATGCACGGTCTGTGTTTAACATATATATATATATATATATATATATATATATATATATATTATATATATAATATATATATATAATATATATATATATTATATATATATTATATATATAATATACAGTATATATGAAGGGTCCCGCGTCTTAAGGTACCTAAGCGCCAAAATTAAAAGTCGTCAGAAATCGCCTTCAAAGTTCAGCAATATTCTGGCAATAGTATCTCTGTTATTAATTGAGCTAGAACGTTCATTTTTGGCTAAATTAGAGTTCTAAGTATGCTAATGAAAATGTTGATGAGTTTTTGGAATAGATTTTCATATTTTATATTTTATATATATTTTTTTATTTTTTTTTATTTTCTTATTATGCCGAACTTTGGGTGAACTTTTGGCTCGCGATAGAGGTGAAAAAAGTAATTCGCTTCATAAGGTTTTCAACCATGCTTCTAGTGTCGTAAGGTCATTATAACCCAAACCACGCGATAGAGGAAGGGTGAAAATAGTGATATCCATCAAAAACACGTTTTCGCCTGTGATGGCGCTTAGGTACCTTAAGATGCGCGACTCCTCAATTTTATATATATATATATATATATATATATATATATATATATATATATATATATATATATATATATACACACAGGGTGTCCGAGAATTATCTGTACAATTTTTGGCTGTTATTAAAAGTCAACCATGAAGTGTAGAAATTCCAGTTTGTCACATTTTACAGAGAATCTCATTAAGTTTTTTCTGATACCACGTTTTGACAAGTTGTTTAGAAATGTACACGGGTGACAGACATTGATGATTTAAAAGCAAGAATCACAGCTGCTATTGAGCGAATTGATGTGGATATGCTGCAGCGTACATGGCAACATTTGGAGTATCGATTGGATGTTTTGCGAATCACTAATGGTGCACATATCGAATGTTTGTAACAACGTTACTTTAATAAAAGAAACTTTCGAAAATACAGATTCTAAATAATCTTGTTTAAGAATTTTACGTGTTATCAAGAATTTTATTAAAAGATGAAATTGTACAGATAATGTTCGGACACACTGGAATTTCTGAAAAACTTGTCAAAACTTGGTATCAGAAAAAACTTAATGAGATTCTCTGTAAAATGGGACAACACTGGAATTTCTACACTTCATGGTTGACTTTTAATAACAGCCAAAAATTGTACAGATAATTCTCAGACACCCTGTATATATATATATATATATATATATTATATATATATTATATATATATTATTATTATTATTATTATTATTATTGTAATATATATTTGAGTAATGATAAGTTTACCTAGTACACGGGTTATGCTGATGGCAGTTCTCTTTGTAGATGCTATCGAAAGTTGTTGAAATCAAGTTGAGTACGATTCAACACTCTTTGTCCTTCTGGGGACAACAGGAATAAATTAATTTTCCTCTTCTAAGTTTTCAATTTTTCAAAGATTTCTTTTCTGCACTCGCAGAGCAATTACTTAATAAATCATTTGGTTTGATTTGTATCAGTGCCCTTCTTATTTTAGATTTCCAAAGTCGGTCACTCAATTTGAATTTTATAATTCTCTTGTCATTGTCATTATTATTTTTACCAATTCGATGTGCCAAAGTAATTACATTCTGAGGGATGTTTTGATTTTTGAGGTCTTTATGCGGTTCCTGTGCAAAGTCACTGTTTAACTTTTCATTTTCTTTCGCCTGGTTCTCGAGTCGCAATTCTAAAGTGGATACTCTTTTATTAAATGCGTTTATGCGCTGTTTTAATTCGTTGTTTTCTTTTTCTAATTTATTTATTATGTTATTCTTTCCTGCGATACAGTTTAGAATGAAAGACGGGTACGATTCAATATACAGTATAAAGATAATTGTTTATTTTTACCGGTAAACCTGTCATTCTTGCCGTTTGGTTGCATTACATTCCTCAATTCTTTGACGGAAGGGGGCCTCTCTACTGGGGAAGCAGCGCCTGAGGTGGGGGGGGAAAGCATACCTCTCCCCAGCGCATCCTGTTCCTTCATGGAGCCTCTTGTAGGGAAGGGAAGGAGGGGTGTTTGGACAGAAACAGTTGTTGTTGTTGTTGTTGTTGTTGTTGTTTCTATGCATTTAGACGTGGCACTCTAGCTCTTCGGTTATTTAATAGCACTGCTTGCCAAGACTCACCAGAAAATTATATAGATTCGAATGTGCTAATTAATTTGTGTAAAACTATTTTCTGATTGAAGATGGGATACTAACTTTTGGGATACTAACGCTAAAACCTGCACTATCGGATGAAAAAAGTTCCTCGTAAACTTGCTTTCACTTTCCCTGCAATTTGCGTGCCCATTTGACGTTACATTGATGGGAAGAAGACTCGTATAGAAAAGAACCGACTTCCAAATTTCAGACGGATTTTGAATCATTATGTGACCCATTCGAATCTGTGTTTTAAATTTGTTTTTCTGGGAAAAGGCTTTCGACGAGTCACGCGTTCAGTGTATTCATATTTATGAAGATGCTGTTGATCTGTGAGTGGTGATAAATTTACAGCACTGGCGTTGTCGACAAACCTTACAGGTGGATTGGACCTCACTTAATGAATAAGGGCTCTTTTAGTTTGTTCTACAGGGTGTCCCATAAGTCCGGCATCATAGGAAAAATAATAAAAAAAGGCAAAACAAAAGCTTTTATTTACAGAACGTGCTCAATATGTCCACCATTGTTTTCAATACACAAATTCAGACGTGATACCCAGTCAGCAAGCACACGGTGAATGATGTCAGGAGTAATGGTGTTACATGCCCCAATAATGCGCTGCCGCAAATGTTCAACACTCCTAATTTTCTCTGCGTATACCAGCGCTTTCAAGTGGCCCCAGAGATAAAAATCTAGTGGCGTGAGACCCGGGCTTCTAGCTGGCCATTCCACAGGCCCTCGACGTCCTATCCAATGACCAGGGAATTGTTGGTACAGGTATTCCCTTACTTGGGTGCTGTAATGTGCAGGAGCGCCGTCTTGCTGGAACCATGTTGGGAAATTTCCTTCTTCGTTCAAGACACTGGGAAATGCTTCTTCCTTGAGCATACGTAGGTAGGTGCCTCCAGTGACATGGTCATCGAAAAAGAGGGGGCCTATGATGCGATCCTTCCAAATGCCACACCATACCATCACCCGAGATGCACCTTGTTCCTTTGAAGAGGTATACCAGTGAGGGTTGTTTTGAGACCAGTAGCGGGTGTTCTGTCGATTTACCTCACCATTTCCATAAAAAAACCTCGTCACTGAACAGAATGGTGGACGGGAAATTGGCATCCCGAGCATATTGTTCCGTAGCCCATTCACAAAATTCCATCAGCCGGTCGGGATCATCTTCGCTTAATTTCTGTAGGATCTGAAGTTTATATGGATGCCATTTGTGAGCCTGAAGAATGCGATGGATGCTACTTTTCGACACTCCTGTCTCGGCGGACAATCGCCGAAGAGACTTATTGGGACTTCTGTTAAAATGAGCCAGGATAGCAGTCGCTGTATCATCGTCAGTGGACTCCTTGAAGGTCCACTGCGTGGTTTATCTTCTATGGATCCTATTTCCTTAAACTTTGCAACAAGTCTGCTAACACAACTCTGTGTTATTGGCTCGCGGTCTGGATGCAGTCTGTTAAATTCAGCAGCGACCTCTCTTTGACTCCGATTTCCTATGAGTAGAATTATCTGGATTCGTTCTTCCTTGCTCACAGACATTATGACCTGTAGAAAGAGAAAAATATGAATTATGGTTTGTAGAAATAGAAAAATATGAATTTCTCCTATGATGCCGGACTTATGGGACACCCTGTATATTATAACAGGTGACGGTCCTCTTGGGTGCCGAGAAGCTTGTTTTCTGTTTACATCACAAAGCCTGCAATTATATTATTGGCCGTATCATGTGGAAGAATGGAAATTCGAGCAATCTCTCTCACTGCTACTCCAGTCTGACTATCCAGTCACTCAACCACGAATAAAAGGTAATACGTCGCGAGCACCAACAGTATGAAGCATCCTTTCACCTATTTGTCGCAGGGGTTCTCGCACGGACTTTCTAGGAATGCTCACTGGGGACTCCACATCCTCGATGGTACCAGTCTAATAGGATACCGTTGGTAGCGTGGAGTCCGTGAAGGAAATGGCAAAATTGCGTCATCGAAGAATAGATCACAGTTCCTTAATAGTTTCTTATACGCAACGTTCAGGTTGAAACAAAACACTCGCGAGTCACGTCTTAATTTTAATTAAATGAATCAAATGAAATTAAATCTAACTGAATAAGAGAATGATTGAAGTCAAAGTATTTAAATTTTGGCATATAAAATTAATGGTTTTGCAATTAGAAGTGAAAAGTTTCGTTTCCTTCTTTTTTCTGAACACAAAAATAGTTATAAATAGGGTTAAGCATGTTAAATGGATGCGATTTAGGCCAAGGCTACACGAGCGACTTTGTTGCTGCGTCAGAGTTGCAAAGTGTCGGAGCGACATAGTCGCAGTGGCTATTGCAAACTACATGTGCTGCGACAAATCGCTGCGATTTCTTCGTTTTAGTGTCACGTGGCAGTGACGCTGTGACAAATTCGCTCGTGTAACCTACCGCACTTGGAACAATACAACCAATCCTAGCGTGCGACTTTGCCGTGTTGCAGGAAAGACGCAGCCGGATGCAACAAAGAATAATTTCGCAGCGACTGTCTGCTGCCATGTAGCTTGCCCCATAGGAAACAACAGTATCTATTCTTTGCGATTTGTCTTTGCAACGTCGCAGCGACGAAGTCGCTCGTGTAACCTCGGCCTCAGATTATAAATTATAAATACAGAGTAAAGGCAAATTTAATGAAAGTGACTTAAGACTTAACTTATAGATTGATAGATTACTGTATTAGGTTTCTTTAACCAGAAACAATTGTAACTTAAAGAAATGATTTAAAACAGTGGTTCCCAACCTTGGGGGCGTTTGAGATTCCTAGGGGGGTCGTGAGGTGGTCAACGGTCAACAAATGCCATTCAAATATATATTCCCAAAAATATATATGGGTAATTTACTTCGTTAGGGAAAACTTGACATCCGTCATCTCATGAACACATGAACTTTGATGTTTTTTATTATTAATCCTATAATTATCTTGATTCTAGACGTCCATATGGAACTGCTGAAAACTTTCGCCCTTTGGGCATGGGGGGCGCCATGGATACAAGGTTGACCAAAGTGGGGCGCAGTGCCAAAGAGGTTAGGAATCCCTGATTTAAAAGTAACACGTATCTTAAGAATTTTACGAGGTTGCGTAATTTAACAGCAGTATTAGAGCAAAGAACTACATTAAAAGACGCTCTTCGATCTTTATAGACTCGGGAGGTGGAGAATGAAGTGGTTTGAGGTTCACCTATTTTAAGGAGGGTTCTTGCCCCTATGCGCCTATAAATATATATCTTGTCAAACGGCGGGTGAAGAATGACAGTAATTCAAACTTTGATTGGAAGGGGTTAAGCAGGGACATTTTGGAGAACAACCAGTGGAAAACGGAATAGAATATTGTGAGCCAGGGGCGTACCGAATGTGGGGGGGGGGAGGCGACAGAGGCTGTCGCTCCCCCTTGGGCTTTGTACCGGTATCTATTGATACGCTTATCTCAATAACTATGTACTAAAGTTTGTACATACAGTTACAGAGATAAGCAGGTTTTGTTTTAGTTTGTATATTTTATAGTAAGAATACATTTTAAATTATTACGAATTTATTCTACATGCATTAATATAAAATATATATACAGGGTGTTTCATAGCATGTGGGACGCTCTTTCAGGATGGATTCAGGACCTGAAAACAATTAAAAAAGTTTATATAAACATATGCCCGAAATTGCTTTGTTTCCGAGTTACAGCCCGTTATGTGTTCCAGCAAGTATCCGCCTTACCTTTAAAGGAAGTGCTCAAAATGACCGCCTTGCGCTTAAATACACGCCTGAACACGCCTCGTCATAGACTGCCTGACGCGTTCAAACATTCCAGGTATTGCTCGGATTTTGTGGCATCCTTGTTCTACACGTTGGCGAAGCATTTCAACGTTGTCAATAGGTGTCACGTAAACGAAGGATTTCAGATGACCCCCACAGGTAAAAATCGAGTGGATTCAGGTCCGGGGAGCGAGCAGGCCACGCAATGGGTCCTCCACGGCCTATCCATTTATCAGGGAAACGGTCATCCAAATAGTCTCTGGCTGCTCGACTAAAATGAGGCGGAGCGTCGTCATGCATAAACCACATGCGACGTCGGACACCAAGAAGAACTTCATCTAGTAGATCGCTTAAATCATTCCCTAAAAAATTGGAATAGGATTCTCCTGTTAATCTTCCAGGCAAAACAAAAGGACCGATTAAATTGTCAGCAATAAGTCCTGCCCATACATTGATACTGAATTGTTGTTGGTGCCTTGACTGGATGATAGCATGCGATTCTCTTCAGCCCAGTGATGAGTGTTGTGAAAATTGATCACGCCATTTCCTGTGAAGGCAGCCTCATCAGAAAACAACACGGACGATAGAAAAAGAGGATCGCGAGCACACTGTTGAAGGAACCAAGTACAAAAAGCCTCTCGTGGTGGGAAGTCAGCTTCAGTAAGGCCTTGTACTCTCTGAATGTGATATGGGTAAAGCTGTTGTTCCCGTAAAATTCTCCACACAGTTGTGTATCTTAAACTCTCTGCTGCTGCTATCCTTCGGGTGCTGACACCAGGATGTTCCTCTACGCGATTCAGGACCCACTCCTCAAACTCAACAGTTCTGGCGCTGATTGGTCTACCACCATCTGAAACTCGCTTGTTGAATGATCCTGTATCACCAAGACGCTCGTCTATTCTCTGAAAGGTCTTATCTGGCAGACGGCGATTCGGAAACCTTTCCGCATACAGACGTCTTGCTGCGACCGCATTACACTCGGCAAGTCCATACATGAGATGCATGTCTGCCATTTCTCTGTTTGAATAAGCCTCCATTTTCACTTCAAATGCACACTATCACTGAATAGCACAAAAACTTTTAAGGTGTTTTTTTTTCACTGGACTGCACTTATTCTCGGTAAGAAGTTACGAATACGAACAGTGAAACACCACGATGCACCTCTGACTGACTGACGGCTCTACACTCAATGATGAAACATGTCATAGAGTGGACGAAACATTACATACAATCGGCAAAGACATGCATGAAATAAGTGTCGTACACACTCACAAACATTGTCGGCGGCAGGCAGTGTTTGTAAACAGTTTTCGGAAAGAATTGCTGGAACACAAAACGGGCTGCAACTCGGAAACAAAGCGATTTCGGGCATATGTTTATTTAAAACTTTTTCATTGTTTTCAGGTCTTGAATCCATCCTGAAAGTGCGTCCCACATGTTAAGAAACACCCTGTATATATATATATATATATAATATATATATAATAACATTAGACCTGCTTGGTGTACACACACACATTTGTTTAGTCACACGCTAAAACATTTGCATGTATCGGTCACCGATACATGCAAATTTTTTAGTTTACAGTATTTGTATTTGTTAAATATTGAAACATTCCGTTATTAGTCAAAAAGACGTTATCTGAATTTAAAAACAGTAAAAAATTGGCCAACCCGCGACTGTAGAATTTTACCTGCCAATTAGTCTTAAAACCAGCCCAATTTAGCGAGAAAACCGCGGACTTAATCCGTTGCTGGAATAGTCATCATGTAGAGAGACCACATCTGTTTCCCCAACTTGTTGCTTTTCTCTCAGTTGTACTGTCTTGTGTACAATGGAAGCTCAAAAATGTTTCAGTATTCTCTGTTAAATCCTGTCTCTACACCCCATAGTAATGTAACTATTATTTTTGACTCGGTATTTTTCGCATGAAAAATGTGGGGTAAATCTACTCATTTATCTAAATTAGTTTACACTTGCTGTAAATAAGGCTTTGTTAATACATGAATATTGGCTCTAGTAAATGTTTATGTATATACATACTCGTATCTTATATACACCTTTGTTTTAGTTACTCACACCGTTTGAGTTACACGCCCACCCCACCTTGACCAAATCCTGGGTGCCCCTGTTGTGAGCTAAGTCTTTATTTTCCGATGGCTTTGCATAAACTTAAGAATGAAAGGCGCCTGGATGTCGGCGATTTACGGTAACTTTGGGATTCCATGAATGGTAAGGATATAAAGAATAATAAGATCAAATAACGATTTTTAAAGTTGGAGAGAACATTTTTGACAAAATTGATGGAAGGTTACAAAGTGGTAGGAAAGGGCTGGAATTTGTACCACAAAGAGGGCGATATGAGAGGAAACGAATTATATAGGGGTATATATTATTATACTATAGTCTCATATCAAAAATACTGTAGTTATAAATAAAGTTTGAAATTAACCATTATACGAGTACCAACATTTGTCACTAGTAACAAATGCACTTTTATGAATGCTAAATCAGCGTTGGCGTGATGATGAGCACGTTGACTTCTGGTGGCGCAGTCAAGTTATAAGCACAGGCGAGAGGAAAGTAGAATAATGTGATATATGAGGATTTACATCTATCATTATACGAAAAGACAACATATTTGTCACTGACGAACTCGTTTGTAACATGGAATTTATGACTATCACGTTACATATATAAGCATCGTGGTGTTTTTATATAAACCAACTATCCTTTAGTTGTAAGGTTTCGCGGGCAAACCCGCAATATTTTCCAATATGTCTTATGTTCTCATTTTATGCCTGCAGGGCCCGTATTTTCTCTTAATCACTAATAAGAAATAAACTTATAAGACACTTTAAAAAAAATGGGAATTCGTTTCATTGCGTGTGGGGAGAATGTTTTTTGCTGAACTCTCAAATCCAACACTAATTTTCTACTTGGTAAATAAGTCTTTTCAAGGACCTGTCACACGAATACTTAAGTGTAATTAAGTTAATTGTGTTCATTAAAAAGCTAATTAACTTTAAATGACATTAATTACAGTGAATTTAGTTAAAAATCTCTCTAAAGTGCGTTCAGAACTCTCTTTGAAATTAAACTGATTAAAAATACGTTGCATCCACGTTAAAAAGTTTTAAAATTATAATTAAAATTAATTTAAACAAGGTTTATTTTAATAATGAAGAATAGTTTTTATATATATATATATATATATATGATGCAAACGCACAAGGAAAAGGAAAATAATTCCAAGGGCTTTCATGTATTCAACAGTACACCTCGTCAGTGAATGAAGAGAAAAGACAAGACAAAAATATATGCCTCTAGTAGTATGACCGCAAAATGGGAGAGTGCAAGAATGTTGCAATGTAGTTGAAAATGTTGATCAATGTTGCAAATTGGTTATGCAACAAAGGGGAGGGGTATGCAATGAAGGGGAGGGGGTATGCAATGAAGGGGAAGGGTTATGCAACAAATGGGGAATGTTGCAAGAGCAACAAGGGTTATGCAACTTGGAGGTGGAGTTATCTCCCAAGAGAAAGAGAGGAGAAGGAGAGAGAGGAGAAGGAGAGAGAGGAAGAGAGGTGTTCGCCTGGCAGGAGCCAAGCGCATAATAAGACTTCATCTGAGCGCCCGCTGTCTTATAAGGTGTAAATCCGCTAGTTGGCTTAGAAGGCGTAAATGTCTTGTTCAGGTGTACAGGTTGAGTTGCCAGATTGCGCTATTTATGTAACTAAAGCACATATTATTAACAGTTGGCTTAGAAATCCGTCAATCGGCTTAGAAGGCGTAATCAGCCATTTGGTATAATTAAATAATAATATCGTTTACAAGCAAAAGAATTAAATAAAACACCATTACAGCATCCTGTTTATTTAGACGAATTATTGGAATCAGAAATATATAGAAAGTAAATATACAACCAAACGATGGAATATATATGATCAAAAAATAAAAAATAATAATAGTATAAGAAATATGAACGAGGAATATATATATAAAAAAATTTAATAATATAATACAAAACGATGGAGTATAACCATCAGTATAACAGTACAGGAGAAAAAAAATATATATATATGCAAAATTATATTAAATAAATAAATATATTGAAAATAAATACATACACTTTATCTTCTACTGCACTTAACTAAAATCAAAAATAAAAAATACAAAATACAAAACGATGGAGTATAACCATCAATATAGCAGTACAGGAGAAATATATACACATACAATTATGTTAAATAATTAAATATATTGAAAATAAATATACATCAAAATGCATTCACTTTGTTCTACTGGCAAAATACTAAACTCACACGTAATCGAGTCTACAGTCACATCATTATTACTTTGCACTACGCAGTAAACACGGCTTAATATTATTTCACCGCTCAAGTTATAGGGAGACCTATACTCAATGTAAATAGCCTTCATATCGTTCGATACTATTTTTGTGCCCACTTTACATTCGGTTGGCAAGTTATCTTTAAATACAGCTAGAATACAATCAAAAGCACGCACAAAGAAGTCATCGTTAGCCACAACATTATTATTAAATACAACTTTATAAACACTCCTTTCCAATCAAGGGTTTATTTTTACCGACCCAGGCTTTTCAATCGTGAACTCTTCTTCTCACTGCATAGCGGCAGTTGAAATAATCTTCTAAATCGTTATGACAACTGCTCATTATATAAAGAAATAGTTCTCCAGGGTGAACGGTGTATGTGAGCTCTGCCCTGTACTGCTCAAGTGCTTTGTACCAAAGTTCATGATATTTCAAAGAGTCTAAACCTTTTAAATAAGCATCCAGCTCTAGACCATTCTCGCCTTGTTCAGTCCTACACTCGGTAAACCCATCGAGCAGAGAGGTGTATGCGTATTCAACAACCGTATCAAAATAAAGCATATCCGTAATAAGCGCGTCTAATATAGGCTTCAACTTGCGGAATCCGGCGATCTCAAACATTCTGTCGAGGATGAAACGGTTTTGTGTAGGGACAAGAGCGTTATTATCAGATGCATTCTTCCACATCAGTCGTATATCAATGCATGGCTGATCGTTATTTACACACAACGTACAAACAACGACATATGAGGGGGTATCACTAATCTGCTCTCTTCTTGTACTTACACCTGCAGGAATTTTATAACGATCCTCACTCCACTTCTCGACTACCACAAAGATTCTATTCATCTCCTCAACACTTAAATAAACAACATTCCGTTTGTCTGATTGTCTACAAGTCGTTTCAAGTACATAGTTAATGGCACCGGTTTTATGCCTGAACACGCGCAACGACTTCGTCACGGACACATCGTACACGGCGTTGAGAATGCTGCTCAAAGGAAGTTTCATCATATTCGAGGAGCGCACGTCCAGTCGGTTCAAGCTCCGAGATGACTATGAGCCACATGTAACGGACCGGCTCGACGGGAGGAGTGAGTCACACCATAAGCTGATGAAACGAGTACGGCGCTGTTCCAACATGTAAGAGAATACTTGTATCCCATTATATTGGGTAGGTGTTTTGAGAAATTTTCCGATACATGAAGCAATATCGGTTTTAATGTTTTATCACTCCCACTCCCAAGAATACGCACCAGACATTTTTGCATTGGGGGATTTTCACGAACTACACACATTTTATTCACACTCCGGCGCACTATTTGGGAGAAACATATGACCATATTTTTCTTTTTTGCTTAGCTTGCGATACTCATCTCTAAGTTCTGTTAAATACTCACGCAGACCTTTAGCCACAACCTCACTACAAACCTCGTCATGATATATATTAATGTAGTGGTAAAAATACTTAAGATTCTCCATGATGACAAGATTTACATTCTCAGTCGCAGGGTACGAGTACTCGGTATGATGCAACATGACATAACATCGCTTGTCGCACCACTCATCAACAAGACTCACAAACCATATCCGTTGCTTCTCTTCTGCAAGTGTTGTTTCTTCTACTTCACGGTATATGTAAGCTTTTATAAAGTTTAATCCTACAGCATAGTTCAATACATCGCTTGTACCGCAAAATCCTGCAATGCTCTCGCCAGAATAGCCGTAGAGTATTTGGACCTCTTGTTCCTTCGCACGATTCAATGTAGCCTTAAAAGTATCAAAGGAGGGTGGAATAGGGAGCCATTCAGTAACCTTATCTTCACACTTTACCGAATACCACTTCATAAACGTCGAACACGCAATATTAAAGGTAGCCATTACTATTTTTCGTCTACGTGGGGAAATGCACGTCTGAGACCCAGGGCTTGCAGCGATCAACTGAACACGCAGGGAAGAGATATGCCCAGCTAGTAGCATGAGTCACGTGACCAATCATACAGGTGGGCGGAGCTTAGAACTTTCTCCTGTACACAAGCTGGGCGGAGCTTAGAATTTTCTCCGTACACACACACACATACACACACACACACACACACACACAGGAGAAAGTGAAACGCTAATTCAAACACGATTTATTTAATAAACGAAGTATTCAAGGTGTATATATACAGGGTGTTTCAGGAGGAAAGGTCAATACTTCGTGAGGTGATAGTATCGGTCATTGTGAGAAAAAAAGTTCCTATGAACATGTGTCTAATTCTGAATGGTTACGGAGATAGAGCTATTTGAATCTGACGCGCGCGCAGCTCTTCCTCCCCCTTCCCTCCCCGATAACCTTGAAACATGTAAGCTGTAATGTAAGCATGTAACATAAGCCAATCGACAGCTGACTGTTGTGAGTGACATTGTTTGGTGTTTGAAGTAGTGTTAAGAATGCCACACACCTTCACACATGCTGAATATGCAGATATGGTGTATGTCTACGGTTTTAGCGATGGAAGTGCAACAGCTGCTGTTGCAGAATACCGTCGACGGTTTCCGAACCGCAGAATTCCGGATCGAAGAGTGTTTACCAGGGTTTTCAACACATTGCGTGAGATTGGTACACTTCCCAGCGCTCATGTTTCATCTGAACGTGGAGGTCAATAAGATGTGGATGAAGTGGAAAACATTCTTCAGTTGGTAGAGCGTAGTCCTACTACTAGCTCACGAAGAGTTTCTACACGTCTCGGTGTACCACACACAAGAGTATGACGAACATTACCTGAGGAAGGCTTGCATCCATATCATGTACAGCGTGTACAACACCTTAAACTAGGAGACGCTGCCTCGCCGATTGTTTCGATTAATACTGTTCACCGATGAAGCTACTTTCACCCGTGACGGTATCAACAACACTCGTAACTCTCATCGGTGGTCAGACGAAAATCCAAATGTCACTGTGGAAACAAATTTTCAACATCGCTTCTCTGCCAATGTGTGGTGCGGTATCATCGATGATCAGCTGATTGGCCCTGTTACTTTAGAAAATCGTCTTACAGGACAAATTTACCTAGAATTTCTGCAAAATGAATTGCCAGGACTATTGGAGGATGTTCCTTTGGTTACACGCGCTGGTATGTACTTTCAGCATGACGGAACTCCTCCACATTCTACCCGTCTGGTGATGCAATACCTAAATCAAACTTTCTCTGGTCGATGGATCGGCCGCGGTGGTCCCATTCAATGGCCACTAAGGTCTCCAGACCTCTTTCCGTTAGATTATTGTTTGTGGGGGTGGATGAAAAGTCAAGTTTACAAAAGAAAGCAGGATACACGAGACGAATTGCTCGCGCGCATTTTGGATGCTGCTGCTGCCCGCATAAAGGAACGTCAAGATCAACTCAGACGAACAACACGCGATCTTCGCACACGAGTTGGAAAGTGCATTGAGGTTGACGGTGGGATTTTCGAAAACGTATTATAAACTGTAAAAAATTTGTCATTTCTGTATCTGATACCATTCAAAATGCCAATGTTTAAACATTAAATGTTAGAAACAGTAATTGGTTTCTCTTTCTTGATTACCATTAACAATGCTTTTGTATTTGTAGATTCAAACAGCTCTATCTCTGTAACCATTCAGAATTAGACACATGTTCATATTAACTTTTTTCTTACAATGACTGATACTATCACCTCCCGAAGTATTGACCTTTCCTCCTGAAACACCCTGTATTTACAACTATGTGCAATAAATACTGTAAGTTATCGTATCCAAAGGGTACGGTATCATAAGTACCAGGCACCTGGTAACGTTTCCTAAAGGTGTTACGACACACCTTTGTACCCCGAAGTTCCTCCACGCCCCCCAGCTTCTGCGACCGAAAATTGTGGGTACCTACAGTTAGTTGGGGCGACTGGTCACCCTCATCATCATCAAAGCACACTAGGTCCTTCAACGAATCAAAGTTAACGACCCGCCGATTCGCCTGGTTGAGCGTGATACTCTTAGCCTTCACGACATATTTCATATCACCCCCCCACCCTCACCCGTACCCCATAAGTTTTTGGCCCTGTTGAGACAAAAGAGTCGGCGTATGCGATGTCTCCATACTCATCCTTGATCTCATCAGTTAACTCCCCGAGAAATTCACCAAAAGGAGGCATGTATTCACCCTCCCTCGCTGTGAATATCACACTATCTGTATCGGCGTACAAAACCCTCCGACCAAGAGAATGCAATAGACCCCAAAGTTTGATGCGTGCGTAGGCCGTTGTGAAGCTGGCTACAGGTATGTTTATAACCCGTGAGGTATCTGTGGACACAACTTTGCACTAAAGCGATTGCCTGGGTTCTTTACAATTTGGGAACGGTCAAGCTGTATCCCTTCGCGGTCACGGTAACGTTGAATATAGGCCGATTTTTCATATTCGGTATCAACTCCTCGCGGATACCCCGATGCTTCGACCTTATCTTTCAAAAAAGCGTTTATATATGGCGTGAAAAGGTTGGGTAGCTTCTGAAACCTCCACACCTCATGTATCTTCAATATTCTGTAGCCATGGCGAACAGCTAGATCCAGCTCTGGACTTGTAGATACACCTCTGATCTTACGCTGGTTGGCTGTATGATTACATTCCCAATTGTTCTCCTCTGCGCACTTCAGGCACAAGGGAAACATGAGCTTGTGATCGATAACGACGGGTAAGATCGGCATCCATAAATCGCGAGGGAGGAGCTTATCTACGAAAGAAAGGCAGAATTAGTACTCGTTCAAATTTGTTGAGAACACATCGATGGTGGGCAGGTCAGGTCCCACCAGTTTCTCAGGTGCAGCCACGAGGTACGGATTGTTCTTCACCACGTAGGAATATTAAGAACAGAAGTCGTAGTAATGGAGTTTCACGCCCTCCGTAGGCGAAAGTATAGCTTGAAGGGATTTGTACGCCCTCCGAACAAGCTATCACTGCATTTGAGAGGATTCAGCACCATTGAACGTTTGACCGTGTTTATTTCTTCACGGTACCATCAATCCATAAAACACGACCATTAACCTTAATGGGTACTTCACCCGTGTTGCGAGCATGCTTTATGTATACACTTGTCTGCTGCTGTATGTGTATGAGCCAGTAAATAGCCTTTTGCCCATAACTACGGGGATTGTTTCTGTGAATAACGGCTAAGGTGTCTTTAGGCATAAAGTTATTTTTGAACACCGTAAAACATAATGAGGCGATCGTGGTTGCGACTTCCAACGGATCGCATTTGAAACGGCCTATGTACATTGTGCATCCTTCTAAAGGCTTGAAAGCACACTCTAAGTACACGTAAGTCCTTCACAAAATAACGCTCACATCATCAGCTATAGTGTAAGGATTAGCTTCATTAAAACTGTTGTAGTAGCGGTCAAAATCTTCACGTTCATCTGTACTCATACATTCATAGTTAAAGTAATGTTTAGGTGGAGGTAGTCCTACGTAATTTAAAGTTTCGTTAGTGAGGAAAGTGGAAGGGAAATATCCTATTGAAACTTCGGCGGCTACACCCATCACCTTCGGTAGCTTTGCTAATTTACAAGGTGTGAATAATGTGTCTTTAAACTATACATTACCTCTTATTTACATCTGTATTAGTTTGTTGCCTCTTTTCAAGGGATCACCTGTAAATACCTCAGATGACTCGTGCTCAAGCAGCTTCTTATAAAGGAACTGTGTGTCAAATTTTGCCCCATTATGGGCAAGAATATACAAAGTCATTTTTTTGAACTTGTCCGCTAACTTGACAATAGAGGATACAAAGAGTTTCACAGGGCTATCGTGGGCTATCGTTTTAAAAACGTTTGTCCGTTTACCACATTTGTGACACTCATCACACTCGATGAGTCTGGCTAACAAGTAAATGTGGAATAACCTCTTTGGTTTCAGCGTTCGAGTATGTTTCTATATCGTAGTACACGGTTATACAAGGGCTATTTTTAGGTTTAGCGTCTTTCATATAACATACATGCTTTACTCCAACCGCCTTATATTTCTCATGGCATGTAGAACAGTGAATTTCATCACATTTATGCGTGAATTTTCCCCAATTATCCATCATGTGAAACATATGACATTCACAGATTGTCATTTTCCTGCACGTGCCAATTGATGTATGGAGCTCAAAACAGTTATTATTGAAAAATGTGCGTCTACACATATCACAATCCCTCTTCTCAGCTTCAACTACACGGCTTTCACATTTGGAACTTTTATACTGCTCACATACCATATGTCAATCTTTACAATGTTTCACTATATCATCCGCAAACTCGATACACTCCTTACACAAATCATGATGTCGTCCATATTTTCGACTTTTACCATAACTCGGGTAAAGGTCCCTTATATTACGGATGGGGAGATACGTTGTTCCTGAAAACCCTAAAATAAGTAGGCGTCATGTACGATCTATCACACTACTTTTTAAAACATATCATCCAATCCAAATACAACTATACGAACATTCATTTCCTGTTCTACCCTTCTCAGCTCATCAGGACCCATATTACAGTCAAACTCAAGTTTACAGTCTCCAGCTAGTTTAATGGCACACTCATCTACCGTAGGTAACCAAACTTTTTTGGCCCATGTATTTAGCACATTGAACATATGAGGTAAGACTACTGCTATAAAGCCGCAACCACGAACGGCGTTTATATGCCGCCTGTAAATAACAGGAGAATTGAAGTTAAGAGTATAAGGTGTGGCACTATGACCCGCAACACGAAATACACGGTCAATATTTATCGTGAAGTTGTCCAGATTGAAGGCTATACTACTTTGAGAGGCCTGCAATATACGGCCTAATATATACTCTATATCTTCAGCTGCCAAACGTCTGAAAGATATTACTACCCAAAAATCATCTACATCTCCGTCATCTGACCCGAATCCGAAGGACAGCCTCGTCCTGACTTCACGTTCGTAGCGGTTCTGAAGGGCAAACTCTACAATACGTTCAACTATGCGCCATAGTCCGTCTTCAACACCATTGCTATACATGGATCTAGGATCAACCCTGACTATATACCGATTTCAAGTCAAGGCTGGGGTGGGGGTAGCGGTGCGCACAAACTCGAATGTTATGCCATCCTCAACAGAACCAGAAGCTTCTGTGGCTGTGGAGGATGTACCCGGAATTGAACAGGAATAAAGGGTTATATTTGGGGAAGTTACTATTGTGGGGGTTGTGTCGTAAGATGTAGAGCAGTGCTCTTCAACCTGGGCGGTACCGCCCACTAGTGGCTAAAGGATCTCATTAATCTAAAGGTAATTGCAATTAATTTTATTGTTTTATGCAGGGTATATAACTTTTAGTTTGAGTTTTTGCATTTTTAATTTTGGTGGGCGATACGGAGATTCAAAAGTTACAAAAGTGGGCGGTAAGCATAAAAAGGTTGAAGAGCACTGATGTAGAGGGTTGAGGCTCTATTACTGGGGGTCTAACAACAGGCGCAATCCTGGCGCGCTTTATACCTGACGTCGTGGGCTCTTTATCATGCCTCCGCTTTGAATTGGCGTGTGCTACAGGTATCGCTGGTGAGGATTCGTCAGCGGGGATGGATTCTGTGATCACAACTACACTGTCGTCGGGGTCATCTGTAATATCGATGTTGAGGTGCTGTACCTCATCGTCTTTCACGGTTCTGTGGGAGAAGAGAAAAGCAAGACTGTAGAATATAAGGGTCATCACTTAAATATTTATCATATTTTGTAAATGACCCACATAGGAGTGTCACGTGTTAGAAATGGATTCTGTAGAAAAATTCAGGTTCACGAGCCCATCCACATGGATTATATCTGGCCCTACAGGATGTGGTAATACTATGTTTATGCTTAAAATCATTAAAGAAAAGGGAGAGATGTTCTCAAAATTTGTGCATAAAGTTATATGGTGCTATTCGACGTATCAATCAGTGTTCAACGAGTATCAAGATGAAATTTTGATCCACAAAGGTGTATATGACGTTAATTCGAAAAAGGGAAATGAACATACAGTCATTGTAATTGACGATCTCATGTTGGAAATGGATAAAACGTTTGCCGAGACATTTACAGTGTTCTCTCACCATCTTAACATAAGCGTGTTCGTCATCAATCAGAATCTATTTTTCAAAAATAGATATATGCGCGATGTGTCGTTAAATACACAATATCTAGTCTTATTCGCGCAACATAGAGATGTATCACAAATTGGGGTATTAGCCAATCAAATGTTCCCGAATCAGCGTAAGGTGTTTTTGGAAGTTTATAAAGAAGCTACAAGCCCGCGTTACGGATATTTGCTTTGCAACCTTCATACGCGAAACAAACACGTTTAGGGTGCTTCTAAGAACGAACATATTTCCAAACGAGCCTGAAACGGTGTATATTCCAGAACGACAAAGAGGCTAAAGAAATACCATGAATTAATAAAAATCTCTCATCGACTGTCCCGGGCAATGCAGCAGGTGTTTGCTAAAAATATCGACTCAGACTTTTTAAAATGCATCTGTGAAATCTGCCTTAACGTTATAAATTGCAATGTATCAATGAAACCACCTCAGAAGGCTCTCCTACGCCGTTACAAGAACATAGTACGTGCATTCGCTCGTAAAAGTCAAACGGTAGGGAAGAAAAAACGAATTATTGTACAAAGAGGAGGGTCATTCCTCCCCATCTTATTTTTAGTTTTGAGTCCTTTACTGACTAGATTAATATAATGAAGAAAGTGGTAGTGGTAGTGATTCCACACGAGGTGTATGCTTCACTGCAAAGTTCAAAGAATCCAGACACGGATCTAGATCCTCGTAAAAGCAGGCTTAAAAGAAAGGAAAGCGAATTGTTAACCCTATTAAAGAGTGAAAAAACACCTGATCAGAAAAGAATCTTATACCAAGAAGCTCTGCAAACATTTCTTCAAGAGTACCAAAATTATAAGAACCCGACAGAGATTCCCGTGGTTATTAGGCACAGCACGGGGAACGATGGACATGGTGACATAGGACCTGTGTCCGACGATAGCACTGACCAACCAAAGATTAATGGGTCGGCCACACAACATATTGAGCATGTATTAAAAAGCACCATCCCACATACATTGAGGAATAAAGGTTTAAGTCTTTATAATCTATTCAATGAGGATCCCACCATACAATGGACCGATACAGGTGAGATCATTGTGGAAGGCGCAAAGGTACAGGGATCGAATATCGTAGACATCGTCCATGATCTGGTGAGAAAGTGGGATAGGCCCTCACCATCAGGATGGAAGCGTATTAAAGCAAGACTACGACAAATAAATGTCCCTAAAACAATGATAGGAAAACTGAACAGGTTAAAAGACTTGGAACATGCATCACACGTGACACAATTGAAGACGCCATCTCCCCCTGCGGTAACACCTCTGAAGAGGAGAAAGAAGAGGTTAAACAACGATCAACCCTAACCACGTGCCTCTAAAGTACGCAAATGGCTAACATATTAAGAAGACGTTATTATGATATTTCTAGCCCAGCCTCCTACGGAGGCGTAGATAGACTGTACAGAAGTGTTTACGAAGTAGGGAAAAAAGATGTTGAGAGTTTTTTGCGGGAGCAGAATGCTTATACACTTCATAAACCTGTGAGAAAAAGGTTTAAATCAGCCAAGACAACAGCTGCTTCGATTGACTCTATTTGGCAAGCAGATTTAACAGACATGCAAATATATTCAGTGTATAACGATGGTTACCGCTACATCCTATTCATAATGGATGTATTCTCTAGATATCTGTGGCTAATTCCTCTGAAAAATAAATCGCCTGAAACAGTTGCTAAAGCCACCAAAACGTTAATGTTGAAAGAAAACAGGGTTCTTGGCGATTTTTGTACGGATATGGGGAAAGAATTTATAGGCCGAGCTTTTCAGAACATGTTCAGAGTGTTTAATATCAGCTACTACACTACGAATTCTATATATAAGGCATCTTTAGCTGAAGGAACCATGAAGGAACGCATGGACCGCTATTTTACACATAAAAACAACCGCTCACACCATCGCACGATTGGGACAACACCTAACGAGGATTTAGAAAGAGGTACGCGCCCATAGGTGAGAAGAGATGGAGCACCACCACCACACTCTACACATTTCAAAATCAATGGTTATGTAAGGCTTTCGCGTTCGGGAAATAAATTCGCGAAGGGATTTGAGCAAGGGTGGACACGCGAGATTTTTAAAGTTAGGGCTATGAAATCTAAAGACGAGATGATGATGTATTACGTAGATTTGAATGCGGAAGAAATCGCAGAAGGCTTTTACCGCGAGGAGTTGCAGAAAGTGACATTTAATTTAGGAAAAAATGTGTTTAAAATTGAGAAAATTTTAGGAAGCAAAGGTTAAGGAAAGAGAAAAATGTACCTGGTGAAATGGCTAGGATACCCAGGAAGCTTCAACACCTAAATAAATGCTGATACAATAATGAAGCTTAAATAGTATGCAACATGGCGCCTAACCATTTCTACGTCACACTCCCGTCCTCCTCGTTTTTTTCTGTACACCCTAACAACACACTAGCCAACTTTGTTACAGAACTCCACGGACCCATTGAATTGGGTCGTGATACGTATGTGGTGCGTATATGCGAAATTCAGTTGAATACCCTTTTTTTAAGTATTAATTATAAAGAACCCGTTTTTACGATTCTTAGAGACTGTAATGTGTGAGAAAGCCGGGGTAACTCGGGATGAAACCATGCGTACCGCCTTGACTGAGGATGCACGGTATTACGGTACAGAAGTAACACTAGAACCGGGTCACTATGGTGAGGCCGAGGATGTTGTGAGAGACTTAACCCTTTCATGCCGTATGGGCGCAAATGAGACCATCAAATTTTTTGAGATTTTAGTCATTCTGGAGATATAATAGTGTTTTTTTGTGGCATGAAAAGTAAATGAAAATCAGGTATGAAAGGGTTAAACGAAATTTTAAAAAGCTCAAATCTTACGGGCGATTTAGTATACGAAATCGTAAACAATGATCCCCATGCATGCACTGTGGCCCTAAATCGCAGGCTAACCTAAATATTAAGGACCAAAGAGTGCTCAAAATTATGACCGATGTACGATATCGATCAGTCATCCAAAGAGATACATTTCACGAAGCACAACACGACTTGTCCAGCCTAATGTATCAGTTGAAATTGGAGAAAATGGTTGACGGCTATAAATCACCAGATATGTGCTATATTTACGGCAATATAGTGGAGCACCAGTTTGTTGGGGATACCCAGGCGCGCCTGCTGCGCATTGCTCACATTCCCAACCATAGAGGAGGAGTCAGTATTACATATGACAGGCCCCATTATGTGACTGTCGCGGCTAATCTAATAACCAATATCTCAATATATGTATATTATATATATATATATATATATATATATATATATATATATATATATATATATAAGAACGATTGAGGGAAAAAATTTCCCATTCGGTAACGGGAGCTTAACAATGAAGCTGCATTTTAGACGCACTGAGTTATAATGGACAGAAAACCTTTCACAGTCTATCGAGGTATGAGATACCAGCGTGGTAGTGGACTTGGATCCATTTTTTCAACCATTCTACGTACGGCTGTCCCCTTGCTGAAGAGGGGTGCCAGATACCTCTGGAGGAAAGCGTAACAATCAGGTCTTAACACAGCAGAAGACATACTGGCTGGGGCTAAACCAAAAGAAGCTCTAAAAAGACACTTAAAGCGTACACGGGACGAAATCATCAAAGATGCAAAGAGAAAAATGCGTGGTGGTGGGAAGAAGAAGAGGGCTGTCCGGAAGAAGGGATTACCACCAGGTGGCATTAAACGTAAAAGGATATCTAAAAGAAGTGCTCTAAGTGAATGAAACCTATGCTTGACTATTTTTATGACTGATATAAGCTAAGGACATTGATCTAATGAATCATAGTTTGTTTACTACTTGTCGAGAGAGGAAGCACTATTTCTAATTCGTCATGGCACGCTTCATCCACCCGTGTAGTTCACAATGTTGTAAATCGGAGCTGTCCCTCTTTGATATGCCTCCAACTCAAGTTTCTATCGAACACAGTAATTTTATTACAATTAACCCTTTAAACACAATTAGTTCCCCGAGTGCCCCTATAGAATTCGTGATACCCAGCTCAGACCCTTACTTTCTTGACCCAAGCTGTGTGCACATGTACGCTAAACTACGTATAGCCCATTCTGATGAAACGGACTGTGATGACAAATATGCTGCATAACCTGAAACAAACCTTCTGCACTCCTTATTCAACCAGTGTGACGTTTATTTAAATCAGGTCAACATATCGGCAGGAACGGGGTACTATCACCTCCGATCCTATCTGGAAAATGTGCTGAACTTTTCCAAAGAAGCGAAGGATACCTTTTTTACTGTAAGTGCCGAGGGATATTATCAAGCTAAAGACGAAAGTAGTATAAAGGACAAATTTAAAAATTCCTAAAAGAAGATATATATGAGTGTTTTGGACGCCTGCATACAGACTTCACATTCCAGGAGAAGTTGCTTGTGAACGGGGTGGATATGAAAATAAAGCTCACCCGCATCTATCCTGAGGTCTGTTTAAATCTGGATGCTCAACAAGAAGAGGGAGCAAAACCCGTTGTGATTCACATTATGGAGACATACCTCCGCGTACGGCAGTGAAATTAAGTTCACCAAAACAAATAGAAATTGAGAAAAATTTACTAAACGCCATTAACAGAGCACAGATCAAACTATACATGGTACAAGCAGGGTTGGCATCGATGCAGATAAAAAACATCGCCCTGGGAAATCTACCTAAAAGGATATTAATCGGGATGCAGGACCATGCTTCGGTGAATGGAAAATATAAAAAGAGTGCCTTTAAATTCGAGAATTTCGGCCTTAAAAATATAACTCTATACGTTAATGGCATTGCGTTGGGTGGGGGTATGGATATGGATTATTCATCAGACGCTGTGTTCCCGCTTTGCGCGAGAGCATATAGTAATCTGGCCCATATTGCAGGTGATTGTGATGAGCTCGGGAATGGGGTAACGCAGAAAGAATTCGTCGATCAATTTAACCTTTATCCGTTTGACATCACACCTGACTTATCTGCTAGTGTAAATACACACTTAAGTCCACAACAGAGTGGAAACATCTCAGTCAGATTGGAATTCGCCAAGCCTATAGACGCGCCTATAAGTGTACTAGTTTACCTCGAGTCACAAGCCCTAATAGAAGTAGACAGATTTAGGAGCGTTGTCACTGACTTTTAAAATGGATGCGAATACACTTCAGAGAGTAATGAATAGTGAACGAATCACACGTTCCAAATTTATCGGTGTGTTTGCGAAGAATGAAACATTGAAATTGCCATCTGCGGGAAATTGCGGTAGTCTTTTTGTGAACACAGATGTTATTGGTAGTGAAGGGATTCATTGGTTTGCAATCTATTTTAAAAATAGGGACCGCATGTACTGTTTTGATTCACTCGGCACTCAACCCTGGAGTGACCCTGCTATTGATTGTAAAATTTCTCGATCAGTTGCATATCCCCGAAGTTGTGTGGAATCACTTCCGGTTACAAGGATATTTTAGTAATACGTGTGGGATGTACTGCCTTTTATTTCTCATGCATATGTTACGTGGTAAAGAATTTATAAATTTTTAAAAATTATTCGACCTGTGAAACACTCAACGAAACGACGAAATGGTATGCAGACAGATAAATAGCCGTTTTCCGATTGTGCGTACTCGTTGTATAATATGATGTTTTGTTCGTGTATATATATATTTGTAACCAATAATGTTAGTTTGTATATTCTGTAGTTTAAGATGGTTATTGTACTAAAAACATGATTTCTTTCATTTAATAAATTGATGAAAATACATTGTGTCTTCTTCCCCGAAAAAAAAGATCGAAACAAAAAAAAATACTTACATTATTTCGTTAATTATGTGACAATCGTTGGGTTGACTGCTCAGTAGATCTTCTACCTCCGTATTCAGGTCCATGCATGGGTTTCTTCAAAACGAAAAGATTGTATAACACGTGTCAAATCTTCATCGGACCTTAAAGGAGAAAGAATAATTCATTAGTTCATACTGAATCTTTTTTCATAGAAACCCAATTGTTTAAAACATATGCAGAGTATACATATAGTAAAAGTATTACAATGTTCCTTTAAAAGAAAATGCCGAATAACATTTATTACGGAATTTATAAAATTATTTAAAACATTCAAAAGAATGCTATAAAAAAATTCAATGAATCAAAAACAGGATTTTAGCATAATATTAATTGCAACCTAATCTATAATTGCGGATACCTAAATGAAGCACTTTTAATGTGATGAGATGAAGTACTACAACCCTCCATATATATATGATGAAATAATCCAGAGCAGTGCTCTTTCTCCTAATGACAGGCACATTAAATAAATAACAAGTTTGTGAATAATTGGCTACAAAAAATATAATTATAGGCACTTACATTTGTATGGCTGTCCCTTGCGTCGGATCGTAAGGAGCGTCATTGCAAATATCAACGGTTTGCGTTGGAAATAATCCATCCCGGTCAGCCGCGTTAAAAAGATTAATTGTGGACAACGCTACAATGTCATCATCTTGATATAAATCCGGTAAACTGTAAAGTTCTTGATTCACGGCTGAGGGAATGTTTATTCACTGGTGAAAATAACTACTCTTACTCCCAGCTGAAAATATTTCATTTTATGTGCTTGATCTCCAAGCACCACCCCAAAAGACTAATGGGCGGTTCTTAAGTTTAATGATTGGTTGTCAATGTAACTGGGCGGGACTATGATAAATTTGTTTACCAATCGTAACACCTATATTGCGGGTCCATGCTATGGACGTCCTGATTGGTCGACTAATGGTGTCTTTATCTTCTCTCTGTAGATTTAATGCTCACATCGTGTATTGCCAATTGCAATCTCTACCTTGACAATATTTGCATTAATATTTGCGCCCATACTATTCACGGTTTTCCCATTTTAGAACCCACCCCTTTATGCAACATCCCTCGCCCTTTGCAACATTGATCAACATTTGCCATCTCTATCACGACAATATTTTACATTATTATTATTTGCGGTCATACTATTCGATCCTCAACTGTGGTTCATGTATTCGTTCGGCTTGACTTTTTACCTGCCAATTCTCGCGTAGGAGTGTGATTAAATTGTGTTTAGCTCGAGAAAATGAATGTTTGGTTTGGTTGGTACATAAATGGGCGCCCTAGGTATCCTAGTGGTTAAGACGCTGGGGTGCTGGTTGAGAGATCGAATCCGGATGGTGACATTTCTTGGTACACACAATCCCTGATGAGCCGGGTGTAGCTATGTGAAGTGGAGAGTAAAAGAAGCCAACTCACCACTTCATCTCGAGAGGAGGAGCGATAAGCTTAATCGAATGATCGCAATAATAATAATAATAATAATAATAATAAACCTTTCCATTTTTCATTAACTCATTTTATTTCAATAACAGCTACAGTGGAGAAGATACCACACAAACTACACGCAAAGGAAAATAATTCGGACTGAACGTTAAACTGTAGGTCTAAGGCGGGTGACAAGCTTGATCTTTGTCAACATGAACAATTCGGGGAGAAGGAAAACTGATTTACCTTATCATTACTAATGTAATTTACACCACGGTTAGGTTCCAGTTACAAAGAGAATCTATGGTCTGAATTTATTGCATATATTCCTCGTATGTCTTTTGAAAATCTGTGTATTAAATATATTCTCCATTATCTTCCAGAGAATCTATGGTCTGAATCATAGGTTAGGTTAGGTTCAGGTGCCAGCATGCTGGAGCGAACCAGCAGAGGCTCACAGCCAAAATCTGCAAAGGAATCAATTATGCTTTACAGTTTAATAAAATGAATTGTTGATTCTTTTTTTTTCAAATTTTCCTTTTACGATCTTATCGAGAGGATTTTATAGTAAAAAAATTCTAAATATTTTTTTTTCTTTTCATTCCTTTATTTATATTTTTAAAAAATTTTGCTGTGACTACTTAAGGCCATCATAAACCAACTTGGTAAATGAGTTCCAATATACTTCGGAAAAATTAAAGCTATGAATATTATATCCATATAGAATAAACAAAACTTTCTTTCTGTGTGTGTGTGTGGGGGGCGGGGGGCCTTCATTTTTTCGACTCTCTCTCCATCTGTGTGTGTGTGTGTGTATATATATATATATATAAATATATATATATATATATATATATATATATATATATATATATATATATATATATGAATTTTAAATTCATTTTTAACTTCACTAGCAAAAGTAATTTTATTCAATTCCAATTGTTGAGTACATCCAAAGTGCATTTGTTAATTTTGAAAAAATATGTATAATAGTATTATTATTAATAATAATAATAATAGTAATAAACCTTTCCATTTTTCATTTTCATTCATTCATTTCATTTCAATAACAGAGACAATAACTATGAAGATGATACCATGCAAATTACACGCAAAGAAAAATAAGCCATATAAACTACGAAGTTAATAAAATCTAAAAACATTTATATACTGTAACAGAAAAACAAACGCATTGAGAGAAAGTAGGAAGATGTGTGTCTTTGGGGTGAAATTAGGCCAAATGGACCTTCGTGGTCAGTTTAAGGTCTTCAAAAAGCTTCGGGCTAGAGAGGAGTGAGCCTTATGCGTTCCTGCCTCCAATCCTTCTCGTCTCAACATAATGTGAAAATAAACGATATTCTATGAGAATAATTGTTTATTACCAAATTTAATATACAGTTTAGTATATCTACGGCATATTATTAAACCTGTTTTCATATGGGAAATTTAATATAAATGTGGGTGTGTGTATAGATTTCTCAAATCGAAAGCATTAATAATAAGATGAACGAAAAAAATGTACGAAATTGTGAAGACACATCTTGTGTGTGTGTGTGTATATACACACACACACATATATCTATATATATATATATATATATATATATATACAGTATATACAGAGGAATGACAAAAGTAAATAGACCCTTTAGGTGAAGTTAGTTAAAATAATTATTGTTTTTCTTTTATATATATATATATATATATATATATATATATATATATATATATATATATAAAGTGGGTATTGATATTTTTGTTTGAAATTAGTTTGAAAACAAATGAATAAAGGAATCCTCTTCTTGATTTCGCGGATTTTGGTTTATAAAAAATATAGAAGGTGTATAGAAAGGACTGTCAAAAGTAAATAGACACAGTATACATTCTAAGGTGTTAGAATAAATGAAAGCGTTTCATGAATTATAAGTAAATTGAATATTATTCTTAGAGAATATGTTATTGGAATAATGTACAACATAAAGAGTCCTGTGTATTTCTTTTATCATTAATATTAAGTTGAACGATTTCTTTTGCTAAGGCAATTGTCTAGTGTATTTCTTTTATTGTTAATATTGGGAATCGTTTAAATAATTAGTTCTCTTGCTGAACAACTTTAAGGAGAAAGTCGATCTTGTTTTTAATAAATAAATAAATAAGTGGAAACTCGTCTAAATAAGTTAAAATAAATGGCGCAGCATGGCAACTCAACCTAATAAGGTATACCTGAACAATTAAAAACAGTATTTGGCAACTCATGTAAGTAAAATTAAAATAAATGGTGGTATCTAGCAACTCACCCTAATAAGGTATACCTGAACAATTAAAAAACACTATGTGGCAACTCATCTAAATAAATGCTCTCTGGTAACCCCTCCATATATAAATAAGTGGTATCTGGCAACTCACGACCCTCTATATAACCGCTGCTTGGCCCATGGACGTTCATAATGCGTCGGACTCCGGTGGAATAAAGAACTCTCTCTCTCTCTCCTTCTTAGGTTAAGGCTTAGGTTAGGTTTCCCTTTGGGGGATGAGGACATCCCACCTTCTCCCCCAAAGACCTCCTCCTTCTCCTTTCTCTTCTTCTCTTAAGTTAAGGCTACCCCTTTGGGGGGTCATCCTCCCTTCTCCCCCGAAGATCCCTCCCTCCCCCTTTGCAGCATTGATTTGTTGCATAACCCTTCCCCCCCTTTGCAGCATTGATGTTGCATAACCCCTCCCCTTTCATTACACACCCCTCTCCCCTTTGTCGCATAACCCCTTTGCAACAGCTTGCAACATTAATCAACATTTGCAATTGCATTGCAACATTCTTGCACTCTCCCATTTTGCGGTCATGCTACTGCCTCTGTATATCAAAAGAAAATAGTAAGAAGAGATTAGCAAAAGGTTAACAAGTACTGATAAAGGCCAAAAGGTATTTTAACAAGATATTGTTAATTTTATACGTTCCCGGACTATTACTGAAATTATTTTCAAAATGGATGAATGCACATTCTAGAATATTCCTTTCATTTATATCTTTATTTTTAACGAGAACTTTAGAACTCTCCCACTTAATGCTATAATCACATCTATACCTATGATTAAACAATGCATTAGAATTATTTGCTGTTTCTCTCTGATATCTAAAGTTTTACCCGTTTGACCTATAGAAACTGAGTTACATTGTGTACACCCGATGGAATGCGTACAACCAACAGCATTATCCGGGCTATTCTTGATTAGGCGAGATATAACCATATTATTATACTTAAAGACTACGTTAATGTCAATTGTTTTAAGTAAGGTTGAAAGATATTTAAAATTTACATGCTAAGATAGGCTAAGGATATGTTTGTGATCAAATTCATTTACAATTACACTATTATACCGTAACACTAGGGATGGGGAATAATGACTTTTCTTGGAAATTGCCAACAAGACGAGTGGTTTCTATGGCCATTTTCGCTGCTGAATACGAATCTGGCTGGTTCTTGGACCTAAAATGAAGTTTTGACCTGGTTCAGTGGAATTTTTTAAAAATGGTGGGCAAAAAAATAGTTTTCTCCATTTGATGCTTAAGAAAACCGCTACCCCTCGGCCTCATATGTAATATGTGTTTTCATACGTTTTCAGGGTCGTTGAAGTTGAAAATGAACAAATTAGAGACATTCGATGCGTGTTTTAGCGGTTATAGGCAAAAAATGGGAAAGAAAGGTATTATTTTATTAAAAAATCATGTACAGAAGAAACACAAGGCATTCATATCAGTTCCATGATGTAATTCAAATCATGAAATCATCATATTTACAACACAT
Source organism: Bathynomus jamesi (assembly GCA_023014485.1). NCBI lineage: Eukaryota > Metazoa > Arthropoda > Malacostraca > Isopoda > Cirolanidae > Bathynomus > Bathynomus jamesi. The sequence goes on from JAJOZX010000049.1 coordinate 1,880,604, forward strand.
TGTTCAATAAACTATCAGTATCACTAGTAACATTGTTCTCTGGTCGTAAGTCATTCTTAATAGAATTTCTCAGTTCATCTACACTAAATTTTTCCATTTTGAATTTCCTGTCTCTCACTTTAACATGTCTCATTTGAAGAATATCTGGTGTGATGGTGAGTCTCAAATAGGCAACTTCTGTGAGGAGCTGCTTTTCATTCAGTTTGTACAGAGCATCCAGGTTGTTTGGAGTCATAGGGCCTCCATGTTTCTTCCAATTTTCCAAAACCGCCAATATTTTGCCAGCTTTTTTCTTTTTGAGCTCTTCTTTTTTCAGTAGGGACAATTTATTTGCAGCATGCACAGTAGCTAGAAAATCTTCCTCTAATTTCTTCGCTTTCTTGACTTTTTCTGAACCCCTGGCCCATTTCCAGGGTGTCTTCCTCTCCTCAAGAGACTTTGCAGAAGTCCATTAGTCACAATAACATTTTTTCTCGAGTGCGTTTGAATGGATGTGCTACCACCACTGACCCTGATTCGGTTGTTAAGTTTTTAAAATTCTGATTTGCATCCTAAATTTATCAGAGGGGCATACATCAAGTCTGGATTAGCGTCATCGTCTGATCTTGTTAAATAGTCCACACAAGACAACTGATTATTTACAGTATCAATGACTTCTAGAACTAGAGCTTCAAGATTATCTTTACCAGATCTGGCTTGTTCCTTTCTTACAGCCATCAAATCATTCAATTCAACGTAGATGTGGCAGATGCAATTTAACGTAGTCAAATGTAAAGTTCTGCATATAGGTTCTCGTAACAATAATTACACGTACACGATGGACAATAGACAGTTAGCGAGCGTTGACGAGGAAGTAGATTTAGGCGTACGCGTATCTAAGGATTTAAAAGTTAAGAACCAGTGCCTGGAGTCTTGCGCAAAAGCTAATAGGATGTTAGGCTTCATAGCGCGTAATTTCGAATTTAAACCGAAGAATATTATATTGCCCCTTTACAAGTCCCTAGTCAGGCCTCAGTTAGAATATGCCGTTCAGTTTTGGTGCCCGTATTTGCGTGATGATATTGATAGGTTGGAAAGGTTTCAGCGTCGCGCCACGAAACTAATTCTGTAATTGCGCAACAAGTCTTACGAAGATAGGATTAAAGAGTTGGACTTGCATTCACTCGAAACTAGGAGATTAAGGGAGGAGCTTATTGAAGTTTTCAAAATCATTAATAGAATCGATAACGTAAATTTTGACAAACTGTTCACTTTCGATAATAGCAAAACTCGTAATAACGGATTTAAGTTACGTGGCAGACGTTTCATTATTAAAATCGCTAAAAACTTTTGTACGTTTAAAGTAATTGATAAATGGAATAATCTCCCCACGTCCGTCGTGAACTCTAACAGCGTTAATATGTTTAAAAACAGTTTTGGTAGGCATTTTAAAAATATTAACGTTGTTTAAAATAATAAAACAATTAGCAACAGGAGCTCTGCGGGTAGCGGTCGAGGATGAGTCTGTTGATAATTAATGCCAGTTTGTGACATGCCAGCGTGTGATATGCCAGCAATAAAAAAAAATTAGACTAACACGAACTTAGATGTAGCTCGTAGTGTAAACTAATCCACTTTTTGTTATACTCTACTTCTTTTTTTCTTTCTTATCCTCTTTTTACTTGTATGTCTGTAGTTTGCATGGTATGACAGTGTTTGAGTTAAGACTGTGTTTGCATGGTTTGTAAGCGTTCTTATTTTACTTCTTTTCATCTTTCACCCCTTTCCTATCTCTTCGACTATTTTTCCGACTTGTCGGCAGTGGCTGGCGGATAATGATGGTGAGTCTTTCTCTTTTTTTGAATGAATGTTAACCCATGAATGATAGGTTGTGCTACTTACTTAACCCTTTATTCTCTTTTTTTAACCCCTTTTAACTCCTTCTTTTGACGCTCTCCTTTCTCTCGGACTAACCTTAGAGTGGATCTTAGGGTCTTTGTTAGCCTTAGCTTCTGTAGATCTGTAGATCTTACCTTCAAAGAAACGTTTTACTCCAGACCAAGTTCTTTCACTTTTCTCGTCATCCTTCTTGTCAATTCCAAGAAGCTCCATCATAGGGAAAATTATCACTTTACTCATCATTGCGTAAATTTGGGAACAACACATGAACCATTGACTTTCCAGTCGATGGTTCATGTGTACACAAACTGGACCAAAACTCTCCCCCCCCCAAGTATCCGCAATCGCAAACCGTCCCTATACAGACCTATATTTAGTTTAAAAAAATTTTTTTTATATATATCTGTTGCCTCAACACGGAACAACAGTTTTTGTAAACTCAAGCGGAATAAAATTTAAAGAAGACTACGTCTCAAGGTGAAATAACTCCCCCCCCCTACCAAAAACCAAATCCAGAATAAAATTCGGAAAACCTTTCATACCTTACCTTTTTCCCTTATTTTGCAGTTACGATTTCAATATTTCTTCAGTATACCTCTTTATAATCCAGTTTAGTTTTCCCGTCCTTATTCCCTTATTCCTGCAAGTATTATTGCGTTTTTTCCCCACCTAAAACATAAAAGTTTCTCAGGGGACCGTTCTGAGTTGTATTATATATATATATATATATATATATATATATTCAAAAGTCTCATATATATTCATTCACATCAGCCTCCTGATGAACCAGCACCCTTTCACATGGTTAAATTCCACACCTGCGGCGCTCCATACGTTATGTGTGGTTGTGCTTCCAGGCTTTGTCAAAAGTAAAAAAGACAGCGTCCGAATTTACATACCTCTAACAAACCTCCTCCATTCCAATCTACTTGCAACCATTTCTCGTGCACCATCCCTATCAAGTTCACACTTTCTCTGCAATCATTCACCATGTCCATCCACCTTCTTCTCGACCTCTCTCTTCTCCTACTTTCGCAAATGCTCTTTTACAATTTTTTCACAACCCTGCCATCTTCTATTCTTTCAACATGCCCAAACCACCTAAACACATTTTCCTCAATTTTCACTTTCACTGACTTCCGCACACCACATCTGTCCAGAACCACACGATTTCTCACTCTATCAATTCGGCGCACCCCACACATACTTCTCAAGTTATTTATCTCAACTGATCTTACCCTTAACTTCTTCTTTTCATGACATATCAATGTTTCACACCCATACAAAAGTGTCGTTACTAACACACTTTCATGTAAGCATCTCGCAACATTTCTACCCAGTCTCCACTTTTTCACAACCTCTTTCAGCGCACCCACCACTTTTCTCCCTTCATTGACTCTACTATTAATTTCATCCGTACTCGTACCGCTTTTGTTCAAAACACATCATAAATACTTAAAAGACTTCAAAACCCCTAATGTTTCACAGTTCATCATCACATGACATTTCAGTCCGAATTTCCCTCACTGTCCACAATCACTAACATGCTTTTACCCACATTCACTTCAACAATCTTCTCTCAGACACACCACAAAACTCTTAATAGCCTCTTGCAAATCACACTCACTCTGAGCAAATAGCACAACATCATCCGCATACAACAGATTCGACAGGCCCCACCTTTCCTCATCACACATCAGATTTATTCCTCTTTCAAGCATTCACATTTTCACCTCTCTCATCACCACATGCATAAACAGATTGAACAGCCACGGAGACATCAAACATCCTTGACGCACACCAAAACTTATATGAAACTATTCACTCAGATATTTATTTACTCTCACACATGCACTACTTGAATCATAGAAAGTTTTCACCGCATTGATGAATCTACAACCAACCCCATATATATGCAAGACCTGCCCAAAAGCTTCTCTATTTACTCTATTATCCGCTTTCTCAAGATCCATAAAAGCCATGTACACCTTGCAGTCCCTTTCGCATGCTTTCACAATCACTTGTCTCACTGGAAACACTTGATCCACACAGCCTCTTCTACCTTGGAACCCTCCTTGCTCATCGCTCACCAAGCATTCTGTAATACCATGAACTCGTTCCATAACTATCCTACCATACACCTTCCCCACTACACTCAACAGACTTGTACTCGTAGTTTTTACATTCACTCTTTTCACCTTTCATTTGTACAATGAAACAATTATTGCTTTCTTCCAGTCTTCAGGCACACTCCCATTTGCCCATGCACTCTGACATATGCACCACAACCAATTTAACCCTTTTAAACCCCGATACGTAATCATTTCCCCATATATCCCATCCACACCTGCCGCTTTCACATCATCCATAGCTGTTCTCAGACACTATGTCACATGTCCTCCTCACACCACCAGATCCCATGATATTTATATTTACACTCCTCTCGTCTCTTCCACTCATCAAACCCTCGAAATATTCCTTCTGTCTATTCCTTAGATCCACATCCGTTGTAAGCATTCTTCCATTTTTATCTCCTAGTTTCAAATTTTCTTTCTAGTTTCATTTCTGCACTTCTGCACTTCCTTCCAGAACAACCTTCTATCCTCTACATAACTCTTATTCATCCTCCTTCCAACTCATTACTTACTTTCTGTTTCTTCACACTTCTCTTGCTCTCTTCATACACCCTAATTTTTCTTCGACTTTCTTCTCTATCATAATTACCCTGCGCACACAACAACCATTTCCTCCTTTTATCTTCAACGGCTGACGCAACTTCGCCATCCCACCACGTTGTTGCCCTCTTTTTCACATCTATCTTACCAACCCCACACACACTCCTTGCATTCCTTATCAGACATTCTTTATACACATTCCACGTCTCACTCGTATGCACTTGATCTGCATCCACTAAATTCAACATGCACGCTCTTACTGTAATCATCCGCTACCTCTCTCACCTTACTTATGCCTAGTCACCTACGCGCGCGCGTGCACACACACAAACACAACACACACACACATACACACCTTCTGTTCGTAAATGTATACACATATGCTGTCCGATCGTAGACGTAAGGAAAGCAGAAAGCCCTGTGTTTAAACTTTTGGGTTGCCATACTTAGAATATTCTTAGCTAGAATGAGTTTATTGCTTCCCCGAGAAGGGAATCAAAAAGTGTTCATACGATTTATGGTGTCTTCTTGGTAGAGGAGATTGTAGACGCCAATCGACCAGGGAAGTACTCCGGGGAGGACGTTAGGCAGGAGACAGGGAGTGCTCGAACTCCCGTTTCTCTTGTCACTGTCCTCGTTAACTGATCTTTTTCCGTATTTCATCTACCGTGTGGGCAGCCCAGCATGCTCTCAAACACACTTCTCCCTTTATTCTTCACTACACATACATGCATTTTACACACCACACAATCTCTTAAAAATTTTTACATATAAAGAAAAAGGCATAGTCAGCCCTTGGCTACTCCTTCGTACATAAAAAAAAGACCAAGAATAGGATCAGTTTACGTGAACATGAAAAGAAGTAGGGTTCAGTATGAAGCAGCTATACAAGTGTGTAAACAAAATTTTATTCGACCCTTCATAGCCTGTGAAACAACCTATTTTTAAATAATAATAATAAAAATTTTGAAATTTGTTTATAAAGAAATGGTTGCCAAGAATGTCTTCCTGTCAAGAATCGATGGGGTGTCTGGAAAGGAAGAAATTGCAAGGTTGTGGAAAACACACTACTCAAACTTTCTTAACAGCGTTGGAAGGGTTAGTTTCAGAATAGTCTGTAATGGAACGTCCTTCGAATGGGCCAATGCAAGTACAGTACTTTGCTTTCAGACCCAGAAATTAAGAGTTTGATTAAGAAGTTAAGGACACATTCTTCCCCAAGTATAGACAACTTATCAAATGAACATTTGAAGTAGGCTAATGATAGATGAATCTTCAAATCTCATTGCTTTTTTCAGTCGTGATAGTTCGTAGATATATTTCTGCACAGTTTGAGGGTATATATCGTGCCTCTTGTCAAAAATAAATAAAAGGATATTTTACCCAGCATAATCACAAACCTTCGGCTGTTGCCACCTGCTTCTCAAAACTACTTGAAGAAATTACGCTATGTAGATTAAGTGGGCCTCCACTAGGGTGGTCCATAATTTCACTTTTTAAAATTTTTAATGGTCCAACGGGCTAATGTTGTGGGCATTGGTGCAAGAAACAACATGGTTACCAGTTTTTGGAGTTCCGGTAATATCAGAACCCCCCCCCCCCCACACACACACACAATTTATATGGGACCTAAAAATTAGACTGAGAAAACTAAAGTTTTTCCACTTCTCTGTGAATAAACATATGACTATATTAGTTTTTCTTGGTAATAATATATTATTTTAATTAATTATATATTCTAAGGGTTTTACCGCCACCCTGAAGCATCATCCCATGCAGCTTCGCGGCGATGGGCTCGAAATTAGACCAGCTTATCAAGCCAGCTACAATATATTTCGAGTGGGAACAAACCTGATTCCAGGTCCCCATCGTTTTTTTTTTTTTGCATTTATTTTTAAACAAAAATGAATTTCTTTTAAAATGATTAAAAAATTATACCAAAGTTTAATTGAAAAGATAAATACTTCTGCATAACATTACACAATAAACGCTCACTTAACATAATTATACATTTCAGCCAAAGATTTTTCTTGAAGTCTGGAAGAAGGCGTCGATGTTGCTCTATAACTTTTACCAGAAATTATTTTTGTGATTCATCATTAACAATTCTATATTTGAAATCTTCAATCAGCTTGATTGCTCTCTCGGCAGGATCACTCACAACTTTCATATTTTTAACAAAGTTCTCCATAACTTGGAAAGGTTTGCAATTTTTCCAAGAAGTAACAGGTTCATTTAGCCAGTCACCACTAGTACCCAAGCATTGGAAAACAATTGAAGAACCCTTACCAACTAACTGACACAGCTTAGTTGTATTTGTTAGCTTAGGGAAGATTGGCTGACCTTTGGGAGGAGGGTGTTGCGGGTTGATTTGACAGACTTTCTTCATTGACTTTGCAATCAGACTTTTTTCTGCATCTGAAATTTGCCGGGAAAACAAAGCAAGTGGTACTAGTTCCTCAGTCAGATACCATAGCTGACCATTTAATCCCTTAAGAGCACTGGATGCTACATCGTGATCATAATTTTTATATTCAATGAGTTCATTAAAAAGATTTAAATCGTTGACAGGTGCATCACAGGCGACGGAAGCAAGCAACCAAGGTTTTATATAGCAGAGGCAGTTGAATATGCACAATCGCACATTCTCTCTAGTTTTGCTATCATATTTGAATCAGTTGTAGTTTTCAATATTAATTTACTGTCCCAGTGAACAATGCAATGCTCTTGAGGATTGAATGATGCCGTAAGTTGTTTTGCACTAGATTCTCTTGTATTTTTACATGAACGTTTAGAAGTAGACTTTGACAGGCTCATGTAATGTATATTTATTTTTAATTCTGAGGCAACTGCTGCAGCGTAAACTGTTCTTTGGCTATGCGAGAGATTCAGCCTGTCAGCCGTGTCAGAAACCATTTGAGAATCGAAAATGCGAATTCTTTTTTTAGGATTTCTTTGAGCCGAAGGTTGAAAGTCGGAATCATTTGATTCATTACTTGATTCATCATTATCTATAGGAATGTCATCATCAGGTGGAATATTCATTTGTTCACCACTGGGTCCTGCATCCTTGTCTGCTAAGAGTTTTTCTTTTCTCTCTACGTCATGTCGAATTCTTTGGTTTCGTCTTTCTGTCCGAGTTACATAAGACTTATCCAGGCTGGAGACGTACATATTCCGAATAGTTCTTTGATTTTCAAGGAATTTTATATCTTCGCTTTTGTTTCTTATTGTTCTCATTCTGTCTTTCATTATTGTTTCAATAGCATCTGCTGCCGATATATCCAATCGCATATCTAATTTTTTACAAAAAATATCCTTTTTATCTTCGAAAGTATTCCTGTTTTTGTGTTTTTTCAGTGTTTCATACTCATTAACTAAAGTCAGAATCTTTTCTTTTGGTCTTCTGCTTTTGGAAATATCTTGCGTTTTAATGCCAGCTAAGTCGCAGAATTTTTTAACTTTATTAAGTACAACTGTTGCAGCCTCTTCTTTATTGTTCATAACCATATCATTTCTTTTTAAATGATAGAAATGCTGAAGTGCATCTGATTGGGATGGTAGCTGGAATAGTCCTGTAGGAATCAGTTCATCTTTAAGATTACCAATAATTGGATCATAACTGCTTTTTCTTAACTTTATATTTAATTTCTTAGGAGTAGCCATGATATTCATTTAAAATAAGATTAGAATCAACCAAGTGAAAAATGCATCATATACTAAGTTATATACACATTGGATATCTGAAAAACAGATAAAATATTGGCTTAATCAGCTGTTATAGAACATTTCTATGTACAGGGTGGGCGGAAAGTAGCTCCCTATTTTGGATTGGTAAAAAAATACGTATATTATCCATTTATTTCAGAAGAAATAATATGAAAAGGTAGGCATACATGGTAGGTTTTCTCTAAAATTCAATGTGGGCTCCAACTCTTTCCACCAGCTCCTGGAGCCGCCCAGGAATGGCGTCCACTGACTTTAGCAGGAACTCCGGCGGGATGGAGGACATGACTTCCCGAATTCGGTCCTCCAGTTCTTCCAATGTCCTCGGTTTGGTGCGGTAGACTTCTTCCTTTACCCACCCCCAAAGAAAGAAGTCGCACGGTGTCAAGTCGGGGCTCCTGGCTGGCCATTGATGTGGACCACGACGACCCATCCAACGCCCAGGGAAGTGGGCATCCAGCCACTCACGGACAACAAGAGCGAAGTGCGGAGGGGCGCCATCTTGCATAAATATCAGATCGTCGATGTTCTCCCATGTGCTGACAACCGGCCAGACCTCGTTTCGCAACATAGCAAGGTACCGCTCAGCATTCATGGTGTTGCGCAGAAGGAACGGGCCCACAACCTGATCTGAGGTCATACCACACCACACCGTTACACTGAACCGATTCTGCCGTTTTTCAGCGGTAACCGTGCGACTTCTTTCTTTGGGGGTGGGTAAAGGAAGAAGTCTACCGCACCAAACCGAGGACATTGGTAGAACTGGAGGACCGAATTCGGGAAGTCATGTCCTCCATCCCGCCGGAGTTCCTGCTAAAGTCAGTGGACGCCATTCCTGGGCGGCTCCAGAAGCTGGTGGAAAGAGTTGGACCCCACATTGAATTTTAGAGAAAATCTACCATGTATGCCTACCTTTTCATATTATTTCTTCTGAAATAAATGGATAATATACGTATTTTTTTACCAATCCAAAATAGGGAGCTACTTTCCGCCCACCCTGTATACTACTGTATTACCAATAAATAATCAATTTATACACCAAAATGTGCAAAGTTGATTTCTGAATAAATTGATATGCAATATGTATGCTTTTATTTAAGATTAAATATGATTAATCTTAAAAAAATGCTTAAAAGATGTCGTTTTTACTCAGTTTTTTACGATGCAATATAAATTGGGGGTGGGGGGTCTTATATTACCGGAACTCCAAAAACTGGTAACCATGTTGTTTCTTGCACCAATGCCCATAACATTAGCATGTTGGACCATTAAAAATTTTAAAAAGTGAAATTATGGACCACCCTAGCCTCCACCCAGTTTGATTTTAAAAGATCGCACTGAAAAGATTTATGTATTTATGTACTGAAGGAAATAGTATAAAAAACACTAACAGTAATTCATCAATTTATAGTTATTTCTTGGATATAAGCAAAGCATATGATAGAGTAAATTACAATATTTTATTTAAGAAATTATAAGGAACTTTCTTAAGTATTAGAAACAGCACAATAAACTTCCCATTCATTCCTACGCCGAAGATTCCACTCTTCACTTATCCACCCGCTTCACAAAACGTCTTTCTCAACAGTCGCGCCATGATTCGCGTAGGACGGCTATGGGACAACTGACCTCTGATCTTTCTGCCATCTCTGATTGGGGCAGAAAAACCCTTGTGGCTTTCAATGCCTCAAAAACTCAGTTCCTCCATCTGTACTCGTCACAATCTTCCACATAACTATCCCCTTACCATCAACAATACACAACTCAATCCTTCCTTTTCTCTTAACATTCTTGGCGTTTCCTTTTCTCGTGATCTTTCTCGGAAAGGTCACACATACTCTCTTTCCAAAACAGCTTCTAAGAGGTTTGGTGTACTGTACCGACTCCGTAGTTTCTTCACCCCCACTCAGTTGCTGTCTCTGTACAGGGGTCTTGTCAGCCTCTGTATGGAGTATGCTTCTCGTGTATGGGGTGGCTCAACCCACTCAGCGGTACTTGACAGGGTGGAATGAAAGGTTTTTGTCTCAGCAATTCCCCACCTCTTACTCACTGTCTTCAATTCCTCTCTCTTCGCCGCAATGTTGCCTCACTCTCTCTTTACTATCGCTATTATAACGGACACTGCTCTTCTAAATTCTCTATCTGCATGCCTTCTTCTTTAAGGAGAGCACGCAGCACTAGACTTTCGACACTTTCTCATTCCTTTTCTGTCCAACTATCTAATGCAAGGGTTGATCGGTATTTTCAATCTTTCACCTACTCACTCGATGAACTCTGGAACAATCTTCTTCTATCCATCTTTCCCCCTGTCTATGGCCTCCATTCTTTCAAACGCAGAGTGTCTAGGCATCTCGAAAACCCCGGCTTTGATTTTGGCTCTCTTCTTTTTCTATGGGGTGGGGCGTTTTTGCCGGCGTTCGCCCTTGGCCCCTCTTTCCTGCATAAAAATAAAATAATACTTTGAAACTGCAGGGAACCAACAGTTCAACAGTATTCTCGCGTGCTAGACGAGAACAAGGTTGAACTGTGGTGGTTGCCTGCGCAATTTCAAAGCATATTCTAATGTCTGTATTAATTATATTGAAATTTTGGTACACCCACAAAACGTTTACAGCTTGATGGGGGAATCTATTTTCCGAGTGTTTTAGATCTTCAAGACAAGTCGTCTTAATTGCTTGTACTTTACACTTTAATGTATATGTTAATGACTTAATTACTTCACTTCACGAAACCAAAGTGGGATGTTGTATAGATAAAATAAGGTAAATAACTAACTTAAGTCAATTCCGATCTGCATTATCTTATCAAAATTTGCAAATTATTATCGCAGAGTAATGATACATGAAGAGCTTTATTTCCATCACTTCGTAGAAAATCATTCCGTCAGGCACAGCCGCTTTTTTCGAAGTTTTCTACACGACCTTTCCTTTCAACCTTTCAAATGTTCCGTGCGATGATTTCTCATTTCACGAAGGTCAAGCTTATCTCCCTTTCCTCATTAGCAAAATTTCATCTAACTGTAGAACTAATTAATCTTTCTTTGGGAACTGTTTTCGTCCATTTGAAATTTAAATACAACCTAAATTAAGCTTATTTTGGATTTAGCCATGTTCATATTTACCCACTGAACTCCGACTGAATTCCCTAAAATTTTATTTTTATATTAAAATTCCTTTATCTGACTAACTTAAACATATATTCAACTATACCCATTATACATAAAGAAATAAATATATAAATTCTCCTTACATTTACCGAGTTCGAAAAGTTTTCCCTCAGATCTTTCTCACAACGTAGTCTTCTCGTTATGCCATTGAGGATTAGTAATGCATTTTAACAAACTGACTATTCATTTTGGTTCTACAGGGTGTCCCGTAAGTCTGGACCCATAGGGATTTATAATATATTTTTTTATTATGTTATTATTATTATTTTATTATTATTATTTTTTTATTATTTTTTATTATGATTTTTATTTGTGGGGCCACTTGAAAGCCAAAGTGTACGAGGTCAAACTTCAGAACATTTTCCACCTTAAAGCACGCATTGTGGAGGCGTGTCAAGAAATTTCTGCGACTGTGATTCAGAAAGTGCTGTCGCAGTGGAGATTGCGTCTTCAACTATGTGTGCGACACAACGGCGGACACTTTGAACAGATTATGTAATAAATTTTTGGACTATTTTGTAATTTTATTATTTTTCCCTATGGGTCCAGACTTACGGGACACCCTGTACATTACAATTTTATTAAGTAGCTCTTTTAGGTGAAAAATGTTCTATTTGCATTTAAAAAGTTTATATTCAAAAGAAAATTTAAAAAAAGCACTCTTTTGAAACTAAAATAACTAATATTAATTCTTAATGGACGGATTATTTTTTAGGTCAAGTTATCAATGTGTTTGTAAGAAACCTTAACATTTCATATTATTCAGCCATAGACGGTTGAATCTGAATCTGTAAATAATGAACAAAAATGCAATTATATGTATTTAATTTCCTTCGTGTAATTAATGTATGCACGACAACAGACTGCAAAAAGGCATACCAAAGGCTCATTATGTCAACCATATTTATTAGGCTCCGTATACCGATGAAGCAATCATTATTATTATTATTATTATTATTATTATTGTTATTATTGTTATTATTATTATTATTACTTTACTATTTGCTTGTTTGTTTGTTTATTTACTTATTTATTTTTCGAGAGACAAATGCCGAAGTCAGAAATTGGATATTTCATAAATCTTAAATTTAAATTCTCGTTGCCTTATATTTCTCGTTGCCTTATATTTCTCGTTGCCTTAATTGTTGCCTTATAATAAGGTAATACAGAATATGAATTTTAGTCTACAACCAATAAAAAAAATACATGAAAAAAGTGAAATTTTTTTTTTTTTTAATTAAAAAAGAATAAAATTGCACATCGTCCGGCTATAAAAGGATACATTTCAGGTGAAAACGATATCAGTGATAATGAAAAGAAATGAAATGAAAAGGTTTATTGGCAGACTATAGTCCATATGACAAATATTATTAATACAATGACAGTTCATACACTACGGATAAAAATATATACAATTGATTAGAAATAATACTGCACTGTCGAAGTTAAGTGGAGCTACAGACATGTTTTCGTACCAAGAAGTCCATAGCTTAGACTTTAGAGGATAAATGGCAGGACTCATGGATAGCTTGGATGATCGGGTTGGTTGATTTTTTAATTCTTTGCATTAGACTGTGTTGAGCACGTCTTGTTACCTCCGGGAAGCTCGGAACATTGCGGGTAGCAAACATTTGCGAAGCTGAGCATCTCGGGGGTAATTTATGTAAGAGTCTAAAAGACCTGTTGTACAGCAAATTTAGGGTTCTGCCAGAACCTTTTTTATAATTCACCCAGAGTTGCTGACCGTATATATTACTGCAGAAAGTACGAAAGAGTGTGTCTTTAGCTTCACTTGTACAGAAACGAAAGTTCCTTATGGTCATATTCGCTTTAGCACACAGGCTTCGAGATTGTTTTCTTATATCCGAGTCATCACTCAAGGAGTTGGTAATAGTTTGACCCAAATACTTAAACTCTTGTACTTCCTTAATTACTTCACCATTCATTTTAAACCTTATATCAGCTGGCTGATTACAGCTTTTACAGCTTACAGATTACAGCTTAATATATATGTCACACTATTTAGTTCCCAAAGTAGTATGACCGTAAAATGTTCGAGTGCATATGGTTGATCAATTGTTGCAAGGTGCCAGCCCCTTCCCCCCTGGGGGGGTGGGGGTAATGAGAGAGAGAGGTGGGTGTAACTGGGAGAGTGGTTGGGGTAATGGGGGAGAAGGTGGGGGTAATTGGGGATGGGTGGGGGTAATGGGAGAGAGAGGTGGGGTTAGTGGGGGAGGTAATGGGGAGGGGGTAATTGGGGAAGGGGGTTAGCCCCAAGTTGCATAAAGGGGGGGTGAGGGGTTTTAGGGGTGAGGGAGAATAACCTCTCCACAAAGGGGTAACCCAGGCACCAAAGGTGCCCTCACCGTAGGCGAGTTTGCGAAGCACAAGCAGTGAGCCGAAGGCTCTGCTTGTTTTATATAAAAAATGCTTATTACGTTTATTGTATTTAAGAGTGAAAAAAATAGTTTAGAATAAAGCCAATTGTTTTTTGTTTTTATACGAATGCATTTATTACGTATGTGCAAAATTTCTTCGCGCATATGCCTTGTGAAAAATCTATATAGGGCTATGGGTCGGTTGCGTGTTACATCTCAATCGTTGGAAATTTCCAGCACATTTCAGTGGAGAGTTAAGTAGTGTTTTTATTGGTTAATGTTAAATTTATTTTCCTTCGCTATTTTTGCGCTGCCTAATGGTAAAAGAAATTACCTTATCTTATTGTTTAGTTGGGCCTCGCTTTTGGTTGTAGGCGCGACGATCTTTTTCGATGTAGGGCCGTTATACGATGGAGTTACACAACGAGTTGATTTGATTTAATTAATATAGGCAATCACTATATTTAAATTCCTGAAGGTATAGGCCTATACATTTGAGTTATTAGGTTTATATTACTTGTTATTCACTCAGAACTTATAGGAAGATTAAGTACATCTTCCTTGCTTAAAAGCAGAGCTTGACCTAAGCATCTCCGAGTGCCGCCAATATAAATCGTTAGGAATTCGCTGATTCTTCAAAGTTCGTTGACTCTTCTCTCGAAGTAATTTTCATGAGTCAGCAGTGGAAAATTTTGAATACGAAAAAATAAATTTTTGTTGTTGTTAGGTGGGCCCAATTGGGTTCTATGTACGACAATTATTTTCACTCCCAATAGGCTATGTCGCCAATTCCGAGTCAAATTTGTAGATATTTAATTCAATGAATTAATAATTTATATTTAATTAAGAAATAAAGGTACCACATACGATACCATGTTGTAGGCGTGTATAGTTTTTCCATATGCTTGGGGGGGGGGGGCAGAGAAAAATTTGTATGTTATAGATTAAATTTTTTGATAAACAATGTGTTTTAAACCATGTGAAATGAGTTAAAAGGAATGAAGTAGGAACTTCGAAAGAGAAAGGTCACTCAAGACCTATTTAAATATAAAGGTTCGAGGCCAATTTCTCAAGTTTAGTAAAAGTTATGTCAATCAGTTTGACTTCCCTTAGGTATAGGAAATTTATAGAATTAGAGTAAAGTTATTAAGCATTTTGACTTTGCTCATTATTTGTGTACGTTTTATAAGTCATCAGTTTTTAAATGCTGGTTTACTAATGTTGTTTTGGAGTTTTGTCATGTTTTGTTAACGATTTATGTTTTAAAGTGACTTCTACGTTGGTGAGTTAATTGAAATGTACTGTAATTCCAAGTTGTGTTGTTTGGTTGAATGAGTTTGTACTGTGTTCAAACCTCCCACCACTTCAGACTAATCAATACCCATAGTTTTAGTAGAGTAAATGTTACTCCTCCAGAGATAGATCTGGAGGGCTTGGGGGTTTGAATCCTGTACTGTTTTTGTGTTGTTTGGTCTCTGGCCAAGGGAGGCCATAAGACCCTTGTAATACAGTAGTTTGGTCTCTGGCCTATGTAGGCCATAAGACCCTCGTTGTTTGGCCCATGGCCAAGGTAAGCCATAAGACTCTTGTTGTTTGGCCCATGGCCAAGGTAGACCATAAGCCCTTTGTTGAATAGTTTGGGCTGTGGCCAAAGTAGGCCATAAGTCCCTTTAGAGTAGTTTGGGCTATGGCCAAAGTAGCCATAAGACCCTTTAGAGTAGAGTAGTTTGGTTTATGGCCAAAGTAGGCCATAATACCCTTTAGAGTAGTTTGGGCTATGGCCAAAGTAGGCCATAAGACCCTTTAGAGTATAGTAGTTTGGGCTATGGCCAAAGTAGGCCATAAGACCCTTCAGTGTAGGGTAGTTTGTATGTGCCACTGTCTAATCATATAATTTTTGGCACAAAATTATGTGCACAGAGCCAGAGCGCAGCAATAAAAGCCTTTATTCTCCGATCCTTAGTTATGTTCAGACAGGTTGTATGTGTTTGTGGCACATGTAAAGAGTACAGTATATATATATATTATATATATTTTTTTTTTTTCATTCCTCCGAATCCATTTGGTCTTCAAAACTTGGATTCACCACTCCAGTGAAGTCAATACCCGTAGTTATGAATGAGTAAATGTTATGTGTCCTACAGGTAGGTCTGGAAGGTTTTGAGTTTTGAAGGAATCCAATCTGTTTGCAAGGAATGCATGTGTCTGTTGATGAAATCTGATGAGTGATTCTTCCTTAAAAGAAGAATTAGATGCTTAGAGTTGTATGTATATACTATATATGTATGTATGTATACTGTATGTATGTATGTATGTGTGTAAATGTATATGTTGTTGTAGGGTTTTATTTTTGAGTTTTGTGTTGGGTTAACCAATTTGGCTGAGCAAAGATCCTAAAATGTTGCATTTGAGACCCTTATATCAAGCCTTGTCTGTTTTAGGCCTCTATGTGAAATAGGACTTAGAATAGGTTGCGCCTACGTCAAATAGGACTTAGAATAGGTTGCGCATATATGTCAAATAGGACTTAGAATAGGTTGCGCCTATATGTCAAATAGGACTTAGAATAGGTGTTAGGTGCGTGTAGGTTTGAGTTCGTGCAATTGCTTTAGGTCTGTGATGTTAAAGTTCTGAGTTTAATTTTGTGATGTTAATGAGTCTTATAAGTAAGCTAAATTGCTGAAATAAATTTGATAACCTACACCACAGGTTGAATTAAAAATTTACAGTGTTTATAGTTAGGATAGGCCTTGAATGTAAAGAGTAGGGCCTACTTTGAGAGGTAGGCTTCAAGTGTCTAAATTTTAAATCTTGTAAATTGTAGTGTTTGAAGTAGGCCTTTAGAGTATGAGTATATTAGGCCTATTAGTTAATGTAAAGTGGGCCTACTAAATACGCTTAGGTTGAAATTTGTCTAATTTTTATAGGACCTAAAATGAGTTAAGCCTGTTAAATGAACAAGGCTTTGTTTACGGTTAGTGTAAAGTTAAAGTTTGTAAATTATAGAGGGGTGAGTTCCCCATAGACGGGCCACCATGTGAAGAAACTATATAGGGCTATGGGTTGATTGCGTGTTACCTCTCATCCGTTGAAAATTTCCAGCACATTTCAGTGGAGAGTTAACGAAAAAAAACCTACGTTTTTTCGTTAAAGAGT
Source organism: Bathynomus jamesi (assembly GCA_023014485.1). Lineage (NCBI taxonomy): Eukaryota > Metazoa > Arthropoda > Malacostraca > Isopoda > Cirolanidae > Bathynomus > Bathynomus jamesi. The sequence goes on from JAJOZX010000049.1 coordinate 1,897,583, forward strand.
TATGTATGAGGAGGTCTTCAAAGCAGAGCTGGGCACTTGCGGCATATTTTGCGGTACTGCGGTACTGCGGTACTACCGCAAACCGCAAACCGGAACCGCATAACGCAGTACCGCAAAGGATCGCTGAAAGTACCGCAGTACCGCTACCGCATTCAAATTTCCGCGTACCGGTTTGGTACCGGTTTGGTAGTGCGGTAGTACCGCAGTACCGCAGTACCGCAAAATATGCCGCAAGTGCCCAGCTCTGCTTCAAAGGACCTCGTTAAGTAGTGTTTTTATTGGTTAATGTTAAATTTATTTGCCTTTGGTATTTTTGCGCTGCCTAACAGTAAAGAAAGAAATTACCTTACCTTATTATTTCGTTGGGCCTCGCTTTTGGTTGTAGGGCGCGATGATCTTTTTCGATGTAGTGCCGTTATACGATGGAGTTACACAACGAGTTGATTTGATTTAATTAATATAGGCAATCACTATATTTAAATTCCTGAAGGTATAGGCCTATACATTTGAGTTATTAGGTTTATATTACTTGTTATTCACTCAGAACTTATAGGAAGATTAAGTACATCTTCCTTGCTTAAAAGCAGGGCTTAACCTAAGCAGCTCCGAGCGCCGCCAATATAAATCGTTAGGAATTCGCTGATTCTTCAAAGATCGTTGACTTTCTCTCGAAGTAATTTTCATGAGTCAGCAGTAGAAAATTTTGAATACGAAATAATAATTTTTTCTTGTTTTAGGTGGGCCCAATTGGGTTCTATGTATGGCAATTATTTTCACTCCCAATAGGCTATGTCGCCAATTCCGAAGCAATTTTGTAGATATTTAATACAATGAATTAATAATTTATATTTAATTAAGAAATAAAGGTACGGATCTTTTCCGTTTTATGTACTGTTTCCGATTTTGTTGAAAATAAGATCCTTAATGTAGATTGTTAAGCTGATTTCAAAAATGTAAGTCTTTTTTGGAGAAATGAGCGGTTCAAAAGTTAGGTTAGGTTAGGTTAACTGAATGCCAGGGTAAGTTAATTGAATACCCTGTTAGGTCAACTGTATGCCCTTGACGATTGGTTTGGTTGAGTTGTGATATTTTCGTTAAAACTAACGAAAATATCACGACTTAACCTAACCAATCATCAAGGGCGTACAGTTGACCTAACCGGGCATTCAGTTGACCTAACCGGGCATTCAGTTAACCTAACCGGGTATTTAGTTGACCTAACCGGGCATTCAATTAACTTAACCTGACAGAAAAATAACGGTCGAAATCTATTCACACAAATACTTAGTGACATAAGCCAATATTACTAAAGAATACAATAACTCTTGTATTAGTTTTCAGTTGTATTGTTATAGTTTTTGACCTAATACAAAATTACAATAACAAACATAACTTTTGAACCGCTCATTTCTCCAAAAAAGACTTTCTTTTTGAAATGACCGTAAAAATCTACATTAAATATCTTATTTTCAACAAAATCGGAAACAGTACATGAAACGGAAAAGATCCAAATGCAAATATGAAGAAATCTTTAGACGGAAAGTTATGTCAACATAAAATTAATGGGGCGTAAAGCCTTGTCCACACTTGCTATATAACACGTGTTATTAACACTGTTATGTAACATGTTCGAGAATATTTAGTGAAATTTCATGTTATATAACAAAAAATCAAGGTTTATAACATGTTCGATGTTATCCGTTTGAAGTCGGAAAGATCAAAGAATGTTACATACTCGTAACTTGTTATATAACATGTCATAATTGCGTCCAGACACAGGTTGTTCATAACCTTTTGTTTATCCTTTCAGTTTGCTCCTCATCACTCGACATTTCAGTATCGACTAGTGTGCTTAATAACATTTACATAGTGTAGACGTCATTGTTAGATAACATTTTGTTATATAACATTTTATATAACTTGTTAGCAACATTGATATATAACATGTTACCGAGTGTGGACAAGGCTTAACGTTACATCACGTTCAAAATTTGTAGAAAGTTTTCAGTCGGTTGTTAGAAATTGCATTGTCAGTAAATGAGATGAAACACTAATTACATCATAACTGACGTAATTTCGGTTCTGTGTGTAGTTATTTAATTGTTACTAAAGCTAAGGTTTTTCATTTCCATGCCAAAGACTCAAAACAATCAGATAATATTATTTTCAAGAAGAAAGGTGGGTCAATAGAGCAAGGATAAGAATTTAAGTACCAATATTTGTGTGACATTATCATCAGTTCCATGACTGATGGCCCTTTTTACATTACATTACATTTCATTTAGAAAACATGAAGCCACTTGGTCGTAACGAGGTTATCCAAGTCATAAGCTATATTTTATAATAAAAATTTGCAAAATGTCAATCTCAAGTCAGCTAATTAACATAATTACAGAGCTACCAAAGTAGCCTACGCAACTTGAGCTAAGAATATACACTATTTACACAATTTACTCCTTGTCCGGAATTTGAACAATTTTACCCTCATGCTCTGAGTGTGAGAAAAGTTTCAATGACTGTTATGTACGTACCGTCCCTGACTGTAGACCAAAATCTGCGAAGACATTGTTTGTTTTAGTTTTAACTTTTTATCTTTCATAAATTTGAAAATGTGATATACGAGTATATTGAAAAAACTAGAGTTACTGACGAATTTGGTTGATATACAGCATCTTTTATATTGAAAATGAAGTATATAAAAAACTATTGGCTGTCCCTACAAAGAAAACTCGAGTTAAGGTACTTATTTGCACCTGATAATAAGGAATTTCAAATTCTTTAGAAGTGAAACTACAATTTGCACCAGTATTCATGGACGGCAGCTTTAGACTAATCATGAAAAGGTTCTGCGAGAACCTTAAAATTGCCTTATAAACGATCCTTAACATTTTGCATAGGTTACCTCCAAATATCTACCTCGATAGACCCTAGTGGCTTCATGTTTTCCAAATGAAATGAAATATGCTCAGCTTTGCAAATGCTTGTTCATAATGTCTTCAGCCTTCCTGAGGTGACTAGACGTGCTCAGTACAGTTTAGTGCAAAAAGTTTTAATTCCGATAATGAAATTGGCCAAGCTTTTAGCAGTCCTGTCATACTTGTTCTAATAGAAACTTCATGGTAAAAAAATATTTATCTGTATAGCTGACATCAACACTGCTAAATTATGTTTTCTAATTTGTATTTTTATTTTTGTTTTCATTTTTTATTATTACCATCTATAATACAGAAATTACTTTTCTGCCAGTAACATTTTTTTAATTTTTATTTTCATATGAAACTATTTAATGAGCAGTAATTAAGTAATAAAAAAATTGGTGAAATGCTCAATCTAATGTCCTCTAACTGCTTTCCTAATAGCGAATACGTGTCAAAATACTCGTAATTATATGAATTTAGAAAAACATTTCAGTTTTCGGGGAATTAGCCGAGCCTTTATGGTTATGTAAATGAAAATTAGGTAATACTACTTGTTATACAGGACTCAAAGGAGCAAATTTCAAGTTGTTATTTGGCAATATAACAAGGAAACCGTAAGTTTTTTGTTTCATATAGTGGAGAAATTTTAGAAAAAAAATAGCCTCCGTACGCGAATATTCGCCGATATTATTAGTAAAAAACTTATCTTTTAGCAAATTGGGAAGGAAAGTCTAAAATGAAATTTTGTCATGGGAATTGCCGTTAATGTCGTGCTTCATATATTTGAAATTGGTAGGTAAGGAGGAGATTTCTTATTCATTTAGATGTAAACATAGTAAAAATTAATTCTAAGAATAAAAATTAAAGTTTAGTAATGAATTTGTAACGGCAGTTTATATTTTTTGGTATATGAGATATAGCTCGTTGTTTTGCCATTGTTCGTGCTAAAATACTTTACTCTGCACGGGGTCTGGTTCTTCAGTAATTAGGGTTAAGGCATTAAATGATTCTTAAACATCATTATTTAGACTAATGAAAATTCGAATACGAGATTATGATTTAAACTTGTATTCTCTCGCAGTTATGCATGAGACTTACTGCAAATGGCAGAAATTAAATTTAATTTTAGGCTTTACCAAGTATATAAACAGTAACAGTAAAAGGCAATTATTTTTACTTTAATTGTATCGTGTATCACTTATTTACTATCAAATTGTAAATGGAAAGTAAAATTTTATTATTATTATTATTAGTATTATTATCAGTATTAGTAGTAGTTGTAGTATTAGTAGTTCGCCCTGGAGCAAGACGACACTTAGAGGTGTTGAAGGCCTCTCACGCTCCAGGGCAAACTACTAACAAAGAAGCCCTGAAGATGTCCACAGTATAGGAATGAAACGTGAGCAAGTTGAAAAAAAGAAGGAAAAACAGGAATAAAGAGAAACTTTCTAATTTATAACTCAAGAACTTGAACATTTCAAATTAATATTATTATTATTATTATTATTATTATTATTATTATTATTATTATTTATTTATTTATTTGTGTTGAATCGCTGCTACTGAAAGCGGACAATTCTCAAGCCGATCCATTCCCATTGAAACCATATATAGGACTTCCTACTTTAAGTTAGATTTTTCCCAGAAAATACCTCTTACGCCCACAATTGCGTCACGATCGCCCTTTATCCTATTCAAAATCAGAACATTCTTTTTCTCAAATGTGAAATTCGTTCTTCAAACATTTCCAATATTGGAGAGTGAGTGGGAATAGTATAGCTCCACGCGGGAAGTAACTATCGTCACAACTTGATGTTCGATACAACACGCAACACCATAAACCCATACTGTACTGTAAAAATGAACGCAGGGTGGCGATTTGTGAGATTTTGCAAAGAGAATTCCGCAGTTGTAAACGGGATAACAAAAAATATAGGACAAGAATGCTGGTATTAATATTAAGATTACAACTCTATATTTTAATAGAAAAAATTCATTTTCTAATAATAAATAAGGAGGAGTCCATGAAATTTAAAATAAGTACATGGCAAAGTGATGATTTCCATTCTATTAGAAAATGAATATTGACTCGGGTATTAGGTGTGGAAAAACAAAAATCTCAAAGACCACACGTTATAAGATGTAATCACATTACTCATTGTAATAAATTAAACATGATATACCTAATGACATTAAAGCCTTAAAACACTCTCTCTCTCTCTCTCTCTATATATACATATATATATATATATATATATATATATATATATATATACAGTATATATATATATATATATATATATACACAGTATATATATATATATATATATATATATATATACACAGTGTATATATATATATATATAATATATATATATATATCGTCAGAAAATTATCTGAGTGTTAGGTTGTTAGGTTGCGATATACGAGATTTCGTGTCGAAAAATCGAATTTCTTTAAATTTTACACATAATTAATTGTATTTTTTAAATAATTTCGTCGAAATTTTAAATTCATGATGCCGCGAAATTTCTGAGTGATAATTAAGTATCGCATAATCGAGTGATAAATATTCACTGCGCTGAAGGATTTGGGCTGTGTGCAGCTGGCACCAGGAGATCGCGATGCAGCAGCGGAAGAAGAAGAAAGGCTTGCGCCACACTCCTTCAGCGAACTTACTAAAAAAATAATTAGTCCGGTTGCACGGGGTGGGAACCCTGCATTGTTTGTTATAAAGCAAATCTTGACATATTTTGAAAGCTTATACCACCCCATTCAAGAATCCACCGGGTATACACCTGACCCCCGCTTGGCTTTTTCAATATGGCCACCATTTTCCAAGATGGCCGGCGAAACTGAAAAATCCCATATCCTGCTCAATACTTGATGGATTTTGATGATCTTGGTGTCATTTCTAGGGGTTTTTAGGATGATAAGTCAATCTGGAGGGGTTGCAGATACTTTGGGAGTCATTTTGACCCACATTCGTCAATACTCAAGGTCATTGGAAGTCAAACGCCCCCCGAAATAGGGAATATCCCATATCCCGGGCAGTCGTGGAGATATTTTGGTGATCTTACTGTCATTTTTATGGTTTTGGGCGAGACTGAGTAGTTCTATAGGCACATGATAACAGTAGGATATCATTTTCCAACTCCATGGGTCAAGTCAAGGTCATTTGAGGTTAAAGTTTGGCCTTGAAATATGATAATGCCACAGTTGACATCACTGTATTTGCTTTATTTCAGTGACACTTTCTACAATCTAGCTAACTGCTGAGCACTTAACATCTTTTCTTCAGATAAAACCAGATCATAACGCTTAAATGACATAACCCACATTATATGGATATGGATATTCGGATATAAACCACAATTTATGCTGAAGTGCAGGGCACATGCATTCTATGGAAGGTTGCAAAGCTACAAGATATGACCTCGTAAGCAAAACAAAGCACCCCATTTCAGAGTCCATCCGTGTGATGCATAGAACCCTCTCCACTCATAAATGCATCTAAGACTTCTTCAGGTAACCACGTCATAGATCGAACGAAGAAGAGGCCATATCTACTGTAGTTGTGATGCCCAGCAGCGAAGAAATATGGCAACATTTTTTCAGCTGTTTGAATGGCCAGAGCATAATCACCTTCATGTGTACTGCGCGTGTATTTCATAATGAGAAAAGTTGACTTGATGATGATGTCAACTCACATACGAGTTGTTCTGCTAGCAGAGGCCAGTTCTTCAAGGACTTGCATCAAGTCAAGTTAGCCATGGTATTGATACGCTCACCATACTTCAAGAATACAAGTCTGAGAGCTTCTTCAATCAGCATGCGAAGTGCACGGGCATTTTGAGGGTACTTTTTTCCTTCTAGCATTTTATCCACTGATCCAAATGTGCCACAGAGAACTTCTTTCAGGCCACTTCCACTGCTAGACTGCCAATCGCACCTATGAAGTCCATCACCCAGTGCATTCCACCAAGGATGGCAACCACATCAGTCAGAAGACTTCGTGTATGGAACAGGATGTCTACTATAACCTTGTAGAACTGTTGATCTGCTGTGATGACCAAAACACTTTGGTTGGACTCCCTCGTCACTTTAATGCCATTATTGATTGCAGTGTTGACAGTGTTGTGGTCCGCTGGTTTCATATTAATGAGTGGCATATACTTGATGGCCGACTTCTTAGCTGGCATCATTCCCGCCTCTCTACACTGGCGGGTGTTGAAGCCATTGTACTCAGAGGTGCCAGCGACAAACAGTATATAGCTCTTCTGCACGGTGAAGTGACACTTCGGCTGCTCTTGTAAGCTTCTCAGAAGGCTCAAATGAGCAGCTGGCCTCCATGGGCATAGGAGGTTTTTTCGGACCAGTGTATGGCACAACTTCCAGCTCACAATTTATGGGAACTGACATTTCTTGTTTTGATAGTCTAGGAATGACCTTCGCACTGTCGTTTTCAAGTGATCTGGGCTGTGTTACAATAGCTGCAAGGTTGTGACAGTTTAATCTACAATTTTGGGAGTGAATAACTGCATCAAAGTTGTCAATTATACAGTAACTTGCACAAGACCAGCAAGTGCAGCATCATTCAAACCCGACCACACAGCATCTCTTGCTGCAACAACAGCAGCTGAGCGCATAAAACGCCGCACTTCATCATAAGAACAAGTTACATTGTACTTGTACAACTCTTTAATGATTTGCTTATGGATACCTATGAGAACACCCAGTGCTATTTCGAGTGGAGTAGGCTGATTTGTAACAACACTTGCTACAATGTTTCCAACCATTATGGATTGCAGGGAGTCAGAGAATTTCGAACTTACACGAGTAAGCAATTGCATAAGAACATCACTCATATATTCGGAAGCAATATATTTGTCTATGTGAGTACGACGAGAAGTGAATTCTTCCTTGTTCTTTTTGCACTCACTCGCGATTTGCTTGCCCAGCTTCTTCACACACTCATCAATATCAACAGATTCCTCACAATCTTTTGCAATATTCAGGTATGAGGCAGCATAGTTTTTGAAAACTAACAACGTAGCGGTACCATCCCCATGTAAGCCTACAATTTTGTCTTTGAAGTAATCTTTAACTTTTACAATGAGCGACCTACGTGACAACTTCTCACCACATAACTCTTTCTAAAGCTTCTCTACTTCAATTGAATTCCATGGTTTCATTTTGTCCTTCGACAATTCTACACACAAAGCAATGAAGGGGCGGTCTTCAGGTTCAACCCTTGACTTATTCTGACAAGCTCTCTCAACCTCAACATGAAAGGTAGACATACAATCTTTATGGTATCGGGCTTCTTCAGCCGGTAAATCTCCTTTCATGCCAACAACCTACTGAGTACTTGTCCCTGCTCATCATTTTTCAGTTTACACTTTTCTATCAACACATCTTTGTAATTTGTTTTTTATCACCAAGCTTATCGGTCACAAACCTAAATGCTGGAATGCTGTATTGCACCGGAACTTTGATGTCATATTTCTCGGGTAATATACACTCACTGACTTTCAAACAAAGGAGACAGTGTTTTTTAGGGTCATATACTGGGCCTTCACTGAGAACAGCACTACGTAGTCTTTTTGGCTCCACTGTAGGGGTATCACATTCTTTCTTTTTCATGAATGCTGATAAATTCCGCTTGGACACATAAGTGGAAACACAGTTCTTGTGACAACAAAGGATTTTTGCATCATCTTCAAAGAGAGGCTCTAGTCTCGCTCGAACATCTGGCTGCCCTCTGATGTCGCTGCTCTCTATGATTTTCTGAATCCTCCCACAATTTGAAAGACCTTTCTGACCTCCAGGACAGCTACGCAGGAAATTCTTGAAGAAACATTCGTCTGCAGCTTTTGTAGAACCTGAAAAATAAGAATTTTGTTTACCCATTCTTCAGAGTACAAATCGCATTGAAATAATTTATCCTCAGCAAATGAAAACTAAACAATGCTCACCTGGTATATTCTCCATATTCAGCAGTCAAAAGACAATTTTGGAATCAGCACAACCAAGACGTCATCAAATCACCAGGTGGGCAGCACCATCAGCAATAATCTCAACAACCTGAAAAAAATAAAAGGAATAATTAGACATATCGGAATTCACCTTACCATGGGGAAAATAATCCCTGATTTCATTTTAAACCCTATAGAACTACTCAGTCTCGCCCAAAACCATAAAAACGACAGTAAGATCACCAAAATATCTCCACGACTGTCCGGGATATAGGATATTCCTTATTTCGGGGGGCGTTTGACCTCCAATGACCTTGAGTATTGACGAATGTGGGTCAAAACGACTCCCAAAGTATCTGCAACACCTCCAGATCGAATCATCATCCTAAAAAACCCTAGAAATGACACCAAGATCATCAAAATCCATCAAGTATTGACCAAGATATGGGATTTTTCAGTTTCGCCGGCCATATTGAAAAAGCCAAGCGGGGGTCAGGTGTACACCCGATGGATTCTTGAATGGGGTGGTATAAGCTTTCAAAATATGTAAAAATTTGCTTTATAACAAACAATGCAGGGTTCCAGTAAAATCAGGGTCTGTGCTACCGGACTAAAAAGAATGCTGACACACACACACACACACAGACATATATATATATATATATATATATATATATATGCGCGTCGGTGGTGTAGTGGTTAGCGTCGCTGACTACGAATCCATCGGCCACGGGATCGAGACCCGGTGACGCCAGCCGGCGTGCAGCAAAACAAAGCTGTTCATCCATCCGTACAATAAAAGAAAGTGGTTGGTAGATAAATGGGTACCCTGGGTGGCCTAGTGATTAAGACGCTGGGCTGCTTGCTGGTGGGGCGTGGTTCGGATTCCACGTTAAACTGTAGGTCTAAGATGGAGCGAGAAGCTTGACCTTCGTCAGAATGAACAATTCGGGCGGAAGCAAACGAAAGGTTACGAAAGGTATATATGATTCTCTTATCGGTTCATTCAAAGTTTAAAATTTAAGTGATAAATGCCTCGTGTGATGGTCTTAATATGGTTTCTGTTTCATACAAATAAATTATCAGATTTGAATTGACCTTTTGTTCAAGTAAACAATTACTCGTATTGCCAATTTTCATATTATATTTACACTTTAAAAACTATCATTGTGAAGTGTATATATATATATATATATACATTTTAACTGCAAACACGCAGTATAATTAACGTAAAGAACGACGCCCATGGTGTAATGGTTATCATATCTGACCGGCAATCGGAAGATCCCGGATTCGATTCCCGGGTGGTTACCTCATTTTTTCATTTGTTTCGTTCTCTCTCCTCATCTTGCGCGGGATATTCTCCTATACAAGCGTCGTTCTTTACGTTATATATATATATATATATATATATATATATACTGCAAACCGACAAATGAAAAGAAAAACGATTCCAAGGCCTTTCGTGTTTTCAGAGCTACACCTCGTCAGGGAATTATATATATATATATATATATATATATATATATATATATATATATATATATATATATATACAGGGTGTCCCATAAGTCTGGTATCATAGGAGAAATTCATATTTTTCTGTTTCTACAAACCATAATTCATATTTTTCTCTTTCTACAAGCCATAATGTCTGAGCAAGGAAGAACGAATCCAGATAATTCTACTCACAGGAAATCGGAGTCAAAGAGAGGCCGCTGCTGAATATAACAGACTGCATCCAGACCGCGAGCCAATAACACAGAGTTGTGTTAGCAGACTTGTTGCAAAGTTTAAGGAAACAGGATCCATAGAAGATAAACCACGCAGTGGACCCTCAAGGAGGTCCACTGACGATGATACAGCGACTGCTATCCTGGCTCATTTTAACAGAAGTCCCAATAAGTCTCTTCGGCGATTGTCCGCCGAGACAGGAGTGTCGAAAAGTAGCATCCATCGCATTCTTCTGGCTCACAAATGGCATCCATATAAACTTCAGATCCTACAGAAATTAAGCGAAGATGATCCCGACCGGCGGATGGAATTTTGTGAATGGACTGGACTACGGAACAATATGCTCGGGATGCCAAATTCCCGTCCACCATTCTGTTAAGTGACGAGGCTGTTTTTTATGGAAATAGTGAGGTAAATCGACAGAACACCCGCTACTGGTCTCAAAACAACCCTCACTGGTATACCTCTTCAAAGGAACAAGGTGCATCTTGGGTGATGGTATGGTGTGGCATTTGGAAGGATCGCATCATAGGCCCCCTCTTTTTCGATGAACATGTCACTGGAGGCACCTACCTACGTATGCTCAAGGAAGAAGCATTTCCCAGTGTCTTGAACGAAGAAGGAAATTTCCCAACATGGCTCCAGCAAGACGGCGCTCCTGCACATTACAGCACCCAAGTAAGGGAATACCTGTACCAACAATTCCCTGGTCATTGGATAGGACGTCGAGGGCCTGTGGAATGGCCAGCTAGAAGCCCGGGTCTCATGCCACTAGATTTTTATCTCTGGGGCCACTTGAAAGCGCTGGTATACGCAGAGAAAATTAGGAGTGTTGAACATTTGCGGCAGCGCATTATTGGGGTATGTAACACCATTACTCCTGACATCATTCACCGTGTGCTTGCTGACTGGGTATCACGTCTGAATTTGTGTATTGAAAACAATGGTGGACATATTGAGCACGTTCTGTAAATAAAAGCTTTGGTTTGCCTTTTTTTATTATTTTCCTATGATGCCGGACTTATGGGACACCCTGTATATATATATATATATTTATATATATATATATATATATATATATATACACACGCTTCTACGTTTTTTAAGCGGAAAAAAGCCATATTTTTCCATTTGTCGGATTATGCGTGTCTGTTCCTGAAGGCGTTTTTATAATACTGATAATGACGATGTCTCCGTGAATATTCACATTCACAAAAGTTTTGGACAAATTATGGTGATCATTATACGCTGCCTTGAGGATCACGACGCTCAGTTTTAATTTTGTGCATGCAGTCTTTGTAAGCACTGTGATTTACTTCTTTTTCTTCTCTGTATACGCGCGAGACAAGTACGTATATATTGCCCCCATCCATATAATACGTACACACGATACGACGACATACATACGTGCTCATACAGATACACGTGAATACAGATTCATTCATTCATTCACACTGCTTGAAGCCCATCAACGCACAAACCGAAGTACACTTCGCATTAATTGATTACGGACTTACGTGGATTTATACCCCAAAATTAGACGAAAGACACGAATGGGAGCCATCGCTACTACAAAAGTAAAATTGGATACTTCCTTTATTCGAAGCTTTAATTTATTTTCGGACTTATATCGGAAGTGTTTTTAAGCCGTAGAAACATCGTAATAACATCAACTCAATTGATATAATAAGTCTCGGGTCTTATTTCTAACTTTTATTTGTTTTTTCTACATAAACGTCTCATTTCATTTGGCACAAAATTTTGTTACTTTCATTAAAATGATAAACAAAAGATAAAAAGATAAATATTTATTCCCTTTAAAGTACATTAATAAATATATCTGATTTGATATTAAAAGTCAATAAATAATTACAAATGTGAATGAATATATTTAGAATGGCGTTGCTTTCTCCTTTTCATTCTCTATATATTATACATTACACGTTTATTTGCACGTTAGTAGTATGGGCGAAAAAGGAGCGAGTGCAATGCAAGTGCAAATGTTGATCAATGTTGCATAAGGTTATGCAACAAGGGGAGGGGAATGTCGCAAGAGGTTATACAACAAGGGGGAGAGGGGAATGTTGCAAGATGCTATATAATGATGATCTACAGATCTACAGAAGCTAAGGCTAACAAAGACCCTAAGATCCACTCTAAGGTTAGCCCGAGAGAAAGGAAAGAGTAGGGGGTTAAGAGAAGAGAATAAGGGGTTAAGTAAGGAGCAACACCTATCATTCGTGGGTTAACATTCATTCAGAAAAAGAGGAAAAAAAGTCTCACCATCATCATCCGCCGGCCACTGCCGACAAGTCAGAAAAATAGTCGGAGAAAATAGGAGAGGGGTGAAAGATGAAAAGAAGTAAAATAAGAACGCTTACAAACCATGCAAACACAGTCATAACTCACTGTCATACCATGCAAACTACAAACATGCAAAGTAAGGAGGTAAAAAAAAAAAAAAAAAGAGTAGGTACAGTTAAACAAAAAGTGGGTTAGTTTACTCTACGAGCTACATCTACGTTCGTGTTAGTCTAATTTTTTTTTTTTTTTTTTTAATAATTTTATTGCTGGCATCACGCTGGCATGTCACAAGCTGGCATTCATCGTCAACAGACTCATCCTCGAGCACCACCACCAGAGCTTCTGTTGCTAACTTTGTTTTATTTATATTAAACAACGTTAATACTTTTAAAATGTCTGTCAAGACGGTTCTTAAACATATTAACGCTGGTAGAATGAACGACTGACGCGGGAAGATTATTCCATTTATCAATTACTTTAAGCGTAAAGAAGTTTTTAGCGATATTAGTAATGAAACGTCTGCCACGCAACTTAAATCCGTTATTGCGAGTATTACTATTATCGAAAGTGAACAATTTATCAAAATTTACGTTATCGATGTTATTAACGATTTTGAAAACTTCAATAAGCTCCCCCCTTAATCTCCTAGTTTCGAGTGAATACAGGTCTAACTCTTTAATCCTATCTTCATAAGGCTTATTGCGCAATGACGGAATAAGTTTCGAGGCACGACGCTGAACCCTTTCTAACCTATCAATATCCTCACGCAAGTACGGGCACCAAAACTGAACGGCATATTCTAAATGAGGCCTGACTAGGGACTTGTAAAGGGGCAATATAATATCCTTCGATTTAAATTCGAAATTACGCGCTATGAAGCCTAACAGCCTATTAGCTTTTGCGCAAGACTCCAGGCACTGGTTCCGAACCTTTAAATCTTTAGTTACGCGTACGCCTAAATCTACTTCCTCGTCAACGCTCGCTAACTCCCTATCATCCATCGTGTACGCGTAATTACTGTTGCGAGAACCTATATGCAAAACTTTACATTTATCTACGTTAAATTGTATCTGCCACTTATCCGTCCACTCCATAATCCTATCTACATCGTCTTGGATCCTATTTCTATCGTCCTCGTTAACAACCTTACCGCCTATTTTAGTATCGTCCGCGAATTTTGACACGTTACTAGTCAATCCTACATCTACGTCGTTAATGTAAATTACGAATAACAATGGGCCTAACACTGAACCCTGTGGGACACCACTACCTACATCTAACCACCCCGATTCACTACCATTAACTACGACCCTCTGCCTCCTAGCACGAAGCCATTCTTCTAACCAGTTAGCTACCTGACCGCGTATACCGTGCGCTTTAACCTTCGCAATTAGTCTCCTATGCGGAACTGTATCAAACGCCTTTTTAAAATCTAAATAAATAACGTCAGCTGCCCTATGCCTATCGTATTCGCGCACTACTTCGTTATAAAATTCTAACAAATTAGTTAAACAAGACCTATGGCGTCGAAACCCGTGCTGACTACTATTAATCAAATCTCTACTTTCTAAGTGATCGATGATACGATCCCTAACTACGGATTCCAAAAGTTTACCGACAATTGACGTTAAGCTAATGGGCCTATAATTGCTAGCTACCGCGCGGTCGCCTTTTTTAAAAATAGGCGTGACGTTAGCTAATTTGAAGTCTTCAGGAATAATCGCCGTTTCGAGTGACTGATTAAAAATATTCGTTAAGGGGCCTACGATAACGTCTTTCAAATCTTTCAAATGTCTAGGATAAAAAGCGTCAGGGCCTGGAGCCTTGCTAACTTTTAGCCTATCGATATAATGCGCAACAAGGGAGAGGAATGTTGCAAGATATTATGCAACAAGGGGAGAGAAATGTTGCAAGATGTTATGTAACAAGGGGTTATGCAAATTAGGGGCGGAGTTATCCCCCAAGAGAGAGAGGAGGAGGATAGAGAGGAACAGAGGAGGAGGATAGAGAGGAAGAGAGGTGTTCGCTTGACAGGAGCCAAGCGCATATTAAGACTTTAGCCGAGCGGCCGCTGTCTTATAAGATCCTAATCAGCCAGTTGGCTTAACTGGCTGAGTTGCCAGATTGCGCTATTTATTTAATTAAAGCATATATAGACTATATTCTTGCCAGTTGGCTTAGAAGGCTTCTTAGAAGGCATAAATGGCTTGTATATATTAATAACCTTCGAACGAATTAAAAGCGCACACAAAGGCACATACACTCAACGACTGTACGCCCATAAAGCCCTTATTATCACACACACACACACACACACACACACACACACATATATATATATATATATATATATATATAAACTGATTAATGCATCCAAAGCCCCAATAGCAAAATATATACGAGCACAACCACCACACACAAAAAAAAATCACATCACCACAAATCGTCTAAGTATAGACTTTTAGGACCTCATCCCATCAACAGCACATGGTGAAATGAGCGCTACGATTTCTAGGAGCTCATCCCATCAACACCACGTAACCGAAATGAGGGCTACAACCAAGCGTCGAAACTTACACTATTGGTGGTGAAGCACCACAACCACCGCTTTACTTACCAGCTTCTGGTAGACCGACAAGGTCTCTAAATACGACCCAAAACGCACAGAAACGCACTTGCACTCCCCGACTATACGCCCATAAACCCCTTATTATAACGCACACACACACACACACACAAACTGATGCATGCAAAGCCCCAATAGCAAAATATATACGAGCACAACCACCACACAAAAAAGCATCACATCACCAACAATCGTCTAAGTATAGACTTTTAGGAGCTCACTCATCAACAGCACATGGTGAGATGAGGGCTACGGCTTTTGGTGGTGAAACAGTATTACACAACCACCTCCACAACGCCACCACCACCGCTTTACTAACCAATTCATGGTAGACCGACAAGGTCTCTAAATACGACCCAATAGACAGAGCTATTAAACATAAACAAATACGTTTATGGCACCAAGAAGGGGGGTAAACCGACAAGGTCCCCAAAAAAGGCAACACTAATAGTTTTTCTATTGAGCTTCTCGTGGTGAAACAAAACTAATTTGACATTTGGTGGGCGATCTTTTAAACAAAAAATCGAATAAGATAAACTAAGTTTAATACAAAAACAAATTTTCATCATAATACGCAATTTTATCCTTAAACTATAACATGAAAAGCATTAATATTATTTTTAAAACAAAATATAAATTAAATTAGGGGTAACTTATTAATTTTTCCTATTTTAGCCAATTATTGTGTTTCAATACAAATTTATCTTTAACACACTAACATATCTTTAAACTTTATGAAAAAAATAATATAATTTTTTAAATAAAATAGATTCTATTTCGGGGTAACTTATTCATAAAGAAAATGGAATTTTGTTAAAGGGGTTTCTTAACTGTTCATCGAATTACTGTATACAACACATTTTTACGTTACATGGTTTCAACATTTCTAACAAGTATAAAGTCATAGACAAGGGGGAAAGATGGACTGAGGAAGATTCAGAATGAAATGTCGACGTGATGTAGCGTGTTAATTTTAACAACTCTAGGAGTTCTTTTATTTATCATTTTGCGAAGATTAATTCGAATTATTGCAAACCGCTAAAATATTTTCCACAGTAATGGTAAGAAGGCTGTGTGTATATATATATATACCGAGATAATTCACAAGATTAGGTGCCAGACTACGCTATTTAATTTAATTTGTATGTGTTTCATGGAAAAGCGATGTTCTCCGTGTAATTAATTTCTTTATTATGTACGTATTATTAGGTTAAAAGTATAGTTTGTAGATATTTTCCTTGTTCATGTCAGACGAATTTGTTCAGCATCCGTCTTAACATGGTAACATGGTAAAAATTTTATAGTGGGCACAATAGGGGCCCTTTCGCCCATCTGGGTGGCTCCACTGTTAATATAAACAAACCATAAATACAGTTACATCCAAATTAACCTCTTTTGGACGACTGGGTCGAATTTGTACCGTTTCCAATACACGCATTCATAACTTAACCCTACAAAATCTTCAGGCGTTAAGAGGTTAAGATCCAATAGATCTCTGCAAATTGCAGATTGTCACACATCTACTAGCTGAACATTAACTTCAAAACTTTGGATCTTGTGGATCATTCATCAATACCACTACGGTACTAATTGTAGACATCATATGGTTATCTCATCAAAAGAAGTTTTACATGGATCTATATAGCTATAACCTGAATAATGTAATACAAGCTCTACAGTTAAGATAAAAGAAGTAGGTGGGACTGTAAAGACTGTATAGAGTATTTGAATGTGCACCCATTCAGGGTCTCCCATTTAAAGGTGTCTATGAGGCCAGTGAACATAATGAGTCTTTCATACATCACAGTGGTATGGGGGCACCGCTCAGCAGAAAAATCTTTTTAAATGGGGGGTATAAAGACAGAGAGTATGCCCTAACCCAAGATGCTGCCTCCCTACATCCCATCACTCTGTGTGGGTGATGAGATTTACCCAAATAAAAAATAAACTATACAGGCCTATTTAAAATGATTCACCTGATTTCAAATGAGAATATTTTTTAATGTTCCAATACAGAGTGATTTGTGATACATGAACCAAAAGAAAAACTGTCCAAATTTTGTCTCTCACCTCATAAATGCTCTATGTGACTTCTCCTAGTTACACGAGCAACGTCGACACGATAGTCGAATTCCTCCCATACTCGCTCCAGCATGTCCGTTGTCACTGACTCAACGGCAGTAACAATGCGAGTTCGGAGCTCATCCAAAGATGTGGGCAACGGTGGCACGTACACAGTATCCTTAACGTACCCCCAAAGGAAGAAGTCGCACGGTGTAAGATCCGGCGACCTAGGGGGCCAGCTGTGGAGCACCAAGTCATGGGCCCACTGCGACCAATCCAACGGCGAGTGAGCACTTCGTTGAGCAAACGGCGAACATCTAAATGCCAATGAGGCGGATGCTCTGAGCACCCGGTGGATCTGTTCTGTAACGTCGACGAAACTCACGCTGCACTGTGACTACCGATTTACAGCTCGAAAACTGCAACACACAAAACGCCTTCTGCTGTGCGGACGCCATTTTCACACTGACTGTTTGTTGCTAGGCTAGGCCACGGCGCGGTGACTTTGGAGCCCTCTCGCGGTGATCTTGTAAAACTCAGAGATTTCCTCTTTCATGTAGTGTATGCCCAGTTGATGCAAGGTCGATAGGTACGGAAGTATTCTCAGTTGAAATCGGATGAATCATTTTAAATAGCCCTGTATATATATGTATAAAATTGTATATGTGGGAAGGAGGGTTCACAAACCTCTTCACACCATTACCAGTTCCAGCAAAACGTCATTACCAAATACCTCTTTCAGTCATTAATTTATCTAGTTTATTCTTAAAAGCCTCCAAAGTATGGGAACTCACAACTTCTTCATCTAAGCTATTCCAGAATTTTACTATTCTATTTGAAAAACTGTGTTGTACTAACTGTGAATTACATCTTTGCTAAAAAAGCTTAAGGCTATGGCCTCTTGTCCTATCATTGTGATCCTTTGTAAAACGATAGTAGAAGTCTGTATTATCTAACTCATTTATTATTTTATATACTTCTATCGTATCACCTCGTAACCTTCTTCGCTTTAGGGAAAACATGTTTAGGTGCTCCAATCTCTCTTTGTAACTAAAGTGTCTAAGGCATGGTATCATCTTTGTGGCTCTCTTTTGTACTTTTTCTAGTCTGTCTTTGTCTTGCTCTAAATAAGGACTACTGAACTGAATGCAATACTGAAGAAGAGGCCTCACGTATGAAGTGTAGAGCCTACTTATAATATCTGGCGATTTATATTCTATATGTTTCTGCATTAGGTTCAACCTAGCATTAGCCTTCTTTCTAATTTCAATACAATAAATTCTAAGTTTAAGATCATTATTCACAATGACACCCGAATCCCTCCTTTTCTACTTTATTTATCCAACTTCCGTATGTGTGTGTGTGTGTACCACGACGCGTTTCCGCGCGTCGTTCTCTCTTCACACAACTGTCGAGCTGGTGGTCCTGCCTCTAGGCATGGTTTGGTGTATGAGCGAGTTGTCTCCACCGCACATAGCCTTGTACACCCGGCTCATCTGGCGTAATATGCAGTCTGTTTAATTTCCTCATTACTGCCATATCTCAAGAGCTGAAATTAGTGTACTTGTAACTCCTCATAACTCTCTCTCTCTCTCTCTCTCTCTCTCTCTCTCTCTTCCTTGTGTAAATAGTTGATGACGGATGAAGTGTTTCCGGGTTTCTATGAACGTATATGTGTAAACGACGGAGGGAGTAGTTTCTATGGATGTATATGTGTAAACGACGATATATACATTGTGTCAGCTGGCTGCTTAAGCCAACTGATTGATTGACACCTTCTAAGCCATCCGTCACTGTTCACACGAAGGTTAAGCTGGTTGTTCCATCACAGAGGAGCTGATCTATGCTCGATTCTTAAAAAACAACCCATCTTTATGAAATGCTGTTCAGTCTCTACGCTTAAATTGTTTTGTAAATGAGTACTGGAGGTTTCTGGCAACTTTTTTGGTAGCTGCCGTGTTTACTGGCTGTGCCCTGCAAAGCTATAATAAATATTCTAAGTATTACGTTTGTTTGAGAAAGTGGGATTTTCTCCATCTCCAGTATATAGGTGTAGCTAATTCGTTTTTACAGTTTTTAATCAATATCGCGTTTCAACTGCACGGACCTGCAGCTGAATGTAGTTTCATTCGTCCTCTATCTTCTGGGTAAAATCAGTCTGTTATACACTCTCATTGCCTGAATCACTCCTGGAGTAGTTAAAATTCACACGACACATCACATCGACATTTCATTCTGAATCTTCTTCAGTCCATCTTTCCCTCTTGTCTATGATTTTATGTGTTAGAAATGTTGATTACATGGTTTCAAAAATGTGTTGTATACAGTAATTCGATGAACAATTAAGAAACCCCTTTAACAAAATTCCATTTTCTTTATAAATATGCATAGAAAACTACATTACTTGTATAGACCATACTAAATGCATCTATAAATACTATTTTAACTGAAAGCGTTAGATGATTACTGTTTTTAGATAAATTTGTGTATAAATTTGTGTATTAATTGTGTATTGATTGTGTATAAATTTGTGTATAAATTGGTCTATAGTTTTTAGCTAGGTTTTTGTTTCCTTTCAAAAAAGGAAACAAAAACGTAGCTATAAACTATAGACCAATTAGTTTAACTTCTATTATTTGCAAATTACTTGAAAGTGTCATAAGAGACAAAATTACAATATTCTATTCTTAGAAGAAGAAGGATTAATTACACTGCCCAACAAAAAAAAGGTTTTTGCTGCTGATTTAATTCTAAGACCTGTTTCTGGATAATATTGATGTGCTGATTTCAAAAATCACCTTAGATTTTGTCCATCACATCAGGTTTTCGTGCAATGCAATATGCCTATTTTGGGTGATCCATAAAGGGCGCTTATCAAAATTGATGATTTTTTAGACCTGTTAACAGCTGTTTTGCTGTTAAAATTTTATCTGTGGAATACGCAAATCTGTGCATTAAATCTAAAGGTCATGTACAACATATTAAAATCTTGGGTATCTGTGATTTCTCCAGGTGTGAGCGTGACGTCATGATCCAAAACGTCTGAAAATTATAAAGGTCTTGTAAAGGATTTACTTGTAAACTTTCAGCAGTTGGGTTGCAACATGAGCATTAAAGTTCACTATCTCTACAGTCATCTGGATAAATTTCCAGAAAATCTTGGTGATGTTAGTGAAGAGCAAGGTGAAAGGTTCCACCAAGATATCAAAGTGATGGAAGAATGATACCAAGGAAGCTGGGATACCCATATGATGGCTGACTACTGCTGGAGCCTGCAAAGAGATTGTCTTGACATCTCTCATTCTAGGAAGTCCTATAAGAGAAAATTTATCAGCACTGAAAAGTAAGAAAACAAGAAAAAGACAATGTTAAGAAAACTGGTCCCGTGCTTGCT
Organism: Bathynomus jamesi; assembly: GCA_023014485.1. Taxonomy (NCBI): domain Eukaryota; kingdom Metazoa; phylum Arthropoda; class Malacostraca; order Isopoda; family Cirolanidae; genus Bathynomus; species Bathynomus jamesi. The sequence continues at coordinate 1,918,601 of JAJOZX010000049.1, forward strand.
TTAATATGGATTCATTTTTTGCTTATTTAAACACTTTTAATCACTTTATGTGTCAATATTACCATTGTATATTAAAGTTCACTCCCTGCACAATTGTTTACTTTTCCATGCTGATTCTGAGTATGTAAAAACTTATTTTTTGAAAAGAAAAAAAATTGGGCATAACCCTGCCAAAATGCGATATCTCCAAAATATCCGTATTTGATTGCTCGAAAACCTGACGTGATAGGCAAAAACTAAGGTGAATTTTGAAATCAGCACACCAAAGTTACCTAAAAACAGGTATTAGAATTAAATCAGCAAAATTGGTGTTGGGCAGTGAATTAGTAATAGCCAACATGGTTTTCGAAATGGCAGGTCATGTTTGACAAACTTAATTGAGTTTTATGATAGTATGTTAAAGCATCTGGATAAAAAAGAATCTGTAGATATTGTGTACTTGGATTTTGCCAAAGCTTTTGATACAGTTCCTCATAAGCAGTTGCTTGTTAAAGTTAGAGCTCATGGAATAAAAGGGACAGTAGCAAATTGGATTGAAGAATGGCTTAAAGAAAGGGAACAGAGAGTCCAGTTAAATGGGACTAGGTCTACATGGAGCCCTGTTCTGAGTGGAGTCCCACAGGGGTCAGTACTTGGACCTCTACTTGTTATTATTTATATTAATGACTTGGAAAGGGGTCTAAATAGTAAAACCTCAAAATTTGCAGATGATACAAAATTGGGACAAAATGTAAGATCTTTAACAGGTGCCATGAAAATGAAAAAGGATATTGATAAAGTAGTTGCTTGGGCAGAGAGATGGGAGATGAAATTTAATGTGGAAAAGTGTAAAGTTATGCATGTTGGTCATGACAATCCAGAATTTGAGTATAACATGGATGGAAGTTGGATAAATAAAGATAAAAAGGAGAGAGATTTGGGTGTCATTGTGAATCATGATCTTAAACTTAGATCTCATTGTATTGAAATTAGAAAGAAGGCTAATGCTAGATTGAACCTAATGCAGGAACATATAGAATATAAATCGCCAGATATTATAAGTAGGCTCTACACTTCATACGTGAGGCCTCTTCTTCAGTATTGCATTCAGTTCAGTAGTCCTTATTTAGAGCAAGACAAAGACACACTAGGAAAAGTACAAAAGAGAGCCACAAGGATGATAAAATGCCTTAGACACTTTAGTTACAAAGAGAGATTGGAGCACCTAAACATGTTTTCCCTAAAGCGAAGAAGGTTACGAGGTGATACGATAGAAGTATATAAAATAATAAATGAGTTAGATAATATAGACTTCTACTATCGTTTTACAAAGGATCACAATGATAGGACAAGAGGCCATAGTCTTAAGCTTTTTGAGCAAAGATGTAATTCACAGTTAGTACAACACAGTTTTTCAAATAGAATAGTAAAATTCTGGAATAGCTTAGATGAAGAAGTTGTGAGTTCCCATACTTTGGAGACTTTTAAGAATAAACTAGATAAATTAATGACTGAAAGAGGTATTTTGTAATGACGTTTTGCTGGAACTGGTAATGGTGTGGAGAAGAGGTTTGTGAACCCTTCCCACATGTACACACACATATATATATAGTTTATTTTTTTATTTGGGTAAATCTCATCACCCACACAGAATGATGGGATGTAGGGAGGCAGCATCTTGGGTTAGGGCATACTCTCTGTCTTTATACCCCCAATTTAAAAAGATTTTTCTGCTGAGCGGTGCCCCCATACCACTGTGATGTATGAAAGACTCATTATGTTCACTGGCCTCATAGACACCTTTAAATGGGAGACCCTGAATGGGTGTACATTCAAATACTCTGTACAGTCTTTACAGTCCCACCTACTTCTTTTATCTTAACTGTAGAGCTTGCATTACATTATTCAGGTTGTAGCTACATAGATCCATGTAAAACTTCTTTTGATGAGATAACCATATGATGTCTACAATTAATACAGTAGTGGTATTGATGAATGATCCACAAGAACCAAAGCTTTGAAGTTAATGTGCAGCTAGTAGATGTGTGACAATCTGCAATTTGCAGAGATCTATTGGATCTTAATTTTGCATGTAACTGTATTTATGGTTTGTTTATATTAATAGTGGAGCCACTCAGATGGGCCGAAGGGCCCCTTGTGTGCCCACTATAAAATTTTTACCATGTTACCATGTTAAGACGGATGCTGAATAAATTCGTCTGACATGAACGAGCAAAATATTTACAAACTATACTTTCCCTTAATAATATATACATAATAAAGAAATTAATTATACGGAGAACATCGCCTTTCCATTAAACACGTACAAATTAAATTAAATAGCGCAGTCTGGCACCTAATCTTGTGGATTATCTTGGTGTGTATATATATATATGTATATATATATATATATATATATATCGATGCATTTCATAATTCTTTATTGTTGGATAGAATGCAATCTTCAACGTTTTTAAATGTTTTTGTAACAATACGCTTTATTAGAATTGGAATCCTCAAGGCCATGTTTAATTCATGAATTGCACTGAAGAAAATTTAATTTAATATGTCCCAAAAGCTGGTTTAAAATTACAATAAATATAATGCAGTAAATCATGTTAAATCCAATTATTGAATTGTAGAAGGTGCAGTAATATGGGTTATGCCATAAATTCCATTGTTTTATAAACACGTTTAGAAAACGATATTTATTGGGGTATGCCAGCTAAAACTTAAAATCTAGTTACGTATATTAATGTTTTTTTTGCATCAAAGTTTAAGATACTTCGAAGAGTCTATACATTTTAAAATAATTTTGCATCATTATTTCAGGATATCTTCAACAGTAAGATTTAATAAGATCGTGAATGCTGGTTTTAATTATATTAAAAAAAAATGCAGCAGTGACACGGCAGGGCTGAAGTAAATGAGGAAAAATGAATAAGTTACCCCGAGAAAGAATCTATTTTGTTTTTAAAATTGTATTAATATTTTTTGAAATAAGGCTTAAAGATATATTGGTGTTTTAAAGATAAATTTATATTGAAACAAAATAAATGGCCAAAAGAGGAAAAATGAATAAGTTACGCCGAAGTAGAATCTATTTTGTTTAAAAAATCATATTAATATTTTATTAATAAGGTTTTAGGATATATTAGTGTCTTAAAGATAAATTTATATTGAAACAATAATTGGCTAAAAGAGAAAAAATTAATAAGTTACCCATAATTTAATTTCTATTTTGTTTTAAACATCACATTAATGCTTTTTATGTTATAGTTTAAGTGTAAAATTGTGTCTTGAAAATAAATTTACATTGAAACACAATAATTGGCTAAAACAGGAAAAATTAATAAGTTACCCCTAATTTAATTTCTATTTTGTTTTGAAAATCATATTACTTTTCATGTTATAGTTTAAGGATAAAATTGCGTATTATGATGAAAATTTGTTTTCGTATTAAACAATCTCATTCGATTTTTTTGTTTAAAAGATCGCCCACCAAATGTCAAATTGGCTTCGTTTCACCACGAGAAGCTCAATAGAAAATCTATTGGCGCTGCCTTTTTTTGAGACCTTGTCTGTCTACTCCCTTGGTCCCATAAACGTATTTGTTTATGTTTAATAGCTCTGTCTATTGGGTCGTATTTAGAGACCTTGTCGGTCTGCCAGGAGTTGGTTAGTAAAGCGGTGGTGGTGGCGCTGTGGAGGTGGTTGGTGGGTTGTTGATGGTGGTTGTGTAATACTGTTTCATCACCAATCGTCTAAGTTTGGACGCTTGGTGGTAGCCCTCATATCAGTTACATGGTGTTGATGGGATGAGCTCCTAAAAGTCGTAGCCCTCATCTCACCATGTGCTGTTGATGGGATGAGCTCCTAAAAGTCTATACTTAGACGACTTTTGGTGATGTGCTCGTATATATTTTGCTATTGGGGTTTTGCATGCGTCAATTTGCGTGTGGGTGTGTGTGATAATAGGGGGTTTATGGGCGTATAGTCGGGGTGTGCTTGTGCGTTTTGGGTCGTATTTAGAGACCTTGTCGGTCTACCAGGAGCTGGTAAGTAAAGCGGTGGTTGTGGTGCTTCACCACCAGTAGTCTAAGTTTCGACGTTTGGTTAGAGCCCTCATTTCGGTTATGTGGTGTTAATGGGATGAGCTCCTAGAAGTCGTAACCCTCATTTCACCATGTGCTGTTGATGGGCTGAGCTCCTAAAAGTCTATACTTAGACGATTGGTGGTGATGAGGTGCTTCTTTTTTGTGTGGTGGTTGTGCTTGTATATATTTTGCTATTGGGGCTTTGCATGCATCAATCAGTTTATATATATATATATATATATATATATATATATATACACGGTGAACCAAAAGTAGGTGGACAGTAGGTTGAATACGGTTTGTGTTATATTATATTATAACTATGGTGTTCATTATAACTATGGTGTTTGTGTTATATTATATTAAATATTATAACTAAATTTATTTAAATTTTATTTTGTATTATAGTATACAAAAAAATTAAATATGTATTCTCAAAATAAACGTTATCATTTACTGTCCACCTACATTTGGTTCACCCTATATATATATATATATATAATATATATATGTGTGTGTGTGTGTTTGATAATAGGGGCTTTATGGGCGTACAGTCGGTGAGTGTATGTGTGTTTGTGTGCGCTTTTGATTCGTTCGAAGGTTATTAGTATATACAAGCTATTTATGCCTTCTAAGTAGCCTTCTGAGCCAACTGGCGGATTAGGCCAACTGGCTGATTAGCAACTCATAAATTTATATATATATGATTGGGGCCTTATGGGCGTACAGTCGGTGAGTGTATGTGCGTTTGTGTGCGCTTTTAATTTGTTCGAATGTTATTAATATATACAAGCCATTTATGCCTTCTAAGAAGCCTTCTAAGCTAACTGTCAAGAATGTGTATATGTTTTAATTAAATAAATAGCGCAATCTGGCAATTCAGCCAGTTAAGCCATCTGGTTCATTAGGATCTTATAAGACAGCGGCCGCTCGGCTGAAGTCTTAATATGCGCTTGGCTCCTCTTTTCCTCTCTCTCCTCCTCCTCTCTCTCTTGGGAGATAACTCCGCCCCCAAGTTGCATAACCCCTTGTTGCATAACATCTTGCAACATTGATCAACATTTTCAATTGCATTACACTCTCTCCTTTTGCGCCCACACTACTCACGTAATCTCAGACTGTGAATAAAATGTCAAGCTGCATGAATGCGTAATGCAATAGCATGCAATATATATTTTGTGTGTGTGTGTTGTGTGTGTGTGTGTAGGGTAGTTAAGCCTAGTGGTTAAAACACTGGACTGCTGGTGGGGCGTGGTTCGGATTTCAAGTTAAACTATAGGTTTAAGGTGGAATGAGAAGCTTGACCTTCGTCAGAATGAACAATTTGGGCCGAAGCAAAACCAAGGTTAACCAAGGTTATATACGAGGGCCACAGTATATTTTACCACACCTTTTTTTTTCTTTCCAATTTCTCTGTAAGTTCCAGAAATTTTGTACACAAGTAGTTACATACCTTTTTTACAAGTTTCTAATTTTCCTCGTAGTCTCCATCCTTTTCTACTGCTTTCCTCCACCTCGAAACAAAGGGCTTTATTCCTTGCTGATAAAAGTCCGGTGGGTTCCGCTGGAGCCACCTCTTAACCTCCTCAACAACCTCATCGTCACTCTGAAACTTTCTTCCACGAATAGCATCCTTCATTGGCCCAAACAAATGGAAATCTGAAGGTGCCAGATCCGGGCTGTATGGGAGGTGGGGTAACAGAGTCAAGCCCATTTTTGTGATGGCCACTTTTGTTTGCAAACTGTTGTGTGGTCTTGCGTTATCGTGCAAAAGAAGGACGTCTTCCAGTTTTCTCTCTGGTCGAACTCACTTTATACGTCTCTGGAGTCTCTGTAGGGTAGTAACATATGCCTCTGAGTTGATTGTTTGTCCTTTCTTCATAATATCCACCAGAACACCCCTTTCATGTCCCAGAAGATGGTGAACACAACCTTTCCTGCAGAGGGAGCCATTTTGAACTTTTTCTTGCGTGGGGAGTCTGTGTGATGCCACTCCATGGATTCGCGTTTTGTTTCAGGTTCAATGTGGTGTACCCAAGTCTCATCCCCAGTCACAATTCGTGAAAGAAAGTCATCCCTTTCTTTCTCGTATCGAACCAACGACTCAGAAGTAATTTCTTTTCTTTGAGCTTTGTGATCTTCAGTCAGTTGGCGAGGAACAAACCGTGAACACACTTTTGAGTATCCCAGTTGCTGAATTATCGTATTCACACTTCCTTCACTAATTCCTAGCTCCAGTGATAGCTCCTTTTATTAGATTTGATCGAATGATGCTGTTAGCACGTTGCACAGTGTGAGATGTCACAGCCGATGCCGGGCGACCGCTGCGTGGCTCATCATCGAGGCTGGCTCTCCCTCTCTTCGATCATCTCACGTTTAGACCAGCGTCCAACTATACTTCGATCAACAACAGCATCTCCGTAAACGTTTTGTAGACGTTTGTGTATATTTCCAACTGTTTCCTTCTCTGCGGTTAAGAACTCGATAACAGCTCTCTGTTAACGACGCACATCACTGTCAGACGCCATTTTCGAAATTGCGTTAACCATCGGTTTTATACAAATGCGTTTAAAAGCGGTTTTATACAAGGAGGGGAGGTTAAAACTTGAAAAATCCGGTTATGTGAAGCACAGAAAGTTCATACTTACAACCCAGAAGACATTTCAGCCCCATGGCCTATTATTTAGCTAAGAAAAAAGGTGGGGCAAAATATATTGAGTGCCCCAAGTATATAGCAGAGGCAATAGTGATAATAATGATTATGGTTACGATTGATTGTTAATGATTGATGCTGATTATGCTGATGGTTGGTTGATAAGGCTGAGGTCACCAGGTCTTGCAGAACAAATAATGTTATTAATTAGGTTGATTGATAGAATGAGTTTTATTCCTTTATTAAAGAAAATAAGTGATTTATGAATGATACAAAATAAAAGTTGGTTGTTTAGAGTTGAAATTAAATGTGCACTTGAATAAGGACTTCAGTATAAAAATTACTTCAATATTAATAACGCGCGAGGTACTGATTAGTCTTTACATAAAGTTAGGTGAATGACACCAGGCCAAAATGGGGCCTGCACAATGATGTTTACATGATGTAGCTCTCATGTCACTGGTTCTACAGAGAGAGAGAGAGAGAGAGGTGCGATGGTGGTGTCCTACTCGAGAAATCCTTGTAACGAGGTTGAGTTGTGAAGCAAGGCATAAGCACATGCCTTGAGTGAATCCTCGTGATGTCACGTCATCTTGGTCGTACTCGTGTGATGTATGTCATCTTGGTCGTTGTTAGGACTTCAGAACGTTGTGAAATTGAAGCGCAAAATACCTGACGGCGCTTCATATCACGACACACACACATACACACACATACATTATTATATATATATATATATATATATATATGGGATGAATTTCACAATTAACACGTGAAAAGAATGAATGCTGTAAACCCACAAGGAAAAAGAAAAATAGCTTTTTATTTTCCTTGTGGAATGCACCATATATATATATACATATATATATATATATATATATATATATATATATATATATATATATGAGATAGAACTAAGAATGGTCCCCTGAGGTTTCTTATGATGCACACAAGACCTTGCATGGAACAAGGAACTTTTCTGGGAAAATTAAATCCACTCTAGTGGAGATTTTAATTTCCCATTCATCTATTCAGGCAACGAAGACAAACCGTGAAACATCTCCACAAATGCCTAACTGATGCAAAGAGACTCAAACTAGAGAGGAAACTTGGCGAAATAGAAATGGACCTGAAGCAAATATTCATACATAAGACAAACGAGGAGGAAAACAAGGTAGCAGAAAACAAAAAATAACCCAAAATACTTCTACACGTTTGCGAAAAGAAAAATGCAGTGTAAGGAGAGTATTGGTCCGATGATGGACGGTGAGGCCGAATACACAAATGACCAGAAAGAAATAAGCGAACTGCTTAGGAAACAATTTAACTGTGTTTAGCACCCCTAAGTCCGAGATGGAAGTGGAAAACACAGACGAATTCCATCACAAACTTATTAATGGACTTCGAGTTCACGGAAGGAAATGTAATTATGGCCTTATTACAGATGTGAGGCAATTCAGCGCCAGGGCCAGGCACACAGAGTGCCACGTTTCTGAAAAAATGTAGAGAGTATTGCAAAACCGCTGTACTCACTATGGAGGAAATCACTCGACACAGGACAAATTCCACTCCCCTTAGAGAACGCGAACATTGCCCCCGCTATTTAAAAGTGGTAACAGAGCAATGTCCAGGAATTATCGGCCAATAGCTCACAGTTCACACCTTATAAAGTGTTTGGAACGTATAATTAGAGGCAAAACTACCTACTACCTTCAAGAAAAAGACTTATACAACCAAAATCAATATGGCTTCAGGGCTGGAAGATCATGCCTATCACAGCTACTAGACCACCAGGAGTAAATATTGGAAACATTGTGTCGAGGACAAAACATGTAATCATAGTACACAAACTTATGAATATCGGAATTACTGAAAACCTAGGAAGATGGATATTTAATTTCTTGACGCAAAGAACACAAATAGTGGTAGTAAATATTGTTAAATCGGAAGTGTCGGAAGTCGTGAGTTCTGTCCCACAAGGGACAGTATTAGCTCCCTTGCTATTCATAATAATGATTGCAGATATTGATACAGATATTAAGGACAGTATTGTATCATGTTTCGCAGATGACACAAAGATATGTAAGGAAATATTGAACGAAGGTGACATAAGAAAATTACAAAACGACATTGAAACATTATTCCAGTGAGCAGAAGACAACAATATGAAGTTCAACGAAGAAAGATTCCAACTTCTAAGATATAGTAATAACAAGGAGGTACAAAAAAATGGTACAAAACTCTGCAAGCCAAACAGATAACACCAAATCCACAAGTCAGTGATCTTGGAGTAATAATGTCGTCGGATGCAGAATTCAGAGAGCACCACTATAACATCAAAATTACTAAGCTAGAAAAATAATGGGAATCATCTGGAGGATTTTCCGCAGCAGAAAAGCAAACATCATGCTCAAATTATGGAAGAGTCTAGTCCTACCAATAAGTGAGTATTGCTCAGTACTCACAAGCCCATACAGAAAACGAGACATTGCGAACATTGAAGCTATACAAAGGACTTTTACGTCTAAGATAGAGAAAACGGAAGGTGTAGACTACTGGTCTCGACTACAACCCCTGGAACTCTACTCTCTCGAAAGAAGGTGTGAGTGGTACACAATAATATACATATGTAAAATACTTGAGGGCTCTGTCCCTAACCTTAGAAATGAAATAGAAACAAACTGATTTTGTACGGTCCCAGCTGCGGTGGGACAAGGGTCCATGAAAACGAGGATGGAAAATACCCTCAGAATACGAGGCCCAAAGCTTTTCAATGTCCTACCAAAAGAAGTGAGGAATCTCCAGCACACTGACCTGAATAACTTCAAGAACCAGCTGGACAGATTCCTGTGCAATGTCCCTGACCAGTAAGGTAGGTTGATTTTCCGCATTTTTTAGATATCGACTTTGGACTAGTCGAGATAGTCAGAGCTTAATATGATAATAACTGACAAAAATTTCAGATCCCTAGCTTTAACCGTTTTTTGAGGAAACCGTTTCAAAAATCGTCAAAAAATCGTACCGAAAAATACCGCATTTTCGCAATTTTCGGCCGAAAAAATCATGCTATTTTCATAAAAAAATCCTGAAAAAAGTTACAATTTTATTGAAAAAAAGTAAAAAAAACATGTACAGAGTCAAATAGACACATTTAGATCCCAAGATCATCATAATTTTCACTGTAAGAGCCCTTAGAAGCAAAGGAAGGCCTCATCTGGCGGCTTAGGGCTTTGGCCAGAATGTGTTTGTGCCTTGATTCGAGTCCATAAACAGTATGGGAAGCTTCAGATGTCAGCTTCACGGCCCTTTCAACACTGAGAATGTGAAGGCAGATCAGGCAGCTCCAGCTTGGTGCCATTCAGCAATGCTTCTTGAAGCTCCTGGTCAGAAAAGTCTTCTGTGAGAGCAGGTTCACAGATGCCACTTTGAGAAAGGTTGATTAGTTCTGACCAGTGGGTAGCTTCAATGTTGATGGCTGTGATCTTCTTCAGCCTCTTCTTGGCTGGCTTCCCACTTCTGAAAGAATAATAATTAATTTATTTTTATTCCAGTTTAAGATTTAATCCCTATTAGTCTCAGAATTGCTGATTTAAATTAAACTTAAATTAAAAAAAAAAAACCCGAGTTCTATAAATCCCCATAATCGAATTTTTTTTCAGAAAGAAGGTAAGATTATTTCCATTATCAGAGGGGAGGGGGAATTGGGATAAGAAAATGTGAAAAAAAATTCGATTATGGGGATTTATAGAACTCGGGCCTTTTTTTTATTAAATAAATCCCCATAATCAAATTTTTTTTTCACATTTTTTAAAATTAATAAATGCTTACCTGATGGACAGAATTTTCTTGAGAGCAGCTTCTCTCACTTCCAAGTCATCAGACTTCATCATGGAGTACAGCACATTCTCGGGCAGCAAGGCAAAAGCATTGTACTTCAGGTTCTTGAAAGCAACACCCTGGATTTCTTCAGACTGCTGCTTGATCCTCTGGATCATGTTGAAGATGTACAGCTGCTGATTGTGGAACTTGCTGTCCCTTTTGATCTCAAACCAACTGACTGCATACACTTCCACAATGAACTTGATGGCCTGGTAAAGCTTATCCTGTAGTTCTGGAGGGTAAGCACCTCTGGTCCACAGACACATCAATCTAATTGCCAAAGTCAACCATCTTGCATGGTTTAATGGTCCAATTTTCCAGGCAGCAAATCTTGGGTTGACTTTGCCCCTGGAAATTCCAAGCACATACTCCAAAAGAAGCCTCTGGTCGCTACTGAGATCATTCAGTGTCTCCTCAGCAAATTCCATGTCATCCAGGGGGCCACTGAGTTTGGTGAATTCCACTTGTGGCAGATCTTGGTAGTCAATTTCACAGAGTTTTCCCAGCGGACCAGTGAAAGCAGTGGGACTTTTGGTACTGCCATCAAGATGCTTGAAAACAGCTCTGAAAGGAAGCTCATTCTGATGGAGTGAACAGCCAATGGTGTGCAATTTCCGCTCAATTTTATTTTCCAGAGCTGTTACAAGGCCTCCCTCCCAGCCAGTGTTTGTATTTGTGTTGTCAAGGAGGACAGCTTTCAGGGTATGAACACTGTTAAACTCCTCCAAGACACTAGCAACTTCTTCACCAAGAAGAACTCCAGTCGCACCTTTAATTGGGATGACTCTGTGAGTAAGATATGTTCCACTTTCAGTTCCCGGCTCCTTTGTGAAAGTCAAATGGTGCTCTTGTCCCTTTCCTTTCTTCAGCTTAGTCTCCCCATTTTCATCCTTAACTTCTCTGTACAGCAAAGTGTCCTTGTCAACTTTCCCATCAACCCCAATACAGACTAACTTTTCCAGACCCTCATTGTGCTTTTCATCACTTTTCACTTTCATTCTAGCTTTTTCCCTGTCCATTTTCGATTTATCAACTATTATCTGTTTCACATCAAGGCCAGGCTTAAGCAGGTCCATAGCTTGTAAGTCCAGGAGGAAGGCATTAGCAAGACTTGCCCCAAGATTGGAAGAAACATCACCCCTGATCAGTTCCATGGCATATCTGGGGGTTTTCAAAAAGCTGTAACCTCCACTTGGGTGCCTCCTTGGCTTGAACTCTTCAGCTTCACCACCAGATGGCTGAAATGAAAATAAAAAATAAATTACTAAAGCGAAAATGGGGGAAAATAGGGGAAAAAGTAGGGAAAAATATGGGTAAAAATCGACGAAAATGGGCGGAAATAAGAATAAATTACTTAAACGAAAATGGGGGGAAAAAGTGGGAAAATAGGGGAAAAATGGGGAAAAATTCAGGTAAAAAGTCGGCGAAAATGGGCGAAAAAAGAATAAATTACTAAAGCGAAAATGGGGGAAAAAAGGGGGGAAATAGGGACAAAAAGTAGGGATAAATTTGGGTAAAAATGGGATAAGATATAAGAAAAAAATATATTACCTCTCCTGATTCTCCTGAGCTGGATTCAAAAGAAATATCTTGTGAAGGTGTGGAGGCAAAAGTGGCCAAATCCACTTCCTGCTGCTGTTGAATCTGGCTCTGTAATCTTTCTGCTTCAGCTGCAGCCCTCTGGTCTCTCTTCACAGCAGCTTTATCCACAGATCCCAGCTGGAAAGAGCCCTTGGGTCCTATTTTGGCCCTCTGATCTCTCAAGTATTCCCTCTCCTCTACTGGAACCTGAAATATTAAAGTATATTAAATAGCGGATCTAAAATAAGAGATAAAATCCTGAAAAAAAATTGATTATTAATTTCTATTACCAGGGGGGGGAAAGGAAGATTACAGGAGGAAAATGCGGATATTTTTCAATTACAAGCATTGAATTTCCTTCCATTTAAAAGGCACCTAATCGCACTAAGTTAGGCCAGTTAAAAGTTAAAAAAATAATAGCATTACCTTCTTACTGGGAGGACAAGTGCAGATTATGTGCTGTGTTTGACAATTTTCTTTCTTGCATTTCACAGCATTGTCATCACAGGGACGAACAGGTAGCTTACAGGTGCAAGCAGAAATGTCAAAAAGTTTATCCAGCTTTTCCTCCTGGACTATAGAAAGAGATTTCCTGTTTATCTCTTTTGCTTTCTTGAAGCACACTTTATCCACCAATTTCACTACATAATATTCCTCATACAGGGGCAGCCGCGGGTTCACTGCCTGCCAGATCTCAATCACATCCTTTGCTATCATTTTAGCAATATCATAGTCTTTCAAGTCCGGGTGGCTGTTTTGGAGGAAATAACTGTACTGAATAACTTGGCGGAGGGTAGGAGGCTCTGTTTTATCCAAAGGGGAAGGCTGGCCACTGAATTTTTTGGCACTATCACTTCGAGTTAACACTGCAGACTTCCGTTTTTTACCCATTTTTATGAAATATCTGAAAATAAACACAATTAAATGAACGCATCATAAAATAACTTAATTTAATACACATTTTATAGGTAAATATCATTAAAAAATACAAAATAATACACTAATAAACATCTATAATGCATTTACAATAAGTTTCAAGCATCGTTTTGTTAAAAAAGCCGAATTTTAATTGATTATTTTGATGAAATAAGGTCCGATATTTTGTTTGTTTACATTGCGCGAATGCCGCGCGCGCGATTTTACGCGTAAAATTCGGCAATTTTACAACTTAAAAATAATTAACAATCCTCAAAAAATACAATCATTTTCACAAATATGAGTTGGTGCATCGTTTTTTATACATTAATACCTTTCTATCTAGACTAGTCCAAGATCACAGTTCCAAACTCAACCTACCCTACTGACCAGCCATGCGTGGCTGGCTATGAGGGCAAGAGGAGGTCAGACCGCAATTCACTCCTTCACCAAATCCCGCAAATGAGGCGGGATGCTGCAGAGAGGTCGACCGCAGTTTGATCCTGAACCGTCGTTCAAACTCAACTAAAGTAACCTAAAGTAACCTAAAGTAGTTCGAATAAGTAATGGTAAATGACACTCTTTACGAGTGACCCGTTGCCCTAGGGTTTGTCATTTACTATTACTTATTGGGACTATAGTGGATTCAATTTTCCCAGAAGAGTTCCTTGTTCCATGCACGGGCTGTGTGTATCATATATATATATATACAGTAGTATCTCGCTTAACGCTCAGGATGCGTTCCTAGAAAATGGAGCGCTAACTGAATCAGCGCAAAACGGGGTCATTAAAGCATGTTTATATAAGAGATAGGTGAACATATAAATTAAAGTAAAATAGTAATGACTCTTTTATTAACATATAAATGAAAGTAAAATAGTAATAACTCTTTTATTAAGGAAATATTGTTTATTTAGTGAGCAAATATTATGGAAAATGCATTACAGTATATAGCAAGTACGATATTATTATTTACCAAATTAATTGCACTTATATTTTAGAAGAAGGGCCGGCCTTCGGTTCTTCAAGCCTTGGTTTTTTGGTCATGTAAGCATCAAGAGTTAATTGCCGTTTTTTAAGCTTTCTCTCACCTTCTTCCAGACCCCGTTCATACAGTGTGGTGTATGCTTGAGTGATTGTTGATTTTCACCATCTGTTTTCTCTATGAGGTGAGGACGTAACACTTGTAATTTCACATCTAGAGAAATACTTTTCCTTAGCATCTTTGGTACCATAGAATCACTAGCACACTTTCATTCTGACATGATGGGTAAAGCACTCTAAAAATATATGCCAAAATATACAAAAAGGCTTTCCGCAACATGCACTTCGTACGAAAAGCACCGAATGACTAATTGACTCACTTAGAAATAATCAGCGATAATGTCCACACGCTTGAGTTGCCAGAAAGCGCTATAGCGAAACAGCGCAGAGCGGGGCAGCGTTAAGCGAGGTACTACTGTATATATATATATATATATATATAACGTAAAGTACGACGCTTGTATAGGAGATATTCCGCGCAAGACGAGAGAGAGAACGGAACAAATGAAAAAATGAGGTAACCACCTGGGAATCGAACCCGGGATCTTCCGATTGCCGGTCAGACGCGATACCATTACACCATGGACCTCACTCTTCCAAATGCCGTAATTCTTCTACATACTCGCAGAAACCAATGCCCCAAGGGGGCACCTCCCGCATGCCGTAACATTATATACATTCAACTGCAAAGAACACGCAGTATAAATAACGTAAAGAACGACGCTTGTATAGGAGATATTCCGCGCAAGACGAGAGAGAGAGAACGGAACAAATGAAAAAATGAGGTAACCACCTGGGAATCGAACCCGGGATCTTCCGATTGCCGGACAGACGCGATACCATTACACCATGGACCTCACTCTTCCAAAGGCCGTAATTCTTCTACATACTCGCAGAAACCAATGCCCCAAGGGGGCACCTCCCGCATGCCGTAACATTATATACATTCAACTGCAAAGAACACGCAGTATAAATAACGTAAAGAACGACGCTTGTATAGGAGATATTCCGCGCAAGACGAGAGAGAGAGAACGGAACAAATGAAAAAATGAGGTAACCACCTGGGAATCGAACCCGGGATCTTCCGATTGCCGGTCAGACGCGAGACCATTACACGTCTGACCGGCAATCGGAAGATCCCGGGTTCGATTCCCAGGTGGTTACCTCATTTTTTCATTTGTTCCGTTCTCTCTCTCTCGTCTTGCGCGGAATATCTCCTATACAAGCGTCGTTCTTTACGTTATTTATACTGCGTGTTCTTTGCAGTTGAATGTATATAATGTTACGGCATGCGGGAGGTGCCCCCTTGGGGCATTGGTTTCTGCGAGTATGTAGAAGAATTACGGCATTTGGAAGAGTGAGGTCCATGGTGTAATGGTATCGCGTCTGACCAGCAATCGGAAGATCCCGGGTTCGATTCCCAGGTGGTTACCTCATTTTTTCATTTGTTCCGTTCTCTCTCTCTCGTCTTGCGCGGAATATCTCCTATACAAGCGTCGTTCTTTACGTTATTTATACTGCGTGTTCTTTGCAGTTGAATGTATATAATGTTACGGCATGCGGGAGGTGCCCCCTTGGGGCATTGGTTTCTGCGAGTATGTAGAAGAATTACGGCATTTGGAAGAGTGAGGTCCATGGTGTAATGGTATCGCGTCTGACCGGCAATCGGAAGATCCCGGGTTCGATTCCCAGGTGGTTACCTCATTTTTTCATTTGTTCCGTTCTCTCTCTCTCGTCTTGCGCGGAATATCTCCTATACAAGCGTCGTTCTTTACGTTATTTTTACTGCGTGTTCTTTGCAGTTGAATGTATATAATGTTACGGCATGCGGGAGGTGCCCCCTTGGGGCATTGGTTTCTGCGAGTATGTAGAAGAATTACGGCATTTGGAAGAGTGAGGTCCATGGTGTAATGGTATCGCGTCTGACCGGCAATCGGAAGATCCCAGGTTCGATTCCCAGGTGGTTACCTCATTTTTTCATTTGTTCCGTTCTCTCTCTCTCGTCTTGCGCGGAATATCTCCTATACAAGCGTCGTTCTTTACGTTATTTAAACTGCGTGTTCTTTGCAGTTGAATGTATATAATGTTACGGCATGCGGGAGGTGCCCCCTTGGGGCATTGGTTTCTGCGAGTATGTAGAAGAATTACGGCATTTGGAAGAGTGAGGTCCATGGTGTAATGGTATCGCGTCTGACCGGCAATCGGAAGATCCCGGGTTCGATTCCCAGGTGGTTACCTCATTTTTTCATTTGTTCCGTTCTCTCTCTCTCGTCTTGCGCGGAATATCTCCTATACAAACGTCGTTCTTTACGTTATTTATACTGCGTGTTCTTTGTAGTTGAATGTATATATATATATATATATATATATATATATATATATGATGCAAACCCACAGGAAAAAGGAAAAATGATTTCAAGGTCTTTCGTGTATTCAGACGTACACCTCGTCCTGTTGCAAACGTTGATCAATGTTGCAAAGGGGTTGTTGCAAATGGGAGGGGTGTTGCAAGGGGATGTTGAAAAGGGGAGGGGGTATGCAACAAGGGGAAGGGTTATCCTTCAAGTTGCAATGAAGGGGGGAGCTTTGGAGGGAGAAGAGAGGATGACCTCCCCCCAAAGGGGTAACCTTAACCTAAGAGAGAGAGAGAGAAAGGAGGAGGAGGAGGGTCTTTGCGGGTCTTAACCTAAGAAGGAAGAGAGAGAGTTCTTTATTCCACCGGATTCCGTCGCATAATGAGCGTCCATGGGCCCAGCATCTGTTATATAGACGGTCTGAATTTGCCAGATACCACTTTTTATTTATTTATATATTAAAGGCCGGGTTGCCCTAGAGCACTATTTATTTATTTATATATAGGAGAGGTCTCAGAAAACACCATTTTATTTATTTTTATATAGAGATGAGTTGCCACTTATTGTTTTTATTTTAATTATTTAGTTATATATTGATGAGTTGCCAGAGGCCACTATATAATTTACTTATATGGAGGGCGTTACCACTTATTTATTTATTAAAGGCAACAACGAGGGAGACGTTCTCCTTAATTTGCTCAGCAAAAGAACTAATTTAATACATTTAAACGCAAAACAATCCCCAATATTAACAATAAAAGAAATATACGTGACTCTTTAGATTAATCTTTGACTTAGCAAAAGAAATAAATAAAGCACCAATATTAATAATAAAAGAAATACCCAGGCCTCTTTATATTATACATTATTCCAATAACATATTTTATAAGAATAAAATTAAATTTACCCATAATTCGAAAGACCTGAATCGTTTTCATTTACTCTAAAGCCAAACCGAAAGACTTTTGTCAATCAATTTATTTATTAAAGACAAGAGAGAGGCAGATGTCCTCCTTAATTTGCTCAGCAAAAGAATTAATTCAATACATTTAAACGCAAAACGATCCCCAATATTAACAATAAAAGAAATTCACTTGAGTCTTTATATTATTCCATGGCTTAGCAAAAGAAATAAATAAAACACCAATATTAATAATAAAAGAAATACACAGGATCTTTATATTGTATATTATTCCAATAACATATTCTATAAGAATAATATTTAATTTACCTATAATTCGAAAGACCTGAATCGCTTTCTTTTACTTTAAAGCCAAACCGAAAGTGTCTATTTACTTTTGTCAATCATCTCTTATATAAACTGCGGTTCTCACTTTCGTACAATTGTTTCATCCATCTTAATATTCATTCTTTTGATTTGAGAAATCTGTATATACACAATTATATTAAATTTCCCATATGAAAACAGGTTTAATAATATGTAGTAGATATACTAAACCGTATATTAAATTTGGTAATAAACAATTATAGTTATTCTCATGGAATAACATTCATTTTCACATTATGTGAAGGATCGGAGGCAGGTACGCGTCAGGTTCACAGGTGCTTTGCCGCAGGTTACTATAACGGGTACATTGGGAACCGCTTAACCTATATAGCAGCGGGGACCACCCACGATCTCTCGCTCTGCTTCTCCTTACAATCATTCTTTGATTTGAGAATACTAAAAATCACAATAACAATATAATATATTCTCATAGAATAACGTTTATTTTTTTTCAGAATTCAAAATCTAAAAAAGATAGCTTCTTAACAATTCATGTTTTCAATTTAAATAAACATCGATAAGACACACACACACACACACACACACACACACACACACACACACACACTTCATCCATCCGTGTAGTTCACAATGTTGTAAATTGGAACACACACACACACACACACACTTCATCCATCCGTGTAGTTCACAATGTTGTAAATTGGAACACACACACACACACTTCATCCATCCGTGTAGTTCACAATGTTGTAAATTGGAACACACACACACACACACACACACACAGAAAGAATGCCTTGTTTTTTCTCTATGGATATAATATACATAGCTTCAATTTTTCATAAGTATATTGAAACTCATTTACTGAGTTGGCTTATGATGGTCGTAATCACAGCAAAATTTAAAAAAAAAATAAAAAAAGGAAAGAAAAGAAAGCAAAAATATTTATAATTTCTTTAATATAAATATGAATGCGCCTCGGTGGTGTAGTGGTTAGCGTCGCTGACTACGAATCCATGGGCCTCGGGTTCGAGACCCGAAGACGGCAGCCGGCGCGCGGTAAACGATCATCCTTCCGCACAATTGGTTGGTTGGTAGATAAATGGATACCCTGGGTAGCCTAGTGATTAAGACGCTGGGCTTCTGGTGTTTCGGATTCCACGTTAAACTGTAGGTCTAAGGTGGAGTGAAAAGCTTGACCTTCGTCAGAATGAATAATTCGGGCGGAAGCTACCATAGGTTAAACTCCTTTCGTATATGCAAATGGGGGAGGGGGATGTTGTAAAGGGGTGTGTTGCAAAGGGGGGAGGGGATATTGCATGAAGGGGTGGGTTCCAAGCTGGGGAAGCTGAGAATAGTATGGGCGAAAATATTAATGCAAAATATTTTCGTGACAGAGCGTGCAAATGAGCACATTCACATTGAAATGTGAACATTGAAATTAAATCTGCGGAGAGAATGAGCCGATATAGATACCTTCATTATTCGGCCAATCACGACGTCCTAAGCGTGAATCCGTTATATCAGTGCTACGATTGGTACACAAATTTAACATAGCCCCGCCCAGATACATTGACAACTAATCAGCAAACTAACGAACCACTATTAGTCTTTTTGGGTAATGCTTGGTGATCATGCATAAAAAGGAAATATTTTCAGCTGAACTCAGCTGTTATTTTCACCAGTGAATAGACAAACAGTCCGTCCGTCATGAATCGACAACTTTAGAGTTTACCGGCTTTATATAAAGATGGAGACACTGCCGCGGTGTCTACAATTTATCTTTTTAACGCAGCAGACCGGGACGAATTATTTTGAACGCAAACCGTTAATAATATTTGCAATGACGCTCCTTACGATCAGACGCAAGGGATTGCCGTAGAAATGTAAGTATTTATGTTCCTGTAATTTTATTTTTTGTATCCATTTATTCACGAACTTGTTATTTATTTTGTGTGCTTGTCATTAGGAGGAAGAGCACTGTTTCGATTTATTTCATCATATATATATATATATATATATATATATATATACAGGGCGTCCCAGAAAAATGTATACACACTTTAAATAATTATAAAGGCAGTGTTTATTAAAATACATTTCATTTTCAAAATGTAATAGAATCTACAGACATTATTTAATTGTTTTGTCAACGCCTGTTTTCAAACTGACGTCCGTTCTGGTCCAGGCACTGCTGATAACGCGAAGCAATGGAATCGCAAACATCACGAAACATTTCGTTTGGTATTTGTGTGCATTCTCGTTCAATGGCTGCTCTCAATTCAGCGACTGTTGCAGGTTTTATAGCGTAGACTTTGTCTTTTAAGTATCCCCATAAAAAGTCTAGTGGTGTGAGGTCTGGTGAACGCGGAGGGTATTCTACGAAACCCCTTCGTCCAATCCACATCCACATCGTGCCAAGTACCACTCGCAATACTCCACTCTTCGGTCCGGATCATCTTCATTAATAGCATGGACTAATCTTGGAATGTAACTTTTCCATTGACAGCGCTTCAAAATGCGTTGGACAGACGATTCTGAAATTCCTACCTCACGACTCGCTTGCCGCACAGATTTTCTTGGACTTTGGTGATACGTTTCCAGTACTCTTTCTTGCTTTGTGGGGCTTGTCGATGTCCGTGGTCTTCCGGAACGCTTCTTGTGGACATTCTGAACAGTTCCATCGGCTTCAAACTTATCTCTAATTCGAGTGATGGTAAGTCGCGTTGGTGGATCTGTTTGAAACTCCCTCCTAAACTGTCTTTGCACTTCAACTGCGTTTTCACACTTCCAGTAGCATTTTAGAATGAATTTCCTTTGTTCAAAGCTTAGTCTGACTGCCATTATTAATTCTAATGGGATTAACTTGGAAGGAAAGAAACATCAATTGAGCTATCAGCTGTTAAAGTGTGTATACATTTTTTTGGGACGCCCTGTATATGGAGAGTTGTAATTCATTTCATCACATAAAATGTTTCATTAAAATAGTAGGTATCCGCAATTATAAAATAGTTTGCAATTAATATTATGCTAAAGTCCTGTTTTGAGTCGTTGATTTTTTTATAACAATCCTTTGCAAGTTTTAAATAAATTTATAAATTCCATAATAACTGAAATGTTATTCGGCATTTTCTCTTAAAGTAACTTCTCTGAGCGGTTCGAAGATATCTTCACATTGTAAATCTTTTCCTATATATATATACTCTGCATATGTTTTAAACAATTTGGTTTTTATTAGATTCAGAAAATGTATGATCTTAACAAATTAATTATTCTTTCTCTTTAAAGGTCCGATAAGGGTTTGACTCTGTCATACAGTCTTTTCGTTTTGAAGAAACGCATGTCGTGGACCTGAATACGGATGTAGAAGTTTTACAGAGCAGTCAACCCAGTGATTGCCACATCATTAACGAAATAATGTAAGGTTTTTCTTTTACATGTGTTTCGAGTAAGAAGAAGACGCAATGTATTTTCATTAATTTATTAAATGAAAGAAATCATGATTTTGGTACAATTATCACCTAAATAAACTACAGAATACACAAACTAATATTATTGGATGCAATTATATATATACGAACAAAACATCATACTATACAACGAGTGCGCACGATCGGAAAACGGCTCTTTATCTGTCTGCATACCATTTCGTCGTTTCGTTGATTGAGTGTGACAGGTCGAATTGTTTTAAAAACAATATAAATTCCTAACCACGTGACATGTGTATGAGAAATGAAAGGCAGTACATCCCGCAAGTATTACTAAAATATCCTTGTAGCCAGAAGGGATTCCATACTTCGGGATATGCAACTGCTTGAGAAATTTTACAATAACAGGGTCACTCCAGGGCTGAGTGCAAAGTGAATCAAAATAGTACATGCGGTCCCTATTTCTAAAATAGATTGCAAACCAATGAATCCCTTCACTACCAATAATATCTGTATTCACAATAAGACTACCGCAATCTCTCGTAGATGGCAATTTCAATATTTCATTCTTCGCAAACACACCACCGATAAATTTGGAACGTGTGATTCGTTCACTATTCATTACTCTCTGAAGTGTATTCGCATCCATTTTAAAAGTCGGTGACAACGCTCCTAAATCTGTCTACTTCTATTAGGGCTTGTGACTCGAGGTAAACTAGTACACTTATAGGCGCGTCTATAGGCTTGGCTAATTCCAATCTGACTGAGATGTTTCCACTCTGTTGTGGACTTAAGTGTGTATTTACACTAGCAGATAAGTCAGGTGTGATCTCAAACGGATAAAGGTTAAATTGATCGAAGAATTCTTTCTGCGTTACCCCATTCCCGAGCTCATCACAATCCCTTGCAATATGTGCCAGATAACTATATGCTCTCGCGCAAAGCGGGAACACAGTGTCTGATGAATAATCCATATTCATACCCCCGCCCAACGCAATGCCATTGACGTATAGAGTTATATTTTTAAGGCCGAAATTCTCGAATTTAAAGGCACTCTTTTTATATTTTCCATTCACCGAAGCATGGTCCTGCATTCCGATTAGTATCCTTTTAGGTAGATTTCCCAGGGCGATGTTTTCTATCTGCTTCGATGCCAACCCTGCTGCTACCGTGTATAGTTTGATCTGTGCTCTGTTAATAGAGTATTTTACTGTGGCATGTATTAAGTTTTTCTCAATGTCTATTTGTTTAGGCGAACTGAATTTCACTCGCCGTACGTGGAAGTATGTCTCCATAATGTGAATCGCAACGGGTTTTGCCTCCTCTTCTTGATCAGCTTCCAGATTTAAACAGATCTCAGGATTCGTGAGGGTGAGCTTTATTTTCATATCCACTTCATTCACAAGCAACTTCTCCTGGAATGTGAAGTCTGTATGCAGGCGCACAAAACACTCATATACAGTACCTTCTTTTTAGAATTTTAAAATTTGTACTTTATACTACTTTCGTCTTTAACTTGATAATAGCCCTCGGCATTAAAAAAGGTATCCTTCGCTTCTTTGGAAAAGTTCAGCACATTTTCCAGATAGGCTCGTAGGTGATAGTACCCCGTTCCTGCCGATATGTTGACCTGATTTAAATATACATCACACTGGTTGAATATAGAGTGCAGAAAGTTTGTTTCAGGGTATACAGCATATTTGTCATCGCAGAACGTTCCAACAGAATGGGTTATACGTAGTTTAGCGTACATGTGCACACAGCTTGGTCCAAAAAAGTAAGGGCCTGAGCTGGGTATCACGAGTTCTATTGGAGCACTCGGGGAACTATTTGTGTTTAAAGGGTTAATTGTAATAAAGTCGCTGTGCTCAATAGAAACTTCAGTTGGGGACATGTCAAAGAGGGACAGCTCCGATTTACAACATTGTGAACTACACGGGTGGATAAAGCGTGCCATGACGAGTCAGAAATAGTACCACCTCTCTTGAGAAGTAGTAAACAGTTTATGATTCATGAGATCAATGTCCTTAGCTTATATTAGTCAAAAAAATGGTCAACCATAGGTTTCATTCTATTAGAACACTTCTTTTTTGATATCATTTACGTTTAACGCCACGTGCTGGTATTCCCTTCTTCCGGACAGCCCTCTTCTTCTTCCCACCACCACGCATTTTTCTCTTTGCATCTTCAAAGATTTCTTCCCGTCTACGCTTTAAGTGTTTTTTTAGAGCTTCATTAGGTTTAGCCCCAGCCAATATGTCTTCTGCCGTGTTATCTCACGCTGGTATCTCACACCTCGATAGACTGTGAAAGGATTTCTGTCCATTATAACTCAGTGCGTCGAAAGTGCAGCTTCACTGTTAAGCTCCCATCACCGAATGGGAAATTTTTTCCCTCAATCGTTCTTATATATATTGAGATGTTGGTTATTAGATTAATCGCGACATTCACATAATGGGGCCTGTCATATTTAATACTCATGCTCTTCCCGCTCTGGTTGAGAATGTGTGCAATGCGCAGCAGGCGTGCCTGGGTATCACCAACAAACTGGTGCTCCACTATATTGCCGTAAATATAGCACATGTCTAGAGATGTATATCCAACAGTGAATTTTTCCAATTTCCTCTGATACATTAGGCTGCTCAAGTCATGTTGTGCCTCATGAAAGATATCTCTTTGGAAGGCTGATAGATATCGCCCCTCAGTTATAATTTTGAACAGTCCTTTGTCTTTAATATTTCTGTCAGCCTCTGATTTTTGGGTCAAAGTATGTGCAGGATTTTCTTTGCTAACGATTTCGTATACTAAATCATCCTCAGCTCCACCATAGCAGCCCGGACCTAGTTTTACTACTGTACTGTAATACCGTGCATCCCCAATCCGGGCGATAGGTATGGTTTCATCCTGAGTTACCCCGACTTTTTCACACTCATTACAGTCTCTAAGAATCGTAGAAACGGGTTCTTTATAATTAATATTTAAAAAGAGTGTCCAACTGAATTTCGCATATGCCCACCTCATACGAATCACGACCCAATTCAATGCGTCCATGGAGTTCTGTTACGAAGTTGGCCAGGGTGTTGTTAGGATGGACAGACAAGGACAAGAAGGACGGTAGTGTGACGTAGAAATGGTTAGGCGCCATGTTGCATACTATTTAAACTTCATTATTGCATCAGCTTTTATATAGGTGTTTAAGCTTTCTGGGTACCCTAGCCATTTCACCAGGTACATTTTTCTCTCTCCTGAACCTTTGCTTCCTAAATTTTTTTCATTTTTAAATGCATTTTTTTCTAAATTAAATGTCACTTTCAGCAACTCCTCGCGGTATAAGCCTGCGATTTCTTCCCCATTCAAATCTTCAACGTAATACAGCATTATTTCGCCATTAGGTCTCATAGCCCTAACTTTAAAAATCTCACGTGTCCAGCTTGCTCAAATCCCTTCGCGAATTTATTTCCGGAACACGACAGTCTTACATAATCATTGATTTTGAAACGCGCAGTGTGTGGTGGTGTTCCATCTCTTCTCATATCAGACTCTGTGCGCGTACCTCTTTCTAAAACCTCGTTAGGTGTTGTCCCAATCGTGCGATGGTGTGAGTTGTTGTATGATGAGGCCAATGATTCCAGAATGCCTATATATCTGTCTGTGTTTTTATGTTTAAAATAGCGGTGCATGCGTTCCTTTATGGTACTTTGAACTTTTTTCAGAGGAATTAGCCATAGATATCTAGAGAATAAATCTATTATGAATAGGATGTAGCGGTCAAAGGTGGGCAACCGCACACCAAATGGGAGGTTCGCATCCGCATTTCCGCACCCGCTCTTCCGCACACCTCTAAGTTTTCGCACTTCCGCACAACCGCACCCGCACCCTATTCATATATATAAAGTTTTATCGCAAGGAAATATATGTTTCCATTAATATATTAATACTTTTATATACTTTTATTTAATATTTAATTGTGAAAATAAAGTTTTAATACAATAGTCATTTTTTTGTTATGAGAGGTCAGAAAATTACGGGTGTGCGGACCAATCCGCACATCTTCCGCACCCGCACCTCCGCACCTTTTTACCGAGGTGACCGCACACCGCACCTCCGCACACCATTTCACGGTAACCATCGTTATACACTCAATATATTTGCATGTCTGTTAAATCAGCTTGTCAAATAAAGTCAATCGATGCTGCTGTTGTCTTGGCTTTATCTCACAGGCTTATGAAGTGTATAAGCGTCCTGCTCCCGCAAAATCCTCTCAACATCTTTTTTCCCTACTCCATCATTATAAACACTTCTGTACAGTCTATCTACGCCACTGTTGGAGGCTGGGCTAGAAATATCATAATAACGTCTTCTTAATATGTTAGCCATTTGCGTATTTTAGAGGCACGTCGGTAGGGTTGATCGTTGTTTAACCTCTTCTTTTTCCTCTTCAGAGGTGTTACCGCCGGAGGTGATGGCGTATTCAATTGTGTCACGTGCGATGCATGTTCCAAGTCTTTTAACCTATTCATATTTCCTATTATTGTTTTGGGGACATTTATTTGTTGTAGTCTTGCTTTAATATGCTTCCATCGATGGTGAGGGCCTATCTCACTTTCTCACCAGATCAACGATATTCAAGCCCTGTACCTTTGCTCCTTCCACACTGATCTCACCTGTATCGGTCCAGTGTATATTGGGATCCTCATTCAATAGATTGTAAAGACTTAAACCTTTATTCTTCAATGTATGTGGGAGGGTGCTTTTTAATATATGTTCGATATGTTGTGTGGCCTACCCGTTATTCTTTGGTTGGTCAGTTCTATCGTCGGACACAGGTCCTATGTCGCCATGCTCATCGTTGTCCGTGCTGTGCCTAATAACCACGGGGATCTCCGTCTGAGTCTTAAAATTTTCGTATTCGTGAAGAAATTTCTGCGGAGCTTCTTGGTATAAGATTCTTTTCTCATCAGGTGTTTTTTCACTGTTTATTAGAGTTAACAGTTCACTTTCCATTCTTTTAAGCCTGCTTTTACGGGGTTCTAGAACTGTGTCTGGACTCTTTGAACTTTGCAGTGAAGCATACATCTCGTGTGGAATCACTACCACTTTCTTGATTATATTAATCTAGTCAGTAAAGGACCCAAAAATGAAAATAAGATGGGGAGGAATGATCCTCCTCTTTGTACAATAATTCGTTTTTTCTTCCCCACAATTTGACTTTTACGAGCGAGTGTACGTATTATGTTCTTCTGAGGGGATTTCATTGATACATTTCAATTTGTAACGTTAAGACAGATTTCATAGATGCATTTTAAAAAGTCGGAGTCGATATTTTTAGCAAAAATCTGTTGTATTGCCCGGCGCAGTCGATGATAGATTTTTATTAATTCATGGTATTTTTTTAGCCTCTTTGTCATTCTGGAATATACATCGTTTCAGGCTCGTTTGGGGATATATTCGTTCTTAGAAGCACCCTAAACGTGTTTCGCGGATGAAGATCACAAAGCAAATATCCTAACGCTCACTTGTAGCTTCTTTATAAACTTCCAAAAACACTTTAAGCTGATTCAGGAACATGTGATTGGCTAATACCCCAATTTGTGATACATCTCTTCGTTTCGTGAATAAGACTAGATATTGTGTATTTAACGACACATCGCGCATGTATCTATTTTTGAAAAATACATTCTGATTGATGAAGAACATGCTTATGTTAAGATGGTGGGATAATACTTGTAAATGTCTCACCAAACGTTTTATCCATCTCCAACATGAGATCGTCAATTACAATGACTGTATGCTCACTTCCCTTTAACGAATTAACATCATATACACCTTTGTGGAACAAAATATCATCTTGGTACTCGTTGAACAGTGATTGATACGTCGAATAGCACCATATAACTTTATGCACAAGTTTTGAGAACATCTCTCCCTTTTCTTTAATGATTTTAAGCATAAACATAGTTTTACCACATCCTGTAGGACCAGATATAATACATGTGGATGGGCTCGTGAACCTGAATTTTTCTACAGAATCCATCTCTAACACGTCACACTCCTAATTGGGTCATTTACAAAATATAATAAAAAGTTAAGTGGTGGACCTTTTATTCTACTGTCTTGTTTTTCCTCTTCTTCGACAGAACCGTGAATGACGATGAGGCACAGCATCATATCGATATTACAGACGACCCCGACGGCAGTGTAGTTGTTGTCACAGACTCCATCCCCGCTAAAGAACCCACACCAGCGATACCAGTAACACGCGACAATTCAAAGCGAAGGCATGATGAAGAGCCCCTCCACGTCAGGTATAAAGCGTGCCAGGATTGCGCTGGTTGTTAGACACCCGATAATAGAGCCCGAACCCTCTACGTCCTACGACACAACCCCCACAATAGTACCTTCCTCAAATATACCCCCTTATTCCTGTTCAATTCAGGGTACATCCTCCACAGCAGCAGCAGCTTCTCGTGCTGTAGAGCAGTGTCCTCCAAAGTGGGGTGCTCCTGCCGATTTAGGGGGTGCGCGAAGGAAATTTGATGATTTTGATTTACAGTATCATTGTTTTTACGTAGAAAGCTTTTGAATTTGAAGAAGATGACCGAGAAAGAAAATTTTCGCTAACACACAGTCATTGCTAGGAATTTGCGAGATAGTAACCGCGATATCGCTTACTTGCGATTAAAATTTAGCAAACTAAATATCACAACTCGAGATCGCCGCATTATTTTGTAAAATAACAGTTGACTGACATCGGGGAAGATACAAGTTTACGAACCGAATCTGTGTGAGGTGTCTTTTTCTGCTATGATAGGTATTAAAACCAAGAATCGAAATAAACTGAACTTGGAACCGGACCTTTGAATCGCTGTATCACAAAGTGTCAAACCAAGATTTTCAGAAATTATGAAGCACAGTCAGCTATATTGTTCTCATTAAATTATTTTGGTAAGTATAGCTTCACCCTATCGTATTTCTGTTGTATACTATTAACTTACTAGTAAATAATGAAAGGAAATATATATAATCTTCATGTTCATTAGGGGTGCGTGTTATTTATTTTTGCTGATTAAAGGGTGCTTTGCGTGATCAAAAAAGTTTGGAGACCACTGCTGTAGAGGGTGGTATAACATTCGAGTTGGTGCGCACCTCCACCTCCACCCCAGCCCTGACTAGAAATCGGTATATAGTCAGGGTTGATCCTAGATCCATGTATAGGAATGGTGTTGAACATGGACTACGGCGCGTTGTTGAACGTATTGTGGAGTTTGCCCTTCAGAATCGCGACGAACGTGAAGTCAGGACGAGGCTGTCCTTCGTGTTCGCGTCAGATGACGGGGATGTAGATCATGTTTGGGTAGTAATACCATTCAGGCGCTTGGCAGTTTTAGATATAGAGTATATATTAGGCCGTATAATGTAGGCCTCTCAAAGTAGTACAGCCTTCAATATGGAAAACTTCACGGTTGATACTGACCATGTATTCCGTGTTGCGGGTCATACTGCCACACCTTATACTCTTAACTTCAATTCTCCTGTTAATTAAAGGCGGCATATAAACGCCGTTCGTGGTTGCGGCTTTATAGCAGTAGTCTTACCTCATATGTTCGCTGTGCTAAATACACGGGACGGAAAAAATTTGGTTATCTACGGTCGTGGTGTGTGCCCTTAAACTAGCTGGAGACTGTAAACTTGAGTTTGAGTGTAATATTGGTCCTGAAGAGTTGAGAAGGGTAGAACAGGAAATGAATGTTCGTATAGTTGTATTGGGAATGGATGATCGTCGTAGGAATGTGTATGTTTTTAAAAGCTGTGTGAGGGATCGTACAAGACCCCTACTTATTTTAGGGCTGTCAGGGACAACGTATCTCCCTATCCGTAACATAAGGACTCTCTACGCGAGTTATGATAAAAGTCGAAAATATGGAAGGCATCATGATTTGTGTAAGGGATGTCTCGAGTTTGCGAAGATATAGTGAGACATTGTAATGATTGCCACATGGTATGTGTGCAGTGTAAAAGTTCCAAATGTGAAAGCCGTGTGGCTGAAGTTGAGAAGAGGGATTGTGATGTATGCAGACGCACATTTTTCAATAATAACTGTTTTGAGCTCTATATAAGTTAATTGGTACGTGCAGGAAAATGAGAATCTGTGAAGGTGGTATGTTTCATATGGTGGATAATTGGGGGAATTTCAAGCCTAAATGTGATAAAATTCACTGTTCTACATTCCACGAGAAATATAAGGCGGTTGGAGTAAAGCATGTCTGTTATATGAAAGCTAAGTCTAAAAATAGACTTTGTATAACTGTGTACTACGATATAGAAATATATACGAATGCT
Source organism: Bathynomus jamesi (assembly GCA_023014485.1). Lineage (NCBI taxonomy): Eukaryota > Metazoa > Arthropoda > Malacostraca > Isopoda > Cirolanidae > Bathynomus > Bathynomus jamesi. The sequence continues at coordinate 1,948,120 of JAJOZX010000049.1, forward strand.
GAAACCGAAGAGGTTATCCCACATCTACTTGTAAGCCAGACTATCTGTGATGAGTGCATGGAGGTCAAGTGTGATGAGTGTCACAAATGTGGTAAGCGGACAAACGTTTTTAAAACGATTGCACACGACACTCCCGTGAAACTCTTTGTATCCTATATTATCAAGTTAGCGGACAAGTTCAAAAAAATGACTGTGTATTCTTGCCCATAATGGTGTAAAATTTGACACACAGATCCTTTATAAGGAGCTGCTTGAGCACGAGTCATCTGAGATATTTACAGGTAATCCCTTAAAAAGAGGCAACAAACTTATACAGATACAAATAAGAGGTAATGTATAGTTTAAAGGCACTTTATTATTCACACCTTGTAAAGTAGCAAAGCTACCCAAGGTAATGGGTGTAGACGCCGGTTTCAAAAGGATATTTCCCTTACACATTTCTCACTAGCGAAACTTTAAATTACGTAGGATTACCTCTACTCAAACATTACTTTAACTATGAATGTATGAGTACAGGTGAATGTGAAGATTTTGACCGCTACTACAACAATTTTAATGAATCTAATCCTTATAACGTAGCTGATCAATTTGAGCGTTATTGCGTGAATGATGTGCACGTGCTTAGAGTATGTTTCCAGGCCTTTAGAAGGATGTACATATACCGTTTCAAGTGCGATCCGTTGCAAGTCGCAATCACGACTGCTTCATTGTGCTTTACTGTGTTCAAGAACAATTTCATGCCTAAAGACACCTTAGCAGAAACAATCCCCGCAGTTATGGGCACAAGGCTATATACCGGATCATACACATACAGCAACAGACAGGTGTATGCATAAGGCATGCCCGCAACACGGGGAAGTACCCATTAAGGTTAATGGTCGTGTTTTTTGGGTTGATGGTCCAAGCGAAAACCGTGCCACTGGTGAGAAGACTGTGTACTCCTTTTACGGCTGCTGGTGACACGGATGCCCCCGTCATGAGTGTGGAATCGTAGGAGTTTTCCAAGGTAGATCTCCTGCCGACAGTCTTGCATGGACCTACACCCGCGATCAGCTTATAGGCGCCCAGTTCACTCAAAAGTCTTGTGGGAGCTTGAGTATGATGCACAGATGGAAATAGATGGACGGTACCGTGAAGAAATAAACACGATCAAGCGTTCAATGGTGCTAGATCCTCTCAAATGCGGTGTTAGCTTGTTCGGAAGGCGTACAAATCCCTTCAAGCTATACTTTCCGCCTACGGAGGGCGTGAAACACCATTACTACGACTTCTGTCCTTTATATCCCTACATGATGAAGGACAATCCGTACCCCGTAGGTGCACTTGAAAAACTGGTGGGACCTGACCTGCCACCTATCTAGGTGTTCTCAACAAATCTGAACGGGTACTATTTCGGTCTTTCTTTCGTAAACGTGCTCCCCCATCGCGATTTATAGATGTCGATTTTGCCCGTCGTTATACACCACAAATTCATGTTTTCCCTGTGCGTGAAGTGCGCAGAGGAGAACAATGGGGGATTTTAATCACACAACCAACCAGCGTAAGATCAGAGGGGTATATGCAAGCCCTGAGCTGGACCTAGCCGTTCGCCCTGGCTACAGAATATTGAAGATCTACAGATCTACTGAAGCTAAGGCTAACAAAGACCCTAAGATCCACTCTAAGGTTAGCCCGAGAGAAAGGAAAGAGGAGGGGTTAAAAGAAGAGAATAAGGGGTTAAGTAAGTAGCAAAACCTATCATTCGTGGGTTAACATTCATTCAGAAAAAGAAGAAGAAAGACTCCCCATCATCATCCGCCGGCCACTGCCGACAAGTCGGAAAAATAGTCGAAGAGAATAGGAGAGGGGTGAAAGATGAAAAGAAGTAAAATAAGAACGCTTACAAACCATTCAAACAGTCTTAACTCACTGTCATACCATGCAAACTACAGACATGCAAGTAAAGAGAGTTACAGACATGCAAGTAAGGAGAGGATAAGAAAAAAAAGAAGTAGGTAGAGTATAACAAAAAGTGTGTTAGTTTACACTACGAGCTACATCTACGTTCGTGTTATTCTAATTTATTTTTTAATAATTTTAATTCTGGCATCACACGCTGGCATGTCACTAGCTGGCATGAATCGTCAACAGACTTATCCTCCACCACCACAACCAGAGCTCCTGTTGCTAATTGTTTTTTTATTTTAAACAACATTAATATTTTTAAAATGCCTATCAGAACAGTTCTTAAACATATTAACGCTGGTAGAATTAACGACTGACAATGGAAGATTATTCCATTTATCAATTACTTTAAACGTAAAGAAGTTTTTAGCGATATTAGTAATGAAACGTCTGCCACGCAACTTAAATCCGCCGTTATTACGAGTATTGCTATTATCGAAAGTGAACAATTTGTCAAAATTTACGTTATCGATTTCATTAACGACTTTGAAAACTTCAATAAGCTCACCTTTAATCTCCTAGTTTCGAGTGAATGCAAATCTAACTCGTTAATCCTATCTTCCTAAGGCTTGTTGCACAATGACGGAATTAGTTTCGTGGCGCGACGTTGAACCCTTTCTAACCTATCAATATCCTCACGCAATACGGGCCACAAAAAAAAAAAACACAAAACATAAACTGGGGGGGCATATTCTAAATGAGGCCTGACTAGGGACTTGTAAAGGGGCAATATAATATTCTTCGATTTAAATTCGGAATTACGCTCTATGAAGCCTAACATCCTATTAGCTTTTGCGCAAGACTCCAGTCACTGGTTCCTAACTTTTAAACCCTTAGATATGCGTACGCCTAAATCTACTTCCTCGTCAACGCTCGCTAACTCTCTGTCATCCATCGTATACATGTAATTATTGTTACGAGAACCTATATGCAAGACTTTACATTTGTCTACGTTAAATTGCATCTGCCACTTATCCGTCCACTCCATAATCCTATTTACATCGTCTTGGAGCCTATTTCTATCGTCCTCGTTAACAACCTTACCGCCTATTTTAGTATCGTCTGCGAATTTTGACACGTTACTAGTCAATCCTACATCTATGTCGTTAATATAGATTACGAATAGCAATGGGCCTAACACTGAACCCTGTGGGACACCACTACCTACATTCAACCACCCCGATTCACTACCATTAACAATTAACAACGACCCTCTGTCTCCTAGCACGAAGCCATTCCTCTAATCAGTTAGCAACCTCACCGCGTATACCGTGCGCTTTAACTTTCGCAATTAATCTTCTATGCGGAACTGTATCGAACGCTTTTTTCAAATCTAAATAAATAACGTCAGCCGCTCTATGCCTATCGTATTCGCGCACTATTTCGTTATAAAATTCTAACAAATAAGTTAAACAAGATCTATAGCGTCGAAACCCATGCTGACTACTATTAATCAAATATCGACTTTCTAAGTGATCGATGATACGATCCGTAAACTCGGACTCCAAAAGTTTACCGACAATTGATGTTAAGCTAATGGGCCTATAATTCCTAGGTATTGTGCTGTCGCATTTCTTAAAAATGGGCATAACGTTAGCTAATTTGAAGTCTTCAGGAATAATCCCCGTTTCAAGTAACTGATTAAAAATCTTCGTTAAGGGGCCTACGATAACGTCTTTCAAATCTTTCAGATGTCTAGGATAAAACGCGTCAGGGCCTGGACCCTTGCTAACTTTTAGCCTATGGATATAATGCGCAATCTCACCTTCGTAAACAGTTATTTCATCCAAAATAGTCTCGCTGCTGAATGGAACGATATCGTCCACATAGGGGACACTATTTACGTCTTCTACGGTAAAAACTGTCGCAAAAAAGTTTTTAAAATACCCGCCATCGCCTGAGCGTCAGAAGCCAAGGCGCCATTAGTGTCCACGAGAGGGCCTATATTATCTTTAATCGGCTTACGATTATTGACGTATTCAAAAAACGTTTTTGGATTATGTTTACTATCCGCAGCTATAAGTATCTCTAAATTACGCTTAGCATTCCTAACTCATCTTTTAACCTGACGTCTAAGCTCGATATATCTATTAAAGTTAGCTGCCGTGCCATTGCGCTTATTAAGTCTATACGCTCTCTTACGCTCGTTTATGAACTCGCCTATTTCTCTAATCCACCATTTGGGCCTACCATGATTTCTAGCGCGCTTGGGCCTACTAGGAATAAACTCCGTTTCAATGTTCATAAAACTTTCTTTAAACGCCTCCCAATGCAAATTTGTGTTATTACCCATAAATAAGGTATCCCAGTCCACTACTCTCATCCTATCTGCAAAACTATCAAAATTGGCCCTACGAAAATCAGGGACTTCTATTACGTTACTATCCTTAGTGTTTTCTATCAATAACTTAAACCTAAGAATTTGATGATCACTATACCCTAAACTCTCGCCTACTTCTAAACCTTCGACTATATTTTCGCCGTTCGTCACCATCACGTCTAAAATATTGTCACCGCGCGTTGGTTCGGTAACCATCTGTCGTAAAAAATTATCTTCCATGAACTCAAACAATCTCAAACCCTCCTCATTACCAGTAAAAGTCTCGTAATTAACATTAGGGCAGTTAAAGTCTCCGACAATTATTCTATTCCGATTATCAATAAAGTTACCAAGAAGTGAGTAAAATCTAGTATCGGTATCGAGGGGTTGAACGGGAGGTCTATAAACAACAACAAAATTAAAATTAATACTCCGCTACCTAACTTCAACGCATATCGCATTAATTGCTGCCGGAAAATCTATCTTAACCTCGATAGCCCTAAGGGAATTACGAATGTACAGCAAAACGCCGCCACCAGTCCTATGTAACCTATCATTAGTAAAGAATTTAAAACTCGGTATATTAAATTCCCCCAACAAGTCCCGAGTCACGGTATTTAACCACGTTTCAGTGATAGCAACTATATCGTAGTTGCCGGAATAAATTATCGCCTTAAATTCGTTTAATTTATTTCTAACACTACGCGCGTTACAATAAAAGACGTTTAAGTTATTTTTTACCACGGGCTGGCGTTTTAAACTATTTTTCACGTCGTTTAAAGAAGGCTTCGACCTATACAGCTTTCATACGTTTTCATCAATTACCCTACCTAGCTTAGCATTACCTATTTCATTAAAATGCACCCCATCTTTTATAAAAAGGCTAGGATCGCTGAATTCTGACCACAGCTTTACGAAGGGTACATTTTCCTCAGCACAAATCTCTTCTAATTTAGTACTAAAAAATATCATTTTAGACGTAATCCTAAGACCCAAACCGTGCCTAGGGGTAATACCTAGAACTAAAGACCTATCTGATCTCTCCTTTAGGGACCTAATTAACCCCCTATATCTCTTCAAAAGGTCAGGCACTCTCGTATCGGGCCAATACGAGTCGTTGCCCCCTACCATCGTCACCAACATCGAGTGACGGGAGGCAACGTCAATCCTATCCACTTCGTCTCTAACTCTGTCAACCCTGGCCCCTTGGAGACAGACCCTCCTCCTCTTGGTTGGATGCCGTTCAATGAACTCTCTGTCCATATGGTGTACTGAAGAGTCCCCAATTAAAATAGTTTCCCCCTCATTCACGTCCCTTTCCAATTGGGCGAAAGGGCTCGAAACCTCGATCGGGGGGGAATTCCTATCACCTAACGTACGAGGCCTAGCTCCACCCTTAACTTCTCTAAATCCCTCCCCATCTACTAATCTCGGACCAACCTTAACCCCTTCCTCAACTCTATCCAACCTTCCCGATAAGCTACCTAAACTAGAAACTAGGTTACGCACCTCACCCTTCAAATTACTAACTTCTTCAACGTTAGTATTGGTTCGGCTTTCATCAACCGTAGTCCTACTCCTGCCCTCATCAAGCGTTGCAGGTCTTTCCATTACCTCACGTACACTGCGTTTTATGTCAACTATTTCATCCCTTAAATCGCAAAAGAAACAAACTTATCTCTCGGTAATCGCCATAGGACCGCCGTTATAATCTTTAAAATCAGTATACCACCGGTTTACCCCACACCTAATACACGACGCTTTCTGCGACGGCATCGCGCAAGTTAAATTAGTTTATAACCGTCACAAGTTTAAGTTAAGCCGGCACGCAATTAAAACTTCTAAATCGCTAAAAACCACTTATATTCAATTACTTAACTATAACAATGTGAATATAAACACAAGTATATAAAATTCAAAACTTTTCAAAAGTAAAATTACCAGCAATATGCAAAAGTAGAAGCAATATCAGAGAGCTCAGGAAATGCGTCCGTTCAGTACAGAGTGAGGTGTGGGGGGTTTAGAAGCTACCCAACCTTTTCACGCCATATATAAACACTTTTTTGAAGGATAAGGTAGAGGCATCAGGGTATCTGCGAGGAGTTGATACCGAAGATGAAAAATCGACTTATATTCAACGTTACCGTGACCGTGAAGGGATACAGCTTGACCGTTCCCAAATTGTAAAGAACCCAGGCAAGCGCTTTAGTGCAAAGTTGTGTCTAGATAGTCTTTGGGGAAAATTTGCACATAATACTGGCAAGGGGAACGTTCATTCGGCACAAAGTTATAATGAAGTCTAGGATTATGCCAACGCTCCCGAATAAAAGGTCATGGAGATTGTGAATGTTGGTAATACTTACATAATAAAGTACAACATTACCGAATTGGCCACAGATACCTCACGGGTTACAAACATACCTGTAGCCAGCTTCACAACGGCCTACTCACGCATCAAACTTTGGGACCTATTGCATTCTCTTGGTTGGAGGGTTGTACGCCGATACAGATAGTGTGATCTTCACATCGACGGAGGGTGAATACATGCCTCCTTTTGGTGAATTCCTCTGAGAGTTAACTGATAAGATCAAGGATGAGTATGGATACATCGCATACGCTGACTCCTTTGTCTCAACAAGGCCAAAAACTTATGGGGTACGGGTGAGGGTGGGGGAGGATATGAAATATGTCGTGAAGGCTAAGGGCGTCACGCTCAACCAGGCGAATCGGCGGGTCATTAACTTTGATTTGTTGAAGGATCTAGTGTTTGGAAGATGAGGGCGACCAGCCTCCCCAACTAACTGCAGGGACCCACAATTTTTGGTCGCAGAAGCTGGGGGCGTGAAGGAACTTAGGGGTACGCAGGTGTGCCGTAACACATCTAGGAAACGTTACCAGGTGCCTGGTTCCTATGATACCGTACCCTTGGGATACCATAATCTTTGAATGTTATATATATATATATATATATATATGTCTATTGTTAAAGATATGTTTATTTTATTTATTTATTACACGTATTTGTAAATATATACCTTAACTAATTCGTTTATTAAATAAATCGTGTTTCAATTAGCGTTTCACTTTCTCCTTTGTGTGTGCGTGTGTGTGTGTGTAAAGGAGAAAGTTCTAAGCTCCGCCCCTGTATGATCGATCAATGGTCACGTGACTCCTGCTGCAAACTCTGGGTCTCAGACATGCATTTGAAGAAAACCCACGTAGAAAAAAAAATAGTAATGGCTACCTTTAATATTGCGTGTTCGACGTTTATGAAGTGGTATTCAGCAAAGTGTGAAGATATGGTGGACACTGAATTGCTCCCTCTTCCACCCTTCTTTGATACTTTTAATGCTACTTTGAACCGTGCGAAGCTTGAGGAACAAGAGGCACGAATATTCTACGGCTATTCTGGCGAGAGCATTGCGGGATTTCGTGGTACAAGCGATGTATTGAAGTATGTTGTAGGACTAAACTTTATAAAAGGTTACATATACTGTGAAGTGGAAGAAACAACACGTGCAGAAGAAAAGCAACGGTTATGGTTAGTGAGTCTTGTTGATGAGTTGTGTGACAAGCGATATTGTCATGTTGCATCATACCGAGAACTCGTACCCTGCGACTGAGAATGTAAATCTTGTCATAATGGAGAATCTTAAGTATTTTTACCACTACATTAATATATATCAGGACGAGGTTTGTAGTGAGGTTGTGGCTAAAGGCCTGAGTTTTTAACAGAATTTAGAGACGAGTATCGTCTGCTAACCAAAAAGGAAAAATATGGTCATATGTTTCTCTCAAATAGTGCGCCGGAGGGTGAATAAAATGTGTTTAGTTCGTGGAAATGAACGAAAATGTCTGATGCGTATTCTGGGGAGTGGGAGTGATAAAACATTAAAACCGGTATTGCTTCATGTATCGCAGATGGAAAATTTCTCAAAACAGCTACCCAGTATAATGCGTTACAAGTATTCCCTTTCACGTTGGAACAACACCGTACACGATTCATCAGCTTATGGTGTGACTCAATCCTTACGTCGAGCCGATCCGTCCAACCGTGGCTCATAGTCATCTCAGAGCTTGAACCGACTGGACGTGCACTTCTCGAATACGATGGAACTTCCTTTGAGAAGCATTCTCAGTGCCGTGTACGACGTGTCCGTGACGAAGTCAATGCGCGTGTTCAGGCGTAAAACCGGTGCCATTAGCTATGAACTGGAAACGAATTATAGACAAACAAACTCTGGTAAACGGAATGTTGTTTATTTAAGTGTTGAGGAGATGAATAGAGTCTTCGTGATAGATGAGAAGTGGAGTGAGGATCGTTATAAAATACATGCAGGTGTAGGTACAAGAGGAGAGTAGATTAGTGATAGTCTGTCGTACTCCATTATTTGTACGTTGTGTATAAATAACGATCACCCATGCATTGACAGAATGTTTGAAATCGTCGGTTTCCGCAAGCTGAAGCGTATATTAGACGCTCGTGTTACGGATATGCTTTATTTTGATACGGTTCTTGAATACGCATATACCGCTCTGCTTGACGGGTTTACCGAGTGTAGGACTGAACAAGGCGAGAATAGACTAGAGCTGGATGCTTATTTAAAAGGTTTAGACCACCGGTGTCTAATAGAAATTCCATGCTAGCCACACTTATGGTTTCCTATTTTTCGTATTCACCACATCATAGAAAAGGATTAAAAACATATTACAAACGACATTTCAAATTATTTATTAGACTATTAATATTAAAGATAAATATTACAAAAAATATTAATAATACCGCCACAACGCAATAGCCTATTAGTCACATGTGGCGAGTGGCGAACGTATTGGACACCTCTGGTTTAGACTCTGAAATATCATGAACTTTGGTACAAAGGACTTGAGCAGTACAGGGATGAGCTTGCCTACACCGTTCACCCTGAAGAGCTGTTTCTTTATATAATGAACAGCTGTCTTTACGACTTAGAAGAGTATTTCAACTGCCGCTATGAATTGTGAAGATGAGTTCACGATTGAAAAGCGCGTATCGGTAAGAATAAACCCTCGATTGGAAAGGAGGGTTTATAAACTTGAATCTATAATGATGTGGCTAACGATGACCTCTTTGTGCGTGCTTTTGATTGTATTCTGTCCGTGTTTAAAGATAACTTGCCAACCTAATGTAAAGTGGGCACAAAAATAGTACTGAACGATATGAAGGCCATTTACATCGAGTATAGGCATCCCTCTAACTTGAGGGGTGAAATAATGTTAAATCGTATTTACTGCCTAGTGCAAAGCACTAATGATGTGACTGTAGACTCGATTACGTGCGACTTTAGTGTTTTTGTTATGCGCAGTAAAACCTAAAGTGTGTATATTTTGAAGTATATTTATTTACAATATATTTAATTATTTAACATAAATATGTTTGTGTATATATATATATATATATATATATATATATATATATATATATCAGTGGCGGATCGTGGTAATTTTACTTACGCATGCAGTCACATGCATTACAGTGTAGTACATATTAGATAAGCTGTATTTTGTCTTTTATGGTATTCTTATGAGTTATGTAGTAACCGAGGATAGAACCAATATTATATTAATAATATTAATAATAATTTTAACTTTATTTTTTTAACTTAAATAATAATTTAAAATTCATTGAGTATATTATTTACGCATGCAGTGCATGCCTTGCATTCAAGAAGCCGCCCCTGATATATATATATTTCCTGTAGTATTATTTTGATGTTTATACTCCATCGTTTTGTTTCTTATATTATTATTATTTTTTGATTGTATATATGTTCTTCGTTCATATTTCTTATACTATTATTATTTTTTATTGCATATATTCCTCGTTTGTATAGACTGAACGATTGTATATTTATTTTCTATATATTTCATGATATTGATTCCAATAATTCATTTCAATAAACAAAATGATGTAGTGGTGTTTATTTAATTCTTTTGGTAAACCATTGAGTAATACAAAGAGTCAAGTGTATTTCTTTTATTGTTAATATTGGGGATCGTTTTACGTTTAAATGTATTGAATTAGTTCTTTTTCTGAGCAAATTTAGGAGAACGTCTCCCTCGCTGTTGCCATTAATAAACTAATAAATAAATAAGTGGTAACCCCCTCCATATAATTGGATTATATAGTGGCCTCTGGCAACTTATCTATATATAAATAAATAGAATAGTGGTGTCTGGCAACTCTCCTTATATAAATAAATAAAAACACTAAGTGGCAACTCATCTCTATATAAAAAATAAATAAAAACAATAAGTGGCAACTCATCTCTATATAAAAAATAAATAAAATGGTTATCTGACACCTCTCCTATATATAAATAAATAAATAAATAGTGATCTCTGGCAACCCGGCCTTTAATATATAAATAAATAAAAAGTGTTATCTGCCAACTCCAGACCTTCTATATAACAGATGCTGGGCCCCTGGACGCTCATTATGCGACGGACTCCTGTGAAATAAAGAACTCTCTCTCCTCCTTCTTAGGTTAAGGCTTAGGTTAGGGTTTTCCTTTGGGGGGTGAGGACATCCCAACTTCTCCCCCAAAGACTCTCTTCCCCCTTTCTCTGTCTCTCTTAGGTTAAGGTTACCCCTTTGGGGGGAGGTCATCCTCCCTTCTCCCCCAAAAGCTCCCCCGATTTATTGCAACTTGGGGGATAACCCCTTGTTGCATAACCCATTTTCAACAACCCCCTTCCCCTTTGCAACATTGGTCAACAAGTGCAATTGCACTCTACCATTTTTACGTTATAGAAGCTCGGTACAAATCATCTTTCAGTATCCCAAAAACTGACAAACTGATATGTGATAGAAACGCGTTCTTTGAAGAAGACCTACAAGGGGAAAGTATAACGGACTTCGACTTCACGACAGATGATATTACACAAGCTATAGGGAAACTAAAAGCACACTCAGCGGCAGGACCGGACAAATGCAATGCCACACTGATCAAAAATTGCAAGAATGCAATCGCTGATCCCCTATATCGGATATGGAGACGATCACTAGACACGGGAAAAATACCGGGCATCCTGAAGAGCGCGAATATAGTCATAGTCCCAATATACTGTATAAAGGAGGAGATCGATCTGAGGCCAAAAACTATAGGCCAGTGTCGCTTACATCTCATCTTACTAAAATATTTGAAAGAATAGTTAGACAGAAAATCTGACATTTTGGAAACTCAGAAAAAATTAAATGATAACCAACATGGATTTCGGTTAGGCAGATCATGCCTATCACAACTAAAGGAACACTACAAAAACATTATTGATGCACTTGAAAGTAATGAAAACTATGATGTAATATACACGGACTTTGCCAAAGCTTTCGACAAGTGTGACCATGGAATCATAATACATAAACTGAAGTATATGGGAATAACAGGAAAAGTAGGAAAATGGATATATAATTTCCTTAGTGAGCGGCGGCAAGTCGTTACAGTACAAGGAATATCTTCATCAGAATCAAAGGTCCTCAGCTCAGTACCACAAGGAACAGTATTAGCTCCACTACTCTTCATAATCATGCAAACTGACATAGATAAGGACGTTACCAGAGACAGCACAGTAACATTCTTTGCTGATGACACAAAGATCAGTAGAAAAATAAGAAACCCGGAAGATATAGGATCTCTATAAACAGACACGAACAGAATCTAAAAGTGGACGGAAGACAACAATATGAAGTTTATCAATGAGAAATTTCAACTGTTACGGTACGGAAAAAGGGAGGACCTAAAATCCATGGAATATTATACCCCAAAAGGACAGGAAATTCAGAGAAATTCTAAAGCAAAAGATTTAGGAATTGTAACGACTGACGATGCGAAGTTTTAAACACAAAATAAGATAGCAGTAAACAGAGCAAAAAGAATAACTGGGCAGATACTGAGAACTTTTAAAGGAAGGGATAGGAATATAATGATTCCTCTACTGAAAACACTGTTCATACCCAAATTGGAATACTGCTCGGTCCTAACATGCCCATATAAAAATGATGACATTAGCCAGCTAGAAGGGATTCAGAGAAGCTTCACAGCCAAGATCAATGGGTGCAAAGAACAAAATTACTGGGAAAGGTTACGCAAATTAAACCTATATTCACTGGAAAGGAGAAGAGAGAGATACACCATTATTTACATTTGGAATACAATGGAGAAACTAGTCCCTAATCGTACTCTGAACCCTGTAACTCCCCAGTGGAAAGTAAAGGAAGACTGTGTCGTGCTCCAAAATTAAAGGCTAGACAGTGAACATCCTTAACTCTGAAAGAAAATCCTAGGGGCATTCAATATATTTGGCCCAACCCTTATTTCTTAGCTAAATAATAGGCCATGGGGCTGAAATGTCTTTTGGGTTGTAAGTTTGAACTTTCTGTGCTTCACATAACCGGATTTTTCCAGTTTGAACCTCTTCTTTTATAAAAACCGCTTTCAAACGCCCTACTATAAAACCGATGGTTACCGCAGTTTCGAAAATGCCGTCCGACCGTGATGTGCGTCGTTAACAGAGAGCTGTTATCGAATTCTTAACTGCAGAGAAGGAAACAGTTGGAAATATTAACAAACGTCTACAAAAAGTTTACGGAGATGTTGTTCTTGATCGAAGTACAGTTGGACGCTGGTCTAAACGTGTGAGATGATCGGAGAGAGAGGGAGAGCCAGCCTCGATGATCAGCCACTAAAAATAAAACTTCGGACGTGATGACAGTGTTCATGGTATTGGCAAGCCTGTCATCTTGAACGATGTATAAAAACAGAGCTGTTGGTAGGCATTATTGCCCCCTGAGTAAATCTCAAACTGATTCATTTATTTATTTATTTATTTATGCATTTACATTTAATATTGGACATAGATTCAGATATTATTTTGTTATAACGAAGACAGAGCATAAACCTGATATATACTAGGGGCACTCAATATATTTTGCCCCACCCGTTTTTCTTAGCTAAATAATAGGCCATCGGGCTGAAGTGTCTTTTGGGCCGCAAGTTTGAACTTTCTGCGCTTCACATAACCGGATTTTTCCAGTTTGAACCTCACCTCCTTGTATAAAACCGCTTTTAAACGCCCTTCTATAAAACCGATGGTTAACGCAGTTTGGAAAATGGCGTCCGACAGTGATGTGCGTCGTTAACAGAGAGCTGTTATCGAATTCTTAGCCACAGAGAAGGAAACAGTTGGAAATATTCACAAACGTCTACAAAACGTTTACGGAGATGATGTTGTTGATCGAAGTACAGTTGGACGCTGGTCTAAACGTGTGAGATGATCGGAGAGAGGGAGAGCCAGCCTTGATGATGAGCCACACAGCAGTCGCCAGGCATCGGCTGTGACATCTCACATTGTGCAACGTGCTAACAGCATCATTCGATCAAATCGAATACAAGAAGCTAGGAATTAGTGAAGGAAGTGTGAATACGATAATTCAGCAACTGGGATACTCAAAAGTGTGTTCACGGTTTGTTCCTCGCCAACTGACTGAAGATCACAAAGCCCAAAGAAAAAAAAATTGCTTCTGAGTCGTTGGTTCTATACGAGACAGAAGGGGATGACTTCCTTTCACGAATTGTGACTAGGGATGAGATTTGGGTACACCACTTTGAACCTGAAACAAAACGCGAATCCATGGAGTGGCATCACGCAGACTCCCCACGCAAGAAAAAGTTCAAAATGGCTCCCTCTGCAGGAAAGGTTATGGCCAACATCTTCTGGTGGACATTATGGAGAAAAGACAAACAATCAACTCAGAGGCATATATTGTTACCCTACAGAGACTCCAGAGACGTATAAAGCGAGTTCGACCCGAGAGAAAACTGGAAGACGTCCTTCTTTTGCACGATAACGCAAGACCACACAACAGTTTGCAAACAAGAGAGGCCATCACAAAAATGCGCTTGACTGTGTTACCCCACCCTCCATACAGCTCGGATCTGGCACCTTCAGATTTCCATTTGTTTGGGCCAATGAAGGATGCTATTCGTGGAAGAAAGTTTCAGAGTGACGATGAGGTTGTTGAGGAGGTTAAGAGGTGGTTCCAGCGGAACCCAGCGGACTTTTACCAGCAAGGAATAAAGGCCCTTGTTTCGAGGTGGAAGAAAGTCGGAGAAAAGGATGGAGACTATGTGCAAAAATAAAATCTTGTAAAAAAGGTATAACTACGTGTGAACAAAATTTCTGGAACTTACAAAGAAACTTGGAAAGAAACAAAAAAGGTGGGGCAAAATATATTGAGTGCCCCTCGTAGTTTTATTGTGAGAGGAACAAGACTGTTTAATCAGTTGCCCAAGGACCTAAGGAACACGAGTGGTGTTGCGGTGGACAACTTCAAAAGAAGATTAGACACCTGGCTCAGAACAATCCCCGATGAGCAGTGCGTACCTGGATATGTGAGGTGGAGAGTACAAGGAACCAACTTACTACTTCACCAGGCCAACTCGAGAGGAGGGGCGACAAGCTTTACCTTCGTGAAATGAGGAATGATCGCACGGAACATCTGAAAGGTTAAAAGGTATATATATAATATATATATATATATATATAGATACACAAACAGGGTGTTTCAGGTTGACCCTATAAGAAGCGACGAAGTATAATATGTTGTTCTATTGGGTACTTACGTATTATTGGGACTACCAAACTGTTTATTATGTATTTTTGCTCTCGTCATTTTCGTTTAAACTAACGAAAATATCACAACTTAACCTAACCAATCATCAAGGGCATTCTATTAAACTAACAGGTTAATATTGGTTATTTCACCTAAATATCTTCTGCTCTTTTCGTATTAGGCACTCACTGTCACATTTCGGGCAAGTTAAGGATGAGAGAATAACGCCGTAATTGATAAAAACATCCAGTGTCAACATTCGTGTCAACATTCGTGTCAACTGAATGCCCGGTTAGGTCAACTGTACGCCCTTGATGATTGGTTAGGTTAAGTTGTGATATTTTCGTTGTTTAAACGAAAATGACGAGAGTAAAAATACATAACAAACAGTTTGGTAGTCCCGATAATACGTAAGTACCTTTTATTGTTACTAGGTGAGGTACCCGGCGTTGCCCGGGTTAAGGTTAGGTACCCCCCGGGTACCTCACCCCCCCTTTATGCAACTTGGGAGCTAACCCCGTCCCCCATTACCCCCACCCCTCCCCATTACCCCCACCCTTTTACCATTACTGCCCGGGATAAATTTCACAAACAGACAAACAGACAAATAGACAGGCTAAACTACAGAAAAGAACGCAGCCGTGAAAATTTTGAGCTTCACATTGTGTCAAGAATTTCTGAATCTGATCAGATATCCCCCAAAACTCCCCTGACCAAATAATTGAACTCCCAATTACTGTCGGTTCAATTATTTGATCAATAAAACTATAGAAAAGAACACAGCCATGAAAATCTTGAGCTTCACATTTCTGAAAGTGTGACGGACGGACGGACGAACGGACGGACGGACGGACGGACGGACAGACGGACGGACAGACGGACAGCTCTCTTATTATAGTATAGATTATTGTTTACGTACAATACTATACATTATACAAGATAGGTTTTACATGTTCATGTCATTACATTTTTTAGTTACGGAATTACTATGACAAACTTCAAATACCAAATACCCAATACAAACTACAAATTCCACCAATTTCCATATTTCTACGGTCGACCTGAAACATCCTGTGTGTATATATATATATATATATATATATATATAACATGATACGAAAATAAGAAAAGATTTAGATTTCATTTTCATGCATTTTGGAAAAAATAGCATATAATTAGACTCATTTGTCAAACTTTTAGATTAGTAAAATGATTCTGGATAAACGAAACATTCTGAAATAATCATTCAGACTTTTCTTTTTAGTTCGCTTTTCCTTCCCTTTCTTAATGCATTAACTTTTTTGAGTGTAATTTCTCGGTTTTTCCATCCTGCAGTCTTCAAAAAATCAAATGAATGGGCAAGTGTAAGTTGAGACAAAATAATATATGATGTGCTCATTTCACGTAAAGTCGATTCGAAAGGTCCTATCTTTTCTACCGATAAATATTGGTAAGAAAAAAAAAAGAATTTTACCACAGGTTTTTTTTTTTTCTGATTTATCACTTTTGCATGTTCTTGTACACTCAATTAATTTATATAATTTTAATCAATATATATTTTAACAATAATTAATTGTCACGACAATAAAATAACTTATTCATAAGAAATTCTTTAATTATTAATTAACTGCTGCTCCTGCTCTCATATTTCCGTACATATTAAATTAATGAATTTTTTCGAGTCGGTTAAAAACATGACTCGATTTATTTCTTTGTGCGATGGCCGATGATAACAGATCATTTGACCTTTGGTTCTCCAATCAGCCTTTACTATATAATGTTTCTAAGATGGAAGTTGACAGAATTCGGTCATATTTCACCCGGCAGAAAAGATTATTTGTCTCAACTTCGTGAACCCGTTATTTTTTGTAGGATAACTGATTTCTGCGAAAACTCCAATTTATAAAGTCTGTGTTATAAAAGTTATTAATGAACGGGCATATTTTGAGGCAAGTCTTCGTGATCTTCCAATCGCAGAGACAATAATTACACAATTAATTAAAATCTTTACACATATATATACAGTATATGCACTAGAATCACAAAATAACACGTGACCTTATTAATAAGCAAACAACCACAAGGAAAAGGAAACACAAAGTCCGAGCGCTTTCGTGATATATTCACATTATCAAGGAAGAACAGAAAATAGACGGAGATTACAAAGTATTTGAGTTAAATAGACAAGCAAAAAATTCACAATTGGCACCTCAAATTAAAGGCCTTAAAGCCCTCTAAAGATTTTTTTCCCCCAAATTGATAACATAATCTGTAGGCAGCTAAATAACTGAATAAAAAATATATACTATAGAGGATGTGAATATTTGTAAAGGTATAGTATATAGTGCTATGTCTAAACCCTCTATGCCTAATTGTCCACAGAGGTTTTTCGACTCTTATGTAGCTTTAAGAAAAGATCAGAATCTACATATAACCAAAGCTGATAAATCAAATGCCTTAGTGATCCTCAATAAAGACGTTTATCTAGAAAAAATGTATGATCTGTTGAATGATGCTGACACTTATGTGAAATTAAGGAACAATCCCCTTGAAATTGTGAACAGTGCATTCAACAAGAAAATTAAACAACTTTTGAAGGGGAATGAAAGGTTACTTAAACAGTTTCTGAGTACTTCACCGTCATTACCTTATATGTATGGCCTGATTAAAACTCATAAGCCAGATAATCCGGCAAGGCCTATTGTTAGTTCTATAGGATCTATTTCATATAAGGTATCCAAATGGCTTGTCTCCATTCTTAATCCTCTCCTTGGCACAATTTCACAATCACACATAAAGAATAATGTAGACCTTGTGGAAAAATTAAATAGTATTAGTGTCAATTACAATTTTAAATTGGTAAGCTTTGATGTTACCGCTTTATTTACAAGAGTCCCGGTGGAGGATCTTTTAGTGTTTCTTTCGGAAGAATTGGTTAAGCATAATTTGCCTTTACCTGTGGCCACAATTATAGAATTAATTAAGCTGTGCATAGTAGACTCAAAATTTGTGTTCAATAATGAATATTTTATTTAGAAATTTGGTATGGCGATGGGAAACCCTCTCTCCCCCATTTTGAGTAATTTATATATGGAGTTTTTTGAAAGTAAGTTATTAAGGAAGATTCTGCCAAATTATGTCCCATGGTTTAGATATGTAGATGATGTTCTTTGTCTTTGGCCAGTGACTTTAAATCTCAATGAATTCCTACCCAAACTTAATAATTTAATTCCCTCTATCAATTTTACAGTTGAAATAGAAAAAGATTCTTCGATCCCTTTTTTAGATGTTTTAATATATAGGTCTGGAAAAAAGTTTAAGTACAATGTTTACAGAAAACCCACTAATAATTGTTCCTATATACATTATTATTCTGATCACCACATTAATGTAAAACGATCCGCTCTTTCTACTTTGTTTCTAAGAGGCCTACGAATTTGTAGCCCTGAGTTTATTGACGATGAAATTAGTATAATATACAAAATTGCTTTTGATTTAAAATACCCAAAGAACTGCATAGATAAGTCCTTAAAAATGGCAAAGAAAACCTTCTACGAAGTAAAGGATAAGATTCCTTATAACACAAAAAATGTTTTAGTGTTACCATTCAGAGAAAATTTCCTCGAGCTCCCGAACCTGCTGAGGAATTTTAACGTAAATATTGCGTTCAAAAATTTGGATGTCATTAAGAATTCATTGATTAAGAACTCCCCTTTAAGTGAACATGGGTGTGTATATAAAATCCCTTGCACAATATGTAATAAATTTTACATTGGCCAAACTGGTAAGACTCTTGAGTTACGTATTAAACAGCATCAATACAGTATAAGAAGTGGTCAGGAATCTAACGCCATTTTCATTCACGTAAGAGATTCTAATCATCCCATTGATTGGAAAAATGCTTCTAAATTAAGGTTTAGTAAATCTATTGTTAGCAGAAATATATTGGAATCAAGTGTGATCAAGAATAATGCGGATTTGGTCTTTAATATTAGCCCTGGGTTGTACAAATTAGATTCGTATATTGTCAGTAAGTTGGCGATGGGCCTACTGTTTTCTTAATTGCATTTTTTGCCTCTTAATGGTTTGCCCTGGTTAAATAAATAAATATTATTGTAAGAACTGTTAACATTCTTATGTGTCTAGTTTAATTGTAATATTTCTTTCGTGTATAATCTTTGGTTGCTGGGTGGTTTATTGGATATTTGAAGTGGGTTGCTGTTGGGATAACTATTTTTTCCAGATTGTTTGTTGAAATTTTGTAATAATTCTGTAAGACGATGGCAACTTTTCCCTTTGTTTTCATTAATTTCGGGCCTTGTAATTTTTCCTATTTCAATTAAATATTAGTGTTAATAACCATTATAATAATTATTATTATTTTTTTTTTTTAGGTTTTCTGTACTGGTGTTTTGTCTAATTTCATCTGTATAGTAATTAATCAGCCTACAGATTATGTTTTCTATTTGTTATCTACGTCATCTATTTGTTTTTCATTAAATTCTTGCCTATTAATTGCCTGTTTTAATTAAATGTTAATAACCATTATAATAATTTTTGTTCTCTGTATTGGTTTTCGTTTGTCTAATTTCATCTATACAGTATATATTTTTTATTCAGTTATTTAGCTGCCTACAGATTATGTTATCAATTTGGGGGAAAAAAATCTTTAGAGGGCTTTAAGGCCTTTAATTTGAGGTGCCAATTGTGAATTTTTTGCTTGTCTATTTAACTCAAATACTTTGTAATCTCCGTCTATTTTCTGTTCTTCCTTGATAATGTGAATATATCACGAAAGCGCTCGGACTTTGTGTTTCCTTTTCCTTGTGGTTGTTTGCTTATATATATATATATATATACTGTGTGTGTGTGTGTATATATATATATATATATACACAGACCTTGGTTAACCATGGTTTTGCTTCCGCCCGAATTGTTTATTCTGACGAAGGTCAAGTACCCCACCTTGAACCTACTTAACGTGGAATCCGAACCACGACCCACCACAGGTGGTCAGAAATTACAAATTGCCTGGACTCGATCTCACGACCTCCCGATCAGTAGCCAGCGTCTTAACCACTAGGCCACGAAGGGTACCTATTTATCTACAACCTATTTTTTCTGGAAGGATGAACAGCTCGGTAAGCTGGGCGCCGTCTGCTTTTGCAGAGAATCGAACCCAGGGCCTGTGGATTCGTAGTCAGCGATGCTAACCACTAAACAATATATATATATATATATATATATATATACTGTATATATATACACACACATATATAATATAATTATATATATATATATATATATATATATATATTATATATATATGCCTAAATCCCCAGGCAGTACCAGTAGTAAGCCACTTTTTTACCCAATAACTCCGATTTTGTAAATAAGATGAATTTTCTTGTAGGAGATACTTTTTTGAGGTTAAGTTAGTTTAGGTTAACTTAGGTTACCCTGAACTAACCTTAACTTAATCTAAGCTAAAACAAATCACTTGTGTAAAAGGCTGAGGTACTGGTAGCATGAGGTAGGAGTTACTTGATTTCCTTTTTTTTTAATTAAATCCTATAATCTTTGTATACCTTTGTATATGGTAAAATATGCGCTTTCCATACACCTTTTAACAGAATCCTTCCCTCCCCAAACACAGGCGTAAGTGGTTAAAAATTTGAAAATATAACGGCTACTGGGTAAAAAATTAGCACGGATAAAAATTTGCACGAAAGTTGAAGTTACACCGGCATTTATATATATATATATATATATATATATATATATATATATAAGCTGCAAACCAACAAGGAAAAAGAAAAACGATTCCAAGGCCTTTCATGTATTCAGAGCTACACCTCGTCATTCCCTGATGAGGTGTAGCTCTGAATACACGAAAGGCCTTGGAATCGTTTTTCTTTTTCCTTGTGAGTTTGCAACATTCATTCATTTCCCGTGTTTAATTGTGAAATTCATCCCATATATATATATATATATATATATATATATATATGTGTGTGTGTGTGTGTGTGTGTGTGTGTGTTAAAATGTTATTTCACAATGCTCTAATGATCGAAACTACCTAGTTGAAAAGAGAGTGTATGAGTCATCTGATGTTGAAAGTGATTCATTTTATTCAATTCTCTCTTTTATCATGATGATAATGATAACGTTAATGATAATGATAAGCTTTATTGGCAAGCTTTATTGAATAACTAACCAAACTCTTAAGAACATACGAGCGTTATTTAAGTAAAAATACGACTTCGCACCGAACTGAGTGACATATTCCGCACCCACAACCAAATTGCTATGATGAATTGCACCGCCCTGCGAATTCAAATTTTTTGAGAGTTGTTTCAATGAAAATTGGTGATTCTAGGCAATGAAGGGATGTTCTTTTCAGCTGTATATTTATTTTTTTCCTATCATATCTAGATATTCCAGAATCACACGTAACGTATAGATAAGATGTTACCAATTGGATAAGAGAACAGACGAATCATATGGCATGTTATTTAATTCAAACATTTTACAGTAGTAATGCATGCACAGAAACACATATTATATACACACACACACACACACAAATATTCACATTATTACTACATATATACACTAATATATATAATACATGTAGATACGGATTTAAGTAAGATACAGTATATTTATATGTAAAAATTGTGAATGATTGAACCAACCATTCATCAACAGTAACGCATTGAATTTATTAGAGCAGTCAGTAGCTAAAGAAACTTCGTTTTTGTCGATTTTCTCTTGTGTACTGATTGTAGTACATCTTTCTTCAGACCCAGCGATAGTCTGCCATCATTCGAACATCCCATCTTCCTTGATAACTCCATTCCATTTCCGAAATATCCTGGTGGAATCTTTCTCCCTGTTCCTCGCTTACCGCGCCTAAGTTTTCAGGAAAAAAATCAAGATGTGAATATAGGAAGTGTATCTTAACACTCATGTTACATCCCAGCAAACGATATTATCGGATCATGTCTTTAACTATTTCTTTGAAGTCATCAGATTTCCTGTTACTAAGGAAGTTGTTCACAACAGGCTTAAAAGCTAGCCAAGCATCTTTTTCATGACCTGTCAATGCATCTTCAAATGCTGGATCGTTTAAGAGTTGCTTTATTTGAGGACCGACGAACACTCCTTCCTTCAGCTTAGCATGACTAATATGAGGCAATTTTGTACATAAAAATTGGTGTCCAGATCCTTCTTTGTTGAAACCTTTGACGAAATTTTTCATTAATCCAAGCTTTATGTGGAGTGGGAGTAACAGTATCTTGTTACGATCTACCAGTGGATTAGCAATATGATGTTTGCTTGTCCTAGAGTAATCTGTTTTCTCTGAGGCCATTCTTTCCTCACATTGTGTTCCTCCCTGTCTCTGTTATTCCACAGACTAAAAAGCATGGGTATTTTGTAAAGCCAACCTGTTGGCCTAAACGAAGGTCGATCACCTTAAGATCACCACAAACAAACCATTTTTGTTCTTCATAGTTTATCCTGTTTAAAAGAAATTAAAGATTTCCATGAGTCTCTTTCAAATGAACTGAATGCCCTATAGACAGAGAGGCAACTTTGTTTCCATTATGCAGTAAGAAAACTTTCAAACTTTGCTTTGAGGAATCAATAAAGAGGCGCCAGTCACATGCCCACCGCCTTTACCAGACCTACTATATCATTACAGTATACCAGTGATCCTTCAGTCGAGAAAAAATTGGTGAAATCTTTTTCACGATGTCTGTACCAGTAAAATGTTGTCGAAGGAGCGAGTAGATTCCATTCTTTGGGCCTTGATCGCAGAAGTTCTGCTGAATCTTTCGATAATGCTAAATCTCTTACTGGGTCATTGAGATCACTCTGACTTATCAATTTTGGTGACTGATTTTCGGCCACAGTATATTCTTCGTCATGTTCATTTGAACATGACTGCTGTTATTGAGATGTTGTCTTCATCTGAATAAAAATTTTCAAAATCAAGCGGTGGCCTCGGCACAGGAATTTCATTTGAATGTGGCACAGGGAGGATGGCTGATGGAACACTCGTATATGTGATGTGCCTCTTATTTTTATTACTATACCCAACCACGTTTGTCATGGAGAAGTAGCAATCGTCGTAGTGATTTCTCGGTTCTCTCCAAATCATGGGGATGCCGAAAGGCATTTCCTTCTTCCTCCCACGAGCCCACTGACGCAAACATTCCACACATGACTTGCACACATAATGTGGAGCCCAAACCTTGTCCTGGTCGCCGATCCTACAACGAAAGTAGGCGTGGTAATGGTTTCGTACTTGTACGGTGATTTCTTGCCTTTGTTTAGAAGGAGTAAATCGTCCGCATTGAGAATGAATTAGGTATATTATTGCAAACTCTCTGCATATTTAATCCAAATCCGAAACAAAGAAAATGTACATTAGTTCAATTTTTAAATAAAATCAGATGCTTACGCATATGAAACTCAGCAAACCAACCATAATTGGCAATATAGATGCCATTTTAGTCATATGAGAGAGGTACATTTCTCAAGAAATAGAAGCGTTTGGGTTGAATAAAGTACGTCACATTCCTATCAATCCTAACGTGCCAGATACAAATTATGCATTGTATCTTAACTCACATACCATGCATGGGCTTTATTAAAATACTATAATTTTCTAAACAACTCATACAGCGCAGGGCAGTGTTATTTGAAGGCCTTTATACTAGACTCCAGTAATAATCTATTAATTTTCTAAATTTTACACTCGTCTCACGGGTCTGCCGAATTAATTATAGGATAACAGGGAGACTGAAAGGGGCTTTCATGACCAGAATCTTTTATTGACTTAACCCAGTTGACATAATTAAAAGATGAAACTGTGTCTACATTTAATTAATCAGCTCATAATTAACACGGAAGTGGTTCTCTCGGGTATGGAGGCGTACATTCCATACCCGGTTGTAGATGGACACTGTTTTTCTCTTAAAGTTAAAGGAGTGGTGCTCCTCAGGGTTCTGTCCTGTCATCCACTCTCTTCCTTTTATTTATCATGATCTTTTATGTCGCACTTCCTGTCCTATCTATTCCTATGCCGATGATTCCACCCTTCATTCTCCACCCGCTTCATAAAGCGTCCCTCTCAACAGTCACTCCATGCTTTGCGTGAGATGGCTATGGCGCACCTGACCGCTCATCTTTCTGCTATCTCTGATTGGAGCAGAGAAAATCTCTTGACTTTTAATGCCTCAAAAACTCAGTTCCTTCATCTGTATACTCATCACAATCTTCCACACGACTATCCTCTTATCTTCAACAATACAGAACTTAATCCATCCTCTTCTCTTAACATTCTTGGTGTTTCCTTTTCCGTGATCTTTCTTGGAAAAGTCACACATACTCGCTTTCCAAAATAGCTTCTAAGATGTTAAGTGTGCTGAACGGGCTCCACAGTTTCTTCACCCTACTCAGTTGTCTCTCTTCAGAAGTCTTGTTCACTCCTGTATGGAGTACGCTTCTCACGTGTGGGGTGAGTTGCATGACCGCAAAAAGACCGAGTGCAATTGCAATGTTGATAAAATGTTGCAAGGGGGAAGAGGATTGGCACCCATGGGGAGGGAGAGGGGTTGGCACCCGTGGGGGAGGGGGTTGGCACCCATGGGGGAGGAGTTATGCAAGCAAGGGGAAAGTGTTTAGCTCCCAAGCTGCATGAAGGAGAAGAGGGAGTTGAAGGGAGGACCGGAGAATGCCCTCCCCCAAAAAGGGTACCCTAACCTAACCAAGGAAGGTAATCTAAGAGAGAGAAGAGAGGAGAAGGTCTTTTCGGTGGCATATCTCGACGCATACTGAAGCTTTTGGCAGCCTCAGTTGGCTTAGAAGGCTTAATAAGCCAGTTGGCTTAATATGGCTTAGAAGGCTTAATCAGAAGGAGTATATATATATATATATATATGGAAATGCTCGGCCCACAATGAAAAAAAATTGTACCAAAAGCGCACGCATAATACACACACACACACACACACACACACACACTTCGCATATAACTTAAACAGATGCATGTAAAGACGGACTGATATATCCCAATACCAAATTACATATACACCAGCCTCAGACTACCTCGCATAATCCCACAACCATCAGCACAGCACCAACACCAACATCAATAAACCGATAAGTTTTCATGAAACGACCCAAATAATATATAAAGCTATTAAGCCTAAAGGAATACATTTATGAAGCCAGGATAGATCAATAAGATCTCAAAAAAAGGCAACTCCAATAATACTGCCCAACACCAATTTTGCTGATTTAATTCTAACACCTGTTTTTAGGTAACTTTGGTGTGCTGATTTCAAAAATCATCTTAGTTTTTGCCTATCACGTCAGGTTTTCGAGCAATCAAATGCGGATATTTTGGAGATATCGCATTTTGGCAGGGTTATGCCCAATTTTTTTTCTTTTCAAAAAATAAGTTTTTACATACTCAGAATCAGCATGGAATAGTAAACAATTGTGCAGGGAGTGAATTTTAATATACAATGGTAATATTGACACAGTGATTTTTAAATAAGCAAAAATGAATCCATATTAAAGCAAGCACGTGACCAGTTTTCTTAACATTGTCTTTTTCTTGTTTTCTTACTTTTCAGTGCTGATAAATTTTCTCTTATAGGACTTCCTAGAATGAGAGATGTCAAGACAATCTCTTTGCAGGCTCCAGCAGTAGTCAGCCATCATATGGGTATCCCATCTTCCTTGGTATCGTTCTTCCATCACTTTGATATCTTGGTGGAACCTTTCACCTTGCTCTTCACTAACATCACCAAGATTTTCTGGAAATTTATCCAGATGACTGTTGAGATAGTGAACTTTAATGCTCATGTTGCAACCCAACTGCTGAAAGTTTACAATTAAATCCTTTACAAGATCAATTTTGATAAGCGCCCTTCATGGATCACCCAAAATAGGCATATTGCATTGCACAAAAACCTGATGTGATGGACAAAATCTAAGGTGATTTTTTAAATCAGCACATCAATATTATCCAGAAACAGGTCTTAGAATTAAATCAGCAGCAAAAAAATTTTTTTTTGTTGGGCAGTGTAATTTAATCTATTGAGTTCTCGTAGCAGGAAACCACCACGAGGACAATGTGTTGTAAGGTAGGCGCTCTTTTAAACAAAAGCTCAAATATGATAAACCAAATTTAATGCAAAAACAAATTTTTTGTCTTAAGATACAAATATATCTTTAATTCTTATTTTACACAATATTTATAGAAAAACTATACACGCTTACAACCTGGTATCGTATGTGGTACCTTTACTTCTTAATTAAATATAAATTATTAATCAATTGAATTAAATATCTATACAAAATTGCCTCGGGATTGGCGACAAAGCCTATTGGGAATGAAATGATTGCCATACGTACATAGAACCCATATGTAGGCTTCGGGCCTCCATAACAACAGAAACCAAATTATGATCTCGTGTTCAAACTTTTCCATCGAGAAACGAGTCAACGACCTTCGCCAAATCAGCAATTTATAATAAAAATACGAAGATTATATTATATCGGCTCGGCTCGGAGCTCTTTATGTTACAGCGAATGCTTTAAACCGGGAAAATGTGCTTTTGTCTTCCCTAAAGTTCTGAGTGAATTCCTTATAATATAAAACCGAATAACTATAAAAAGGATAGGCCTATACCTTCGGGTGTTTAATTAGTGACTGCCTATATTAGTTACAAAGTGTCAACTCGCAGTGTAGGCTCCATCGTAACGGCCCTACATCGAAGAAGACCGTCACGCCCTATATCGAAGCAAACTAAGGCCCAGCGAAAATAAGGTGGGACACTTTCTTTCGTTCACATATAGGCATCTAAAATCCAGACGCTAGAGTTACCGTAAACAATTAAACATAAAGAGGTACGTTAAAGACCTACACATAAATAAACTAACGAAAAAACAATGGGGCTTTTGTCGGTAACTCTCCACTGAAGTCTGCTGGAAATTTCCAACGGATGAGGGTATCAGGCATTCAACCCATAGCCCTATATAGTTTTTTCACATGGTGGCCCGTATATTGGAAACGAACCCCTCTAAAATTTACACTGACATACACAGACTCTGTACTGAACGGACGCATTTCCTGAGCTCTCTGATATTGCTTCTATTTTGCATATTGCTAACAACTTTAGTTTTGGTAAGTTTTGAATTTTATATACTTGCGTTTATATTTACATTGTTATAGTTTAGTAATTGAATATTAGTGGTTTTTAGCGATTTAGAAGATTTTATAGCGTGTCGGCTTAGTTTAACTTGTGACAGTTATAAACTAATTTTAACGCGCGATGCCGTCGCAGAAAGCGTCGTGTGTTAGGTGTGGGGTAAACCGGTGGTATTCGGAGTTTAAAGATTATGACGGCGGTCCTATGGCGGTTACCGAGAGATCAGTTTGTTTCTTTTGCGAGTTAAGGGAGGAAATAGTTGAAATAAAACGTAGCGTACGTGAGGTAAAGGAAACACTTGCAACGCTTGATGAAGGGAGGGGTAGGGCTACGGTAGACGAAAGCCGAACCAATACTAACGTTGAAGACATTCGTAATTTGAAGGGTGAGGTGCATAGTCTAGTTTCTAGTTTAGGTAGCTTATCCGGAAGGTTGGATAGAGTTGAGGAAGGGGTTAAGGTTGGTCCGAGAGTAGTAGATGGGGAGGGATTTAAAGTTAAGGGTAGAGCTAGGCCGCGTACGTTAGGTGATAGGAATCCCCCCCTATCGAGGTTTCGAACCCTTTCGCTCATTTGGAAAAGGACGTGAATGAGGGGGAAACTATTTTAATTGGGGATTCTTTAGTGCGCCATATGGACGCAGAGTTCGTTGAACGGCATCCAACCAAGAGGAGGGTGGTCTGTCTCCCAGGGGCCAGGGTTGACAGAGTTCGAGACGAAGTGGATAGGATTGACGTTGCCTCCCGTCACTCGATGTTGGTGACGATGGTAGGGGGCAACGACTCGTATAATAGGGTGTACCATTTTTGGGTCATTTTCAAAAAGTCAAGGTCCAGGAGTCTAATGTTGTGCCAAATGATGTCCTAAACACGAATTTAACAAGCATTTTCTAATCCAACAAATTTTGAATCCCCCACCCCCCTTGAAATTTTGCCCATCCCCTTTTCCTAAAAACCCCATTATCTAAAACACTATCAACTTTATCGAAAAATGTTATAGAATAAAAATGATTTAGAATCAAACGTTCTATTAGAAAAGTTCATTAAGATAGAAATTTACGTAATTGAAAATTTTCATTTTCTTTGTCCAAGAGCACCTTATTGTATTAATATAAAATAAGGTGCTTAAGTTACATTATTTATGAGTATATTGTGAGTATAATCCAAATTTAAAAATCCTTTTTTACATTGAATTTTAATAAACAAGCATTGTTTTTACTCTTATTGTTCTTTTCAGACTGCTTTATTTGAAAAATAAATAAAAAATGAGTCAAACAGCTACAAAACAGCATGACTTTATTCTTGGTCGCTTACAGGCTGATATTATGAGTTCATCAAAATTGTTTTACCATCCAATAAAGATGTTGTAAGCCATTTTATTTATTTACGGAGAATGCAGTATAAGGGTCCAAAAGTTACAAAAGATTCTACTGTTAATGAAGTTCTACAGAAGCTACTAATAATATGGCAAAAAGCATGCATTCCTACTATAGATATTAGTAAAAACCCTAAAGGCAGGAAGATGCTGTTAAATCTAGAAGAAATGCCTAATAATTTAATCAAGCACAAAAAAAGAGCAAGCTTTGAAAATGAACTCTCTAATTTCATGAAAATTATGGATTCCCTTTTTGACATCTCTTCTCAAAATGCCGTGAATAATCCAAAAAGACCGCATGAGAAACTGAGCCTCAGAAAGCATATGATATTTCATTCTTAGAAGATCAAAGAACAAAACGAGAAACATGTTTAGGTTTGCTAGATGCAGATTATGCATCAAAAGTACAGCGCAAGTACATTAGATTAGAGAAAGAGAAGAAACGCAAAGAGAAACATAAATCAGTGAAGCAAGTTACCGTAGACAATTAAACATAAAGAGGTCCTTTAAAGACCTACACATACATAACAAACTAACGAAAAAACAATAGGGCTTTTGTCGGTAACTCTCCATTGAAGTCTGCTGGAAATTTCCAACGGATGAGGGTATCAGGCATTCAACCCATAGCCCTATATAGTTTTTTCACATGGTGGCATGTATATGGGAAACGAACCCCTCTAAAATTTCCACTGACATACACAGTGGCTGACATACACAGTTTTTTCATATGGTGGCCTATGTAACTGGGGAACCGATCCCTTTTATCTTTACACTAACTGAAAACAAGGGCTTGTTCATTTAACAGGCATAACTCATTTTAGGTCCTATAAAAATAGGCTCAACATTAAGCCTATTTAATAGGTCCTACTCTTTAACTCAAAACAAAGCCTTGTTGATTTAAGAGGCTTAACTCATTTCAGGTCCTATAAAAAAGACCAATTTCAACATAAGCCTATTGAGTAGCCCCAACACATAAGCCTATTTAGTAGGCCCAGATCACTTTACCTTAACTAATAGGTCTAACATACTCATACACTAAAGGCCTACTTCAAGCACTACAATTTGAAATTTCAATATACAAAAAGCCTACCTCACAAAGTAGGCCCTACTCTTTACACTCAAGGCCTATCCTAACTAAAAACACTAAATTTAAAATTCAACCTGTGGTGTAGGTTATAAAATTTATTTCAGCAATTTAACTTACTCATAAGACTCATTAACATCCAAAATTAAACTCAGAACTGTAACATCACAAAAAATTAAACTCAGAACTGTAACATCACCAAATTCAACTCGGAACTTTAACATTACACAGACCTAAATCAATTGCACGAACTCAAACCTACACCCACCTAACACCTATTCGTAACCCCATTCTAAGTCCTATTTGACATATAGGCGCAACCTATTTTAAGTCCTATTTCATATATTGGCGCAACCTATTTAAGTCCTATTTGACATATAGGCGTAAGACATTCTAAGTCCTATTTGACATATAGGCACAACCTATTCTAAATCCTATTTGACATATAGGCGGAACACATTCTAAGTCCTATTTGACGTATAGGCGCGACCTATTCTAAGTCCTATTTCACATATAGGCATAAAACAGACAAGGCTTGATATAAGGGTCTCAAATGCAACATTTGAGGATCTTTACTCAGCCAAATTGGTTAACCTAACACAAAATCCAAAAATAAAACCCTACAACAAAGTACACATTTACGCACATACGTACGGTACAGAATATAAATATATACATACGACTCTAAACATACAATTCTTCTTTTAAGGAAGAATCACACAACAGATTTCATCAACAGACACATACATTCCTTGCAAACAGATTGGATTCCTTCAAAACCCCAAACCTTCCAGACCTTCCTGTAGGATACACAACATTTACTCAATCATAACTATGGGTATTGACTTCACTGGAGTGGTGAATCTAAGTTTTGAAGACCAACTGGATTCAGATGAATGCAAAACACACACACACACACACACACACACACACACACACACACACACACACACACACACACACACTGTACTTTTCCATGTGTCACAAACACAACAATCTGAACATAACCCAGGATCGGAGAGTAAAAGCTTTTATTGCTGCACTCTGATTCTGTGCACATAATTTGGTGCCGAAAATCATATGGGTAGACAGTGGCACATATAAACAAACTACTCTAAAGGGTTTTATGGCCTTCTTTGGCCATAGACAAACTACTCTACTCTAAAGGGTTTTATGGCTACCTTGGCCATAGCCCAACAGATCATCAAAGGATCTTGGCCTACCTTGGCCATAGCCCAACATATTCATCAAACGGCTGATGGCCACCTTGGCCATAGCCCAACATATTCATCAAACGGCTGATGGCCACCTTGGCGATAGCCCAACAGATCATCAAAGGGCCTTGGCCTACCTTGGCCATAGCCCAACCTATTCAACAAGGGGCTGATGGCCTCACTTGGCCATAGCCCAACCTATTCAACAAGGGGCTGATGGCCTCCCTTGGCCATAACCCAACCTATTCAAACAAGGGTCTTGTGGCCTCCCGTGGCCAGAGACCAAACAACAAGGGTCTTGTGGCCTCCCGTGGCCAGAGACCAAACAACAAGGGTCTTGTGGCCTCCCGTGGCCAGAGACCAAACAACAAGGGTCTTGTGGCCTCCCGTGGCCAGAGACCAAACAACAAGGGTCTTGTGGCCTCCCGTGGCCAGAGACCAAACAACAAGGGTCTTGTGGCCTCCCGTGGCCAGAGACCAAACAACAAGGGTCTTGTGGCTTCCCGTGGCCAGAGACCAAACAACAAGGGTCTTGTGGCCTCCAGTGGCCAGAGACCAAACAACAAGGGTCTTGTGGCCTCCCGTGGCCAGAGACCAAACAACAAGGGTCTTGTGGCCTCCCGTGGCCAGAGACCAAACAACAAGGGTCTTGTGGCCTCCCGTGGCCAGAGGCCAAACAACAAGGGTCTTGTGGCCTCCCGTGGCCAGAGACCAAAGAACAAGGGTCTTGTGGCCTCCCTTGGCCAGAGACCAAACAACAAGGGTCTTGTGGCCTTCCTTGGCCAGAGACCAAACAACAAGGGTCTTGTGGCCTCCCTTGGCCAGAGACCAAACAACACAAAAACAGCACAGGATTCAAAGCCCCAAGCCCTCCAGATCTACCTGTGGAGGAGTAACATTTACTCTACTAAAACTACGGGTATTGACTAGTCTGAAGTGGTAGGGGGTTTGAATACAGTACAAACTCTTTTAACCAAACAACACAACATGGAAGTACAGTACATTTCAATTAACTCACCAACGTAGAAGTCACTTTAAAACATAAATCGTTAACTAAGCAAAACATGACAAAACTCCAAAACAACATTAGTAAACCAGCATTTAAAAACTGGTGACTTATAAAATTTACACAGATAATGAGCAAAGTTAAAATGCTTAATAACTTCACTTTCATTCAATAAATTTCCTATACCAAGTGGAGTCAAACTAATTGACATAACTTTAACTAAACTTGAGAAGTTGGCCTCTTGAGCTTTTATATTTAAATAAGTCTTGAGTAACCTTTCTCTCCCTAAATTCCTACTTCATTCTTTTTAATCCATTTTACATGGTTTTACACAGTTTATCAAAAAATTTGATCTATAACGTACAAATTTTTCTCCGGCCCCTCCCAGTATATGGAAAAACTATACACGCTTACAAGAGTGGTTCCTTTACTTCTTAGTTAAATATAAATTATTAATTAATTGAATTAAATATCTATGCAAAATTGCCTCGGGATTGGCGACATATCCTAATGGGAATGAAATGATTGCCATACATACCTAGAACCAGTATGTAGGCGTCGGGCCTACATAACCACGAGAAACATTTATTATTTCGCGTGATCAAAATTTTCCATTGCTAACTCATGTAAATTACAAGAGAGAAGGAGTCAACGACCTTTGCCAAATCAGCAATTTATAATAAAAATACGAAGATTATATTATATCGGCTCGGCTCGGAGCTCTCTATGTTACAGCGAATGCTTTAAACAGGGAAGATGTGCTTTTGTCTTCCCTAAAGTTCTGAGTGAATTCCTTATAATATAAAACCTAATAACTATAAAAAGGATAGGCCTACACCTTCGGGTGTTTAATTAGTGACTGCCTATATTAGTTATAAAGTGTCAACTCGCAGTGTAGGCTCCATCGTAACGGCCCTACATCGAAGAAGACCGTCACGCCCTACATCGAAGCAAACGAAGGCCCAGCGAAAATATGGTGGGACACTTTCTTTCGTTCACATATAGGCATCTAAAATCCTGAGGCTAGAATTACCGGAAACAATTAAATATAAAGACGTCCTTTGAAGACCTACACATACATAACTCTCTAACGAAAAAACATAGGGCTTTTGTCGGTAACTCTCCACTGAAGTCTGCTGGAAATTTCCAACGGATGAGGGTATCAGGCAATCAACCCATAGCCCTATATAGTTTTTTCACAATATTCATTAAACTTTATATTAAAAATAGATTTTAATTTAGGGCTAACTTATTCATTTTTCGCCCTTTACAATTCAATAAAGGGAATTTTTCAAACCAACAAGTTATTTCAATCAAATTCCGTCTTAATATAGAAATTTATCTTTTAAACATATAAAATAGTAATTTAAAACTGCGCATACCATTAAAATATCTTATTTTCCACAGTAATGTTATGATATAGTTATAGTGTTTAGAAGGCAGTATATATATATATATATATATATGTATCCGAGGTAATCCACAAGATTAGTTGCCAGATCGCGCTATTTATTTAATTCGTATATATTTAATGGAGAGGAGATGCTCTCCGTACAATGAAGTTCCTTATTATGTTGGTATTGCCCACATTAATCGTGTCAGACCAATCCTTCTTAGTTATTTGTTTATGTCTCTTTATGTATATTTATTGGCAAGGTTAAGTAAATATGTGAAATAACTTTGTTTACCCGATACCAAATGATTTCTACATTTCAAACAGCATTCTTTATAAGGATTTATTCCAAACAATGAGTTATTTAAAAGAAATTCCGTCTTAAAATACAAATATATCTTTAAATCTTATTATAAACAATATTAATCTAACTTTATATTATATATATATGGTGTTCTACCAAGGTGAAAACATCTGCCTGTAGCACCACTTCGTCGTTACTGCATTATTTTTAATATAATTTAAAACCAGCTTTCAGGATCATATTAAAACTTACCTTACCCCCAATTATTATCATCACTAATATTTGACATGGAGTATGGGGCACAATAAACTTTTGCGGTACTTTCCTGTTATCCCGGACCCCAGACTTTTTGTCAGATTCGTACGCAGCTTGCCAGGTTGCTAAATTTCATTACCAATATTTTTTTTTAAATGTTAAGTAACTAACCAAACCTAACCTAACCTAACATTTAAAAATAAAAAAATTGGCAATGAAATTTGGCAATCTGGCAAATGGCGTCCGAATCTTTCAAAAAGTCTGGGGTCCGGTATGACAGGAAAGTACCACTTTTTCATGTAAAAGTAATTCTTACGTATATATATATATATATATATATATATATATATATATATATGATACACACAGACCGTGCATGGAACAAGGAACTCTTCTAGGAAAATTAAATCCACTATAGCCGAATAAGTAATGGTAAATGACAAATACTATAGTTTTTTCTTTTTGATGATGCTAGCCCGTCGCGGGCAACGGGTCACTAGCAAAGAGGTCCCAAAAATATAGCTTCCCTCACCAGCTATCTGCAAAGCAGATAGGATCCAGCTTTGGGACAGGATCTAGGGCAGGGGTGGGGAAACTTTTCAGTACCAAGGGCGAAAATCGATAACATAAACACCTCCGCGGGCGTCTGGCAAATTTTAAGCTTATATACAGCGTGTCCCAAAGAAATGTATACCCACTTTGTTCGATAATACCAGCTATGAGGATAATAAATATATTACTTTTTATATGTTTTTTAATAAAGAATTTTCTCCTGAATCTAAATATGTAATTATTTTTATTAAAAATTGAAGAACAAAAACGTTACAGATGTTTAAATTATAATTATTATTTTCGAGACTTCATGTGCGATATTTTCTAATATTTTAACCGACTCTTTTGAGATACTTATGTTTAGTGTTGATATTGAAGCATAAATGTTGTAATTATTAGTTAATTCAAAAAATTTACAAATTCCATGGTTAAATGACACTTTATCTAAGATGTTCGACGTCTTCCAGAACGTTGTTTTTGTAAGTTTTGCACAGTGCCGTCGGTTTCAAACTTATCTCGTATACGTGCAAAAATATTAGAAAATATCGCACATGAAGTCTCGAAAATAATAATTATAATTTAAACATCTGTAACGTTTTTGTTTTTCAATTTTTAATAAAAATAATTACATATTTAGATTCAGGAGAAAATTCTTTATTAAAAAACATATAAAACGTAATATATTTATTATCCTCATAGCTGGTATTATCGAACAAAGTGGGTATACATTTCTTAGAGACACGCTGTATATAAGATGTATTTTAAAAAGCTATTTGCTGGGCTGTAAATAAATAATTTTTAGTAAATAATAAATACCTAAGCGGGCGAATTGAAATTAGCTCGTGGGGGAAATTTCGCCCGCGGGCGAGGGTTTCCCCACCCCTGAATTCTAGGGTTTAAAGCAGCCTAGCTCAGCTACATTTAGAACCTCAATATAAGCAAAAGACTCGCTGCCTTCACGTCAGAGTGAATACATCAAAGAAAAAGGGGGTAACTGTTATATTTTTAGCCAAAAACCAAAACTTAAACCTCAACTTGCAGAATTGAGCGTCCACTTTTCAAGGCACATAACATGTCCGTTTCATGATGGGAATGAACTCAGAATGGTTCCCTGAGGTTTTTTATGATACACACAGACCGTGCATGGAACAAGGAACTCTTCTAGGAAAATTAAATCCACTATAGTCCAAATAAGTAATGGTAAATGACAAATACTATAGTTTTTCTTTTTCATGATGCTGCCCGACGCGGGTCACTCGCAAAGAGGTCCCAAAAATATAGCTTCCCTCACCAGCTATATGCAAAGCAGATAGGATCCAGCTTTGGGACAGGATCTAGGATCATAGAAAACCTCAGGGAACCATTCTGAGTTCATTCCCATATATATATATTATATATATATATATATATATATATATATATATATATATATATATACACTCGTTACCGTGACTGAAATACATAACATTATTTTGTATGTTTTATACCCAATTGCGATTTTATATACGTCTGTGCTAAAAATTCAATCTTTTAGCACAGAGAAAACTATTATTAAATAGTTCATCCTGCTAAAAATTCAATGTATACACACGGAATTTCACTTCATTTATGCAGCCTACTGACAACAGTATAAGAAGCGTAAAGATAACTCAAAGCCACAAGGGACTATGTAGGTTATCCCTGTATAAAATAAGAACCAAATCACCTCAAATTCATACTGTAATGTTTTACTTTATAATACAATAACTGTACAAAGAATCCCAGCTGTTTACAAGGTTTCCCCTGAAAACACTTTAAACCATACCTCAGTCAATAGATTATAAAGACTTAAACCTTTATTTCTGAATGTATGTGGGAGGTTAATTAAATATATGAAATAACTTTGTTTACCCATACCAAATAAACTTCAATATATATATATATATATATATATATATATATATATATATATATATATATATATATATATATATATATATGTATATATATATATATATAGTAGCGTATTCCAGGCTTTAATTAAAAGCCTCTGTACCGCTTAGAAGATTAATCTATAAATTTAAATCTTACAGCATTAAAGGAAATATACTGAACTGGATTGAACATTTTCTGACTGATAGACGCCAATGTGTGTGTCTGTTAATGGTTCTAAATCATGATGGAAAAAAGTACACAGTGGAGTGCCTCAAGGATCAGTTCTTGGGCCAATCCTCTTCATATTGTATATAAACGATCTACCAAGTAATATAAATTCTCATTGTAAAATCTTTGCTGATGACACTAGAGTATACAAGCTCTTCGACTAACAAATGACCTGAATATCCTAATCCATTCGTCGGAAGTTTGGAAATTGCAATTCAACGTCGGTAAATGTAAAGCTATGCACTCAGGAATTAGTAATAACAGAAACACATACTATATGAATGGAACCCAATTGTCCGTCACTGAAATTGAGAAAGACCTGGGAGTTACATTAACTTCAGATCTTAAAGTGCACAAATATGTCTCACAAATATTAAAGAAAGCCTCCCAAGTCGTAAGTATAATAAGATCAACTTTTGAATACTTAGACTCAAATGCAGTTCTGATTTTATATAAAACTTTTATAAGACCACATCTTGAATATGCAGTTCAGGCATAGTCACCCTACCTAAAGGAAGACGTCACTGAGCTAGAAAATATACAGAGAAGAGCAACAAAATAGCCCCGGAACTAAAGAATTTAACTTATGAGGAAAGACTAAGGGAACTGAAACTTACCACACTGGAAGAAAGAAGATCAAGAGGAGACTTTCAAGATCATCAGAGGAATTGAAGACATCCCAGCAAGTAATTTATTTACAATGAATCAAAGAAATGAAAGCAAAATCTATAAGAAACAGTGTAATAAAGACATTAGAAATCATTTCTTCACACAAAGAGTGATTAATACTTGGAATGACATGATCGATTTTGATAAAACTATCCTGAACGTGAACACTACAAATTCGGTAGTTACGTATTATCGGAACTACCAAACTGTTTATTATGTATTTTTGCTCTCGTCATTTTCGTTTAAACTAACGAAAATATCACAACTTAACCTAACCAATCATCAAGGGCGTACAGTTGACCTAACCTGGCATTCAATTAACCTAACCTGGCATTCAATTAACCTAACCTGGCATTCAATTAACCTAACCTGGCATTCAGTTGACCTAACCGGGCATTCAGTTGACCTAACCGGGCATTTTCCGTTTTATGAAGACAAAGCACTGGATGTTTTTGTCAATTACGCCGTTATTCTCTCATCTTTAACTTGCCCGAAATGTGACAGTGAGTGACTAATACGAAAAGATCAGAAGATATTTAGGTGAAATAACCAATATTAACCTGTTAGGTTAATTGAATGGCCAGTTAGGTTAATTGAATGGCCAGTTAGGTTAATTGAATGGCCGGTTAGGTCAACTGAATGGCCGGTTAGGTCAACTGAATGGCCGGTTAGGTCAACTGAATGCCCGGTTAGGTCAACTGTACGCCCTTGATGATTGGTTAGGTTAAGTTGTGATATTTTCGTTAGTTTAAACGAAATTGACGAGAGCAAAAATACATAATAAACAGTTTGGCAGTCCCGATAAGAATAAATATGATAAATACATAAAACAAATTGCCAACTAAAATAGAAATGATAGTTTAAATAACTTGAATGTATGCAGAGGCGAGCAAAAAGCCCTAATAAGTCCATAACTTTAACTAGTTTATTATTACTGGTAAGTTTTACCGATAAGTCTAAATGAGATCAGAGGACATACAGGGTGTCCCATAAGTCCGGCATCATAGGAAAAATAATAAAAAAAGGAAAAACAAAAGCTTTTATTTACAGAACGTGTTCAGTATGTCCACCATTGTTTTCAATACACAAATTCAGACGTGATACCCAGTCAGCAAGCACACGGTGAATGATGTCAGGAGTAATGGTGTTACATGCCCCAATAATGCGCTGCCGCAAATGTTCAACACTCCTAATTTTCTCTGCGCTTTCAAGTGGCCCCAGAGATGAAAATCTAGTGGCGTGAGATCCGGGCTTCCAGCTGGCCATTCCACAGGCCCTCGACGTCCTACACAATGACCAGGGAATTGTTGGTACAGGTATTCCCTTACTTGGGCGCTGTAATGTGCAGGAGCGTCGTCTTGCTGGAACCATGTTGGGAAATTTCCTTCTTCGTTCAAGACACTGGGAAGTGCTGATTCCTTGAGCATCCGTAGGTAGGTGCCTCCAGTGACATGTTCATCGAAAAAGAGGGGGCCTATGATGCGATCCTTCCAAATGCCACACCATACCATCACCCGAGATGCACCTTGTTCCTTTGAAGAGGTATACCAGTGAGGGTTGTTTTGAGACCAGGAGCGGGTGTTCTGTCGATTTACCTCACCATTTCCATAAAAAACAGCCTCGTCACTGAACAGAATGGTGGACGGGAAATTGGCATCCCGAGCATATGGCCTGTAGAAAGAGAAAAATATGAATTATGGTTTGTAAAAATAGAAAAATATGAATTTCTCCTATGATGCCGAACTTATGGGACACCCTGTATATTGGATCTTTTGGGTTTGACGGCCTGTAATATTTTTTAACATTACTTGTTTTTTATTGTCCAGTTTTAATCGAGGATTTCAAAAATAACATTCATGTTTTAGAGAAACAAATAGTGAGGCAGTTATACATTTTAGTTTAGAGAATATCTATATATATACGCTTTAAGATTCTAAACTCCCTGAAAGTTTTGGGTCAACTGTACGCTCATGACGATTGGTTAGGTTAAGTCATGATATTTTCGTTTGTTTTGACGGTAAACTAACGAAAATATCATGACTTAACCTAGCCAATCGTTAACCTAGCCAATCTGTTAAC
Organism: Bathynomus jamesi; assembly: GCA_023014485.1. Taxonomy (NCBI): domain Eukaryota; kingdom Metazoa; phylum Arthropoda; class Malacostraca; order Isopoda; family Cirolanidae; genus Bathynomus; species Bathynomus jamesi. Next base: position 1,987,339 of record JAJOZX010000049.1, read on the forward strand.
CTAACTGGGCATTCAGTTAACCTAATCAGTTGGTAGAGTCTAGAACAGCGCTCTTCAACCTGGGCGATATCGTCCACTAGTGGGCGATTTGAGCTTTTAGGTGGGCGGCAAGAAAATTTATAAAATTCTTGTAAAATTCAACAAAATTTACAATATTGTAAAGTAAACCGAAAACTCTATTGAAAATCTGCTAGCTAAGTTAAATTCTAATCAGTGCCGTGAATAAGATAAAAGCCAATGCAAAAAATGATCGAATGTTTCGTCAGTTGTGTCATGACAATGATGAACAATTTGTTAGGTTATTATTACACACAGAGGTCCGATGGCTCTCGAAGGGTGCATGTTTAACTCGTTTTGTTGAACTATATGAGAGCGTAGTGCAGTTTCTAGAAGACCAAAATGAAGTTGATCTTAGCCAAAAGTCAAAAATGATAAAAAATGATGCTTGTTATTTGGCAGGAATATTTAAGAAATGCAATGATTGTAATTTGCAGCTTCAAGGAGCCAATATGACACTCATGAACTGTCAAAAAGTTCTCATTATTCATTGAAAAGCTGCATTTATTCTGTCACAATCTTTCAAAAAGGGAATTTCACCAGTTTCCAGAATTGTTATCTATTACGGATGACATAACAACAATTGATACACAAAGGTTTATTGATCATCTCAATAAACTTAAAACGGATTTTGAAACTCGATTCAGTGATGTTTTAACCATGGAAGTATGTGATTGGATGGTAAACCCGTTTACTGCAAATGATACTGAAGCTGATGTAACATGTCAAGAGGAGCTATTAGAACTCAGATATGATGAGGAAAGCCAGGGAAATTTCAATAACGGTGGTTATATGCAGCTTTGGCAAAATAAAAAGATGTCAAATGTATATCCCAATATGTGGAAAAAGATTTTTAAATTACTGATCGCTTTTCGTACTTCGTACCTAGTTGAATCAGGTTTTAGTGCTGTGAATCACATTCTTACCAAAAACAGGAATGCTTTAAAAATCACTGAAAGAGGGGACATTCGTTTGTTCCTCACCAAATTCGACCAAACATTCGGAATTTAGTTTCCAAGCATCAAGCACAAGGATCTCACTAAATTAAAGGTAAATGCATAATGTTTTATTATATAATATATATAATGTACCATACATAATTTTTAATATGTTTGTTGGATTTTTAATTTTGGTGGGCGGTTGGCTAATTTATCTCACATAAAAATAGTAAAAGTGGGCGGTAGGCATAAAAAGGTTGAAGGGCACTGGTCTAGAATTTGACGGTCCCGTAGCCATGACTCGTTTTTTTCCGCTGGCTGTCAAACCAAAAAGATCCCAATACGATTTAAAAATATATATTTTAAATTTGTTAAATTGCATATAACTGCCACACTAGTTGTTTCTCTAAAACAGGGGTGGGGAAACCCTCGCTCGCGGGCGAAATTTCGCCCACGAGCTAATTTCAATTCGCCCGCTTAGGTATTTATTATTTACTAAAAATTATTTATTTACAGCCCAGCAAATAGCTTTTTAAAATACATCTTATATACAGCGTGTCCCAAAGAAATGTATACCCACTTTGTTCGATAATACCAGCTATGAGGATAATAAATATATTACTTTTTATATGTTTTTTAATAAAGAATTTTCTCCTGAATCTAAATATGTAATTAGTTTTATTAAAAATTGAAAAACAAAAACGTTACAGATGTTTAAATTATAATTATTATTTTCGAGACTTCATGTGCGATATTTTCTAATATTTTTGCACGTATACGAGATAAGTTTGAAACCGACGGCACTGTGCAAAACTTACAAAAACAACATTCTGGAAGACGTCGAACATCTTAGATAAAGTGTCATTTAACCATGGAATTTGTAAATTTTTTGAATTAACTAATAATTACAACATTTATGCTTCAATATCAACACTAAACATAAGTATCTCAAAACAGTCGGTTAAAATATTAGAAAATATCGCACATGAAGTCTCGAAAATAATAATTATAATTTAAACATCTGTAACTTTTTTGTTCTTCAATTTTTAATAAAAATAATTACATATTTAGATTCAAGAGAAAATTCTTTATTAAAAAAACATATAAAAAGTAATATATTTATTATCCTCATAGCTGGTATTATCGAACAAAGTGAGTACACATTTCTTTGGGACACGCTGTATATAAGCTTAAAATTTGCCAGACGCCCGCGGAGGTGTTTATGTTATCGATTTTCGCCCTTGGTACTGAAAAGTTTCCCCATCCCTGCTCTAAAACATGAATGTTATTTTTGAAATCCTCGAATAAAACAAAACTAGACAATAAAAAACAAGTAATGTTAAAAAATATTACAGGCTGTCAAACCGAAAAGATCCCATATATTTTATATTTCAGAAGTACAAACATGAAATACTGTTTTCCTTAAAGAATTTTGCGTTATTTTCTTGGCTTATTTCAATCCAAATAAGCTTACAACACCCCGACACCGTTAACAGTATATAATATACATGCGTATACGCGCGCACACACACACACACACATATATATATATATATATACAAAGGTGGGCAGGACCGAGTTCCAAAAGGACCGAACTCCAGGAACTCGGTCCTTTTTAAGGACCGTGAGTGGGAAAGTCGGTCCTTTTCTCAGTGAGGACCGAAATGAGGAGCGACGGTCCATTTTTAAGCAATTCCGGACGGTCCTGTCCGGACGGTCTTTTTTAGTGATTGAAAGACTTGTTCATCAAGTTTAACACGCCTATCCCATCCAGTGCCGCCGTGGAGAGGCTCTTCTCTTTGGGGAAGGACGTCCTCAAGCCGAAAAGGTCAGGGCTCAGTGACAGCCATTTTGAAATGCTAGTCTTCTTGAAGGGAAACTCAAGCATTTAACTTAATAACTTTTTTTCATCATTTATGTATTGTATTAATTATAATTTACGTTAATAAAATTAAAGATTTCCGGTGTCTTTAATTTCATTTTTCATTTTAATCAAATTTTTCACTTATATTATATATAAGCCTTATAAGGACCGAGGACCGAGTCGTTCCTAGGTCCTATCTTCAGAAAGGACGGTGACCGGGACCGTCGGTCCAGTTTGAGGCAAAGACCGGGACCGTCGGTCCTTTTCGAGGCCCGGGTGCCCACCTTTGTATATATATATATATATATATATATATATATATAAATTATATGAAACGCGATAAAAGATAACTAAGTTTGTGCTAAAATTTCCATTTTTTATATATCCAGCTGAAAGAAAACTGGCTGTTCAGTTCTTGTTTAGGGTAAATCGTGTTTAGCGAGATTCTTTTTGTACAATGGACATGTATTCGAAATGTATAAAAAAATTTTATCAACAATCTTTCTAGTTCCACTCATGACTAGCACCTATTTACATTTCTGTAATTACGGTAATACTTCTCGAATTTACCGTTTGTTAGCAGCTTCCTATTTTTTTCTCGTAATAATCCGTTCTTTTCACTTTTCAGTGAATAAGGGGTTCCAAAAAACCTTAGCCCCCCCCCCTATTTGCAGCTTACATGTTTACTTATATCGAAATAGCTTTTAGTGATTATAAAAATATATAAAATTCTTTATTTATTGAAGGTATTAAAATTACTCTAGCTGATAAAGTGATAATATAATGGCTTCTCAATTAAGTGGTGATTTCCTGTTAGCAGTTTACTGGATAACACTGAAGAAGTATTGCAAAACCTGCCGTGTTGTTGGCAATTTGCTACCACTGATGGAGGACGACGGTTGGCCAACTAAAAAAAATTCCGAGGCCGATCTTAGAGAAGGTAGCGATGTTATTTTCGCCTTTCCTTTTGATGACTCTCTATTTGTAGCTTCAGGAGTTCTTTCAGTTATGGTTGCCATCGATTTGTCCATGACAAAGGATGAGGAACTCAGACAGAATTTCAAAATGTTATGATCTGCAAAAAAAGAAATAGGTTAGGTACCTGGCACAGGCATAGTGCATTTTCTAATTACCTATATACATTATACATTCCGCCCGGGTATGGTGACTCATTTTTTTGAAAAGTATAGGTGATCGTGGTTTTTCCCATTATTTGGCACTATACTAGCACATTGGTATTACCTGTATACAGGCACAACCTTTAAACCGTTAGTCGTATGACATTGGCAGGCACACGAAACGACTTCTCTCATTAAGAGGATTCAGAAAACATCCCTACTTAATGATTTATCTTGATTCAGTAAAATGTTAAAAAGTACTTATTTAAAAAAAAAAACTAGTAATTTCAAGGTCGATGCGAGACCCCTAAATATTGATCAATTTTTGTAAAAATGGTACCAATGTGCTAGTATAGTGCCAAATAATGGGAAAAACCACGATCACCTATACTTCAAAAAAAAAATTGAAAAGTGGGCCACCCTAATGTTCATGGGTTGCCAAAAAGTTGCGAAGAAGTGAGGACTTCGTCAAAAGAAATTGGAGTAAAACTTTGGATGAATGTGAAATGGATACAACCCAATCTGGGCGCCCAAATTTGCCACTCTCTCAGGAAACAAAGGACATCATTGAAAGCGGTACGCGTAAGCGGAAAAACAGCTGTGCTGAACTTTCTAGAGAGATCGAAGTGTTGAGAGGAAAGATCGTTAGTAGTGAGATCATTCGACTGTACCGTCATAGGCAAGGTTTAAAGCCTTGGCATGAACTTCCAAAGCCAAGAAAAACTCAACTTAACATCGATGACAGAATGTGGTTTGCCCATTATCTTGAAGATTGGGATGTGGATGATTTCATGCATTTAGCTGTCTCCGATGAATTTTTTGTTTACGTAACACGTCAGCCTAACTACCAAAATGATCGAGTGTGGACCACAACACCAGATGAAATCGATGACAATGAACATTATCGCAAATTATTAAAAAGTCCAGACTGTGTTGGTGTGTTTGTTTTGTTCACTGCAAAGAAGCTCATGTGGGTGCTGAAGCCAAATGGTCAGAGTTGGGATGGACAGTATTTTCGTGATATTATTCTATCCCAGCATGTCATTCCTTTTCTAAGAAACCCAAACAATGTTATGGATGTGGATCAGGTCACACTTCTGCACGATAAGGCCCCCTGCTTTAAGGCATTAGCCACTCAACAGTTGTTGCGGAACCATGAGATCGATTTCTTTGGAAATGAAGAATGGCCAGGAAATTCTCCTGACCTGAACGTCTGTGAACACATTGAATCAGTTATAAAGGACAAGGTTGAATGTCTCTTGTTTCAAGAACCTGCAGCAAATCGATTTTCGAAGGATACAATGACGCAACACATTGAAACTGTTTTAGCAAATTTGCGTAACGATCAAGATCTATTCACATCACTTTTGACAAGCTACCCAAAACGAATTCAGGCTGTCTTGGAAGCCAATGGCGGGAACATCAAGTTTTAATTGTTTCTCATTAAATGCAGGATTACATTCTCTTTTGTAAGGTATGTTTAGTTTTACTGTACCTCTAATGGTTTAGGCCATGGGCGGGGGGGCTAAGGTTTATTGGAGCCCCGTATTATATATAAGATTTAGCCGTCACTCGACCAGAGGAAGGGAAGTGCTTGAACCCCGTTTCTACGAGCACTGTGCTCCCTGCCTGATCTTTTTCCATCTCTCATTTACCTATGAACAGTCAGGCATACTCTCAAGCACACGCATTTCTATCTATTCCTTACATCACACACATGCATCTTATACTAGGTGTGTCAATTTTAGTAAAGTCAACAATTCAAAAACTACTAATGCTCAAATGATGTTATATTATCTAGCAAACTTAGAAATATCTTTAGTGTTGTTTAAAAAGGCCATTTACCTACTTATATTTGACCATAAAAGTTTGAAATATAACCTAAATATGACTGTAGCATCGTATATCAATGTGCCATTGATATGTGTGGTCAACTTTGGTTATTTTTGGTGTGCAGTATGGTTTCTAAGTTTTACATAGTCACAAATGCTGGAGCTTTGATTGTGAATGCATGTGTTTTCCAGCCTTTTTGACAATTTTGATTACTTCGTAATGTAAATATTGTGTAATTCAAATTATTAGAAATGTTATGTGTGACCCAAACTTTCTGTATATTTTGATATGATAGATATATGAAATTGTCATTACTTTGAATAATTAAGTATTGTACCTATAACAGCACAACCTTTTATCTGAGCTTATAGGAAGATATTAAGAATTTCAATTAACTTAATTTTATGTAATCATAACACTGGTCAACAAAGATTTTTCATCAGAGTAAACTTTGTGGTGGCTGGATAGCATTTTTCACGCTGATTCCAAAACTGCATTCAGATCTTTTCTAGCACGTATAGTTTTCAAGATGAAGGCATATATATAACTACACAGATTTAACCATTTTAAATAGGCAAAATACTAATATTTCAACATTTGATTGTGTTTATTTTATTGTGTTTTTTTAGTTTATTCATCTTATTTATTTCAATTTTCTTAATTATACATCTTATGTATTTCAGGTGTGAGCTTTTACGTCTAGCAGCATTGTGATTCAGGCAAGAACGCCGTGCTTTGTGTGTCAGAAGATCAGTCCAGTCCAAGAACTTGTTGTGTCAAGTTGGTGTACATTTTTTTTTAATTTATAGTTTGCTCAGGTCAGTCAACATGCCTCGACAATGTAAGAATGACCCCGACAAGTTCTGTTTCGTATGCGGCCAGTTGACAACTAAAACACAGCGACGAAGTATTACAACCGACATTAAGAAAATATACAAGCTATACTTTGGTTGCCATCTAGGTGACCAAGATAAACCATGGGCGCCACATCAAATCTGTTCTGGCTGTTCAAATGGATTAAGTGATTGGCTTAACAAAAAGAAAGCTTCAATGCCATTTGCCATACCCATGATATGGAGGGAGCCGAGAGATCATCATGAAGACTGTTATTTTTGTAGTGTGAACTTAATGGGGTTTTCTGCCAAGAACAAACACCAGATTGTATATCCAAACTTGGATTCAGCACGTAGACCAGTAAAACATGATGAAACATTGCCCATTCCAATTCCCCCAAGTGATAGGCTAGATTCTATCATAGATGACATGGAAAGTGATGAAGGTGCAACTGGCGTTTCCGGATCATCTACAGAATCAGAGTACACTTTTGAAGGTAGACATTTAGAGCCTAAAAAGTTAACCCAAGGACAGTTGAATGATCTTGTTAGAGACTTATCGCTGTCTAAAGAGAAATCAGAGCTTCTCGCCTCAAGACTAAAGGAGAACAATTTACTTGAGAACAATGTTCGTATTAGTTACTACCGAAAGCGGAATTTTGAATTAACAGCATTCTTTTCAGTAGACGGTCCTCTCTGTTATTGCCATGACATCAATGGACTATTTACAGCCATATCTCAGACGTATGTGGCATCCGAGTGGCGCCTCTTTATTGATTCGTCGCAGAGAAGCCTGAAAGCAGTTCTTTTGCATAATGGTAATATAATGCCATCCATCCCCATTGCCCATTCCGTCCGTCTAAAAGAGACATATGACAATATGGATATACTACTGAAGGCAATCAAATACGACAGTCATCAATGGAATGTTTGTGGAGATCTAAAAGTTATAGGAATGCTTATGGGTATGCACTATGCAGTCAGGATTCACAAAATTTTGTTGTTTCCTTTGCCTGTGGGACAGTCGCGCCACTATAGAACATTACACCAAAAGTGACTGGCCACTTAGGTATACATATGTCCCAGGGATAAGCAATGTCCAGTCTGTCCCTTTAGTGGATCCCCAAAAGATCTATCTGCCACCTCTTCACATTAAAGAGTCAATTCTGAAAGGTTCCAATACCTTTCAAGGAAATTTCCGAAGGTTACTGCAGCAAAATTGAAGGAAGGAATTTTTGTTGGGCCACAAATAAGGGAGGTTTTGAATGACACTGGATTTGAAAAAGTCCTAAGTCCGCTGGAATTGAAGGCTTGGCTGGCGTTCAAATGGATATGTGAAAACTTTCTTGGAAGCAACAAGTCACCTGCGTATAAGGATGGAGTCAAGAACCTCCTTGATGCCTTCAAAGAAATGGAGTGTCGAATGTCGTTAAAAATTCACTTCCTGCATTCCCACTTAGATTTCTTTCCTGAAAACCTTGGTGCAGTGAGTGACGAGCAAGGAGCGCGCTTCCATCAAGATATTCAGATGATGGAGAAGCGCTACCAAGGATATTGGAATGAAAGCATGATGGCGACCATTGTTGGATGCTGTATCGTGACAATCCAGGCCAAATTTACAAAAGGAAATCACACTCACAGCGCTTTTAATAAAATAATGTATATATTCTTTATTTATAAGTACATTGAATAAGGTATATGATGTATTTGTTGTTTAGCATTCCTAAGTGTGATCTATACATCCATAAATTTTCTTATAGCAATATCAAAAACTTAAAAATATAAAAACCAGTGTATCTATATAACTATACGTGCTAGAAAAAACATAAAACCAGATTCGGAATCAGCGCGAAAAATGCATTAAGAAAAGTGTGATCATGTTTGTGATGAGAAAAAAAAGTTTCATTTTGTTGGCCAGTGTAATTAGTATGCCTATCCAAATTTCAATGACATTTCTTTTGTTCACAGCTCCACAGGATGAGTCAGAAAGAGATCAGAACCCGAAGCAAATCAAGTTGTCACCTAAGTCATCTGGTGGGGACTGGGAAGGAACTTCCCCTGCTGAGGTGCCCACAGCCAGAGATCTGCTGAAGTGCCCACAGCCAGAGATCTGCTGAGATATGGTTTGTTGAGAAGAGAGATGAGTGAGGAAGACAGGAGGAATTACCCAGTTAATGACCTGAATAACAACGGCATTGTTCCAGGGCTACTGGCTCAGTGGAGAAAGGCCAACGCTCTATTCACAGGACCTGTAATCAACACTGAGGTCAGGATCAGGGCTAAAGTGAAGGCACTGTGGGATGAGGCAGTGAAGGTGTCCATTGGTAATGTGAAGCTAGAGGTCAAAGATAGGTTCATGATGAAACTGGACAAATTGGTGGACATCCTGACCTGTCACTGTGTGATCAGGAGCTGCAGTGAGCTTAGGTGCAACCCTGTCTGCAACAGTGAGGTTCACACTGACTGCAGCTGCAGGAGCGAGCAGAAGATACCAGTGCAGGAGCTTGCTTTATTAAAGGTCAGAGAGAAAAGGTGGGAAGTGTGGGGGCACACCAGATGGGACTAGCTGATCACCCTGAGACCAGGAGACAGGAAGCAGTGCTGCAGAGACAGGAGCAGAGAAGGAAGGCAGAGGAGGAAAAAGGCAGAGGAGTCAGCCAAGAAAGAAGAGGAGTTGAGGGAGGAGTCACTGCTGGAGATGGAGTTGGAGGAGACTGGAGATATACTGGAGGAGGCAGGGAGGAGAGAGGAGGACGAAGACTTCATACCAGAGGCTGCGACAACTTCTTCCTTACCTGTGGCTAAGAAGAAGAAATACAACACTGAAGATATCACCAACAAAGCTCTGGCTAGCTTGAGACATCACACTGGGCTGAGAGAGACTGCAGAGATTGCCACTGCTGCCTGGATTGATGTTGGTCTTATCACAGAGTTTGACGCAGTACTGGTGATTGACCACAAAAAGGTAAGGAGGGCTCAGGAGAGACTGACTAAGGAGCTGATCAAGAAATTTGATAAAGAGATCAGGGAAAATGGCATCACCTGTATCTTCTTTGATGGGAAAAGAGATGACAACAAAGTGATGATGGAAGCTGAGGGCAGTGACAGGCAGTTTCCTGGCCTCATTAAGGAAGAACACTACACAGTGTGCAATGAACCAGGTGGGAAATATTTGTGGCATTTTGTACCAGAGGAAGCTGCAGAGGAGAAAAGTCATGCTGAGGTCATTGCTGATAATCTGGTGAACTGGCTAAGAGAGAGAGGAGCAGACCAGACCCTTTTGGCCATAGGAGGTGACAGTACTAATATGAATACTGGCTGGGAGGGATGAATAATGCATTATGTGGAGGCCAAGCTTAGCAGGAAGTTGGTGTTGATTGTCTGTGACTTGCACACTGGGGAGCTGAGTCTCAGACACCTGGTGACTGCACTGGATGGCAAGACATTGAGCAACAAGAAGTGGTCTGGGCCACTAGGTAAGATGTTAGACACTGCCACTGAGCTGGAGATCAACCCAAAGTTCACGAGGATCATTGTTGGTCCTCCTCTACCCCATCTCAGTCAAGAGGTAGTCAAGGACCTCAGCACAGACCAATTATATGGCTACAGAATCATCACTGCCATCAGATCGGGAGAGGTACCTCAGAGTCTAACTCTCCTGGAGATTGGGCCAGTCTGTCACAGTAGGTGGGTCACCACGGCTCTAAGGTTCTGCAGATTGTGGATTTCCAAACATGGGCTGAAGGGTAGGAACCTGAAGAATCTGATGATAAGTGTGGAATTCATAGTGGGAGTCTACATGCCAAACTGGTTCAACATCAAGTTAAATCACAGCTGAGTGGAGGGTCCCAGGCATGTACTGTACCAGCTGGAGCTGCTCAGAAGTCAGAAGAAGGAGGTGATAGGAATGGTGATGCCTACAGTGAAGAGATTAGCCTGGTATGCACACTCTGAGGCTGTGCTCCAGGCCATGCTTTGCAGTGATGTGGAGGAGGAGAGGAGGGAGGCAGTGAAGAGGATACTGGAAATCAGAGGTGAAGGAGATGAGGACACACAGGTAGGAGACTGCAGTGTCAGACCCAGGAATACTCCTGACATCAACCTAGATGCCACCAAACTCTCGGAGCTTATTGACTGGAACTCTGGCGTGACTGAGCCTCCTCTGACCTGCTCCCTCACCACTGCTGCAATCAAGGAGTTTCTGGATAGACCAATGGAAGTTCCTGCATGGCCCACACACACACAGTCAGTAGAGAGGTGTGTAAGGATGACAACTGAAGGAGCACAACATGTTTACTCACAAGAGAGGAGGGAGGCGTACATCAGTGGCCAGGTGGCCAGTAGGGAGCTCATATCCAGGAACAAGAGCAAGGCAGACATGGCATCCTTGGCAAAGTTCAAGAAACCTATCTATATTTCCAAGTTTCAATATTGAAATACAATCAAAATGTCTTTAATTGTATGTATGTAAAATGTAGTTATATATGGTAGTTATATATGAATTTCTTGTCTATCTGGAGCATAATATGCAGTTTAAGTTCCTCATTTCTACCATATCTCAAGAGCTGAAATTTCTCAGTGTTAAATGTCATATTGTTGTCTTCTGACCATTTGTATATTTTGTTTGTGTCCCTCTGCAAGGCCTCCACTTCGTTTGCATCGCTGAGTCTTCTGCTGATCTTTGTATCGTCCGCAAATGATGTTACTATACTGTTGCTATTTACTCCACTGTCTATGTCTGTTAGCATGATAATGAACAGGAGTGGGGCTATCACTATACCTTGTGGTATTGAGCTGCGTACTTCTTATTCTGATGATGATACACCTTGAATTTTGACCACCTGTAGTCGTTTTCTGAGGAAGTTGTAGATCCATTTTCCCACTTTGCCTGTTATTCCCATGTTTCATTTTATGTGCTATTATACCATGATCGCATTTGTCGAAAGCTTTAGCAAAATCCCTGTATATGACATCATATTTTTAATTGCCTTGAAGTGCATCTAGGATATTGTTATAATGCTCTATAAGTTGTGATAGGGATGATCTTCCTGATCGAAATCCCTGTTGATTTTCGTTGAATCTTTCCAATGTCTCCAAGAAGTCATACACTTTCTCTCTGACTATTCTTTCAATTATTTTGGTGAGGTGGAACGTCAATGATGCTGGTCTATAGTTCTTTGCTTTGCTTGAGGTCTATCCACTTCTTTATATATAGGGACAATGTCTGCTCGTTTCAAGAAGCTCGGTGTTTACCCAGTGTCTAGGGATCTTCTCCATATCCAGTATAAGGGTGTAGCTATTTCATTTTTACAGTTTTTAATCAATAGTGCGTTCCATTTGTCCAGACCCGCAGCTAAATGTGATTTCATTTGTCCTATAGCTCTCGCTACATCTTCTGGAGTAAAATCAAAGTCTGTTATACACTCTCCTTGCAATTTCTCCTTGAAGAATGCATCTATGTCAGGTATCGCTTTGTCACTTTTTAGGGTACTGAAGACTGATTCATACTGGGCTCTCAATGTTTCAGATATTTCTTTTAGATCGTCTTTTATTTCATTATTTCGTTTCCTTAAGGGCCCGATAGTAGCGCGCGTTTTTGTTTCCTTTTTCGCATTTTCGCATAGCTGTAGAATTATTTTCGATTTTCCTTTATTGCTTCTACCGCCTTTTCCTCTTCCCTCTCTGTATGACCCTTTATCAGAGTTTGTATTTCCCAATCGATTCTCACCAGTTTTTATTGCATTACTTTCCTGGCATTGTTGTCTCCGTAATTAGCTAACTTCTTCGCTACTCTCTTTCTTTTGCGGAATATTTTTCTCTTTTGCCTCTCCAGCCAGTTCCTCTTTTCTTTTGGCTGTGTTTTCAGAGCATATTTTTCCAAAATTCTCAGCGTATTTTCTCCCAAGGTTGTTAGCATTTCCTCAGTTGTTTTATTCTCTAAAACTGTTCTCCACTCTATTTGGGCCATGAATGATCTGATTTCTTCCCAATTTATGGTCTTGGAGTTCAAGTTAAAAGCCCCAACTTTGCTTCTTCCTTCCGTATGTGTATTGTCTTTTAAAGTTATCGCCATATTTGTTGATAACTCGATTATATTGTGGTATGAGATAATAGTTGGCATTATTTTTATAACGGCAATCAAGTTCGTGTAATTTGTGAATACCATATCTAGGCAGTTATTTTTCCTGGTATTTTCTGTTATCTCCTGTGTCAGCATAAACTCGTTTTTGAGAGCCATCAGCATTTTTGCTTACTCCTTATCCTCTCTTGTGCCTCCCTTATCTTGCTGTATAAATATAGTTCTACCCACATTTTTGTATTTTATAAACGGGAAGTTAAAATCGCCGCAGAGTATTATATTAGGGGATGGAGAGTTTACGGACTTTATTAGGGTTCTGATATCATGAATGACATCCGAAAGTTTTTCATTTGGAGAGTTTGGAGATCTATAGATGACTATCAGTACCACGTTTAGTGTCTCCATTTTCACTGCAAGGGTTTCCACGAAACTGTTGGATTTACTTATTGCCGTCTCTGTCATATGCCTTTACGTCTGGCTGTTCTATCCACTCTTAGTAAGTTGAATCCATCAATATGCAATTCTTTCTTATCGAGACACTACTATATATATATTTGAAGTTTATTTGGTATGGGTAAACAAAGTTATTTCATATATTTAATTAACCTCCCACATACATTGAGGAATAAAGGTTTAAGTCTTTATAATCTATTGAGTGAGGCACGGTTTAAAGTGTTTTCAGGGGAAACCTTTTTAATAGCTGGGATTCTTTGTACAGTTATTGTATTATAAAGTAAAACATTACAGTATGAATTTGAGGTGATTTGGTTCTTATTTTATAGAAGGATAACCTACAGAGTCCATTGTGGCTTTGAGTTATCTTTATGCTTCTTATATTGTTATCAGTAGGCTGTATAAATAATTGAAGTGAAATTCCTTGTGTATACATTGAATTTTTAGCAGGATGAACTATTTAGTAATAGTTTTCTCTGTGCTAAAAGATTGGATTTTTAGCACAGACGTATATAAATCGCAATTGGGTATAAAACATAGAAAATAATTTTATGCATTTCAGTCACGGGTAACGTATGTGTATATATATATATATTAGTGGCGGACCGGATGTCAGTTTTTCAACATCTGCGGATGCGGATATTTAGTTAATCTATCAATATAACATAGAATTATGAATATGACATAATTTTTCAAATTTCGTGATATTACTATTATGGCAGGCAATGCACAAGAATCCTGTCCCAAAGCTGGATCCTATCTGCTTTGCAGATAGCTGGTGAGGAAAGCTATATTTTTGGGACCTCTTTGCGAGTGACCCGTTTCCCAGTTCGGGCTAACATCATGAAAAAGAAAAAAACTATAGTGTTTGTCATTTACTATTACTTATTCGGACTATAGTGGATTTAATTTTCCCAGAAGAGTTCCTTGTTCCATGCACGGTCTGTGTTTATCATATATATATATATATATATATATATATATATACGTAAGAATCACTTTTATGAAAACGTTTATTGTGCCCCATACTCCATATGTCAAATATTAGTGATGATGATAATTGGGGGTAAGGTAGAATGCATGGTGAAAAATAAAAAGTTACCCGCCCTGCGAAGTCCGTTATACAGTTTTCTATGTACCTAAAAGAAGGGATTTTTTAGCACAGACGTATATAGTTCGCAATTGGGTATAAAACAGAAAATAATATTATGCATTTCACTCACAAGTAATACATGGTAAAGGAAAAATTTGTATATATTTTGCTCAATTAATTATTTGTGCAACATTATTTCTTGTGCCTCTTGTATCTTCAACAGTAAGATTTAATATGATCCTGAAAGCTGGTTTTAAATTATATTAAAAATAATGCAGTAACGTCGAAGTGGCAGATGTTTTCACCTTGGTAGAACACCATATATAATATATATATATATATATATATATATATATATATATGAAAAATGCTCTGTATGAATTGGTTCCCAATTAACCCACCCCTAATATCTCGTCTAACTATAGAGTAGGTTAAGCCTAGCCTTGTAGGAGTCAGCCTAGAGATTCCGGAAATGGTCCGGAGCGGGAAGCGTAAATTGAGGGCCACAGTAGGATTCTTCACCAAATTAGGTTAGGCTAATTTATCTTAGCCTTTGTTAAGCTATGAGTTGATGCTAGGTCTTAGACCACAATGTAGTCCTAATTTAACTGGATCTAGTTTATATGTTATCACTAAACTGGGGTTTAGAAATACAATTGTTCACTTACTGAGTGTTGTTAGAAAAGTCCTGATTCCTTCTTGGAGTCTTTCTTCTAGTTGCTTAAGTTTTGAGAGCGTACTAGCTGGTGTGGATCTTTTACTGTTTTCAAGCCCCTTCGTTCGCCATGCCGTTCTTGATGCAAGTCCTTTGTTCCCCGGCTTTTTCCACCAGCGTCCTTTTTGTTTATTGGTTCATCGGTAGTGTATGTCTACTACCGAGCACGCTCTATCACACAGTATATAAATACTAGTGTGGAGAATAACTCTGATGAGCAACCAATTGGTTTCATCCACCAAGTTATTGACACAAAAGGAGTTTAATAATTGTTAGATTAACTACCTACCTACTAAGTGGACCATTTTCGTTACCTCCCAACTACCCAACTATAATAAGATTTAAAGATATATTTGTATCTTAAGACGGAATTTGTAAAGAATGCTGTTTGAAATGTAGAAATCATTTGGTATGGATAAAAGGAGATTTATTGGTGCTCTTCCAATATGCGCTCTACCGCGAAAATTTACATTCCAATACGTGATCTACCTTAGATTATTCGGATTAGCAGCAGGTACGTTAGTTAGCCTTATAAGGCTAACTAACGAAAATATCACGACTTAACCTAACCAATCGTCAAGGGCGTATAGTTGACCTAACGATTGGGTAGGTTAAGTCATGATATTTTCGTTAGTTAGCCTTATAAGGCTAGTTTCACAGTAGAGCACGTATTGGAATATGGTAGATCACAGTTTCGCGGTAGAGCACATATTGGAAGAGCACCGATTTATTTTACATATTTATTTAACCTTGCCAATAAATATACATAAAGAGACATAAACAAATAACTAAGAAGGATTGGTCTGACAGAGTTAATGTGGGGGGTAATACGTACATAATAAAGAACTTCATTATACGGAGAACATCTTTCCATTAAATATATACAAAATAAATAAATAGCGTAATCCGGCAACTATTCTTGTGGATTGCCTCGGCTAAATAAATAAATAAATATATATATATATATATATATATATATATATATATATACAAACACACACACACACACACACTGCCTTCCAAACACTATATCATAACATTACTGTGGAAAATAAGATATTTTAACGGTATGCGCTGTTATAAATTACTATTTTATATGTTTAAAAGATAAATTTGTATATTAAGACGAAATTTGACTTAAATAACCCGTTGGTTTGAAAAATTCCCTTTATTGAATTGTAAAAGGCGAAAAATGAATAAGTTAGCCATAAATTAAAATCTATTCTTAATATAAAGTTTAATGAATATTGTTTATAATAAAAATTAAAGATATATTTGTATCTTAAGACAAAAATTTTGATTTTGCATTAAATTTGGTTTATCATATTTGAGCTTTTGTTTAAAAGAGCGCCTACACAACACATTGCTCTCGTGGTGGTTTTCTGCTACGAGAAGCCCAATAGATTAAACTATTAGCATTGTTGCTTTTTGAGATCTTATCGATCTACTCTGGCTTCCTAAATGTATTTGTTTATGCTTAATAGCTTTATATATTATTTGGGTCGTTTTATGAGACCTTACTGGTCTATTGGTGTTGGTGGTGGTATTGTGCTGATGGTTGTGTGGGTATACGAGGTAGTCCAAGGATGGCATATGTAATTTGGTATTGGGATATATCAATTCTTCTTTACATGCATCTGTTTAAGTTATTTACGAAGCGTGTGTGTGTGTGTGTGTGTG
The DNA here is from genome assembly GCA_023014485.1 of Bathynomus jamesi. Lineage (NCBI taxonomy): Eukaryota > Metazoa > Arthropoda > Malacostraca > Isopoda > Cirolanidae > Bathynomus > Bathynomus jamesi. Next base: position 2,004,002 of record JAJOZX010000049.1, read on the forward strand.
TGTGTGTGTGTGTGTGCGCGCGCGCGCGCGCGCGCTTTTGATAGAGTAATTTTTTTCTTTGTGGGCCGAGCATTTCCATTAATATATATATATATATATATATATATATATATATATATATATATATATATATATATACACACACACATACATATACACTCCGTTTGATTAAACTTTCTAAACCAGATTAAGCCAACTGGCTGATTAAGACTTCTAAGCCTGCCAAGTCTGCCAAGAGCTGCCAAGAGCTTCAGAATGTGTCGAGATATGCCAGCTAAAAGACCTTCTCTCCTCCTCTTTCTCTCTTAGGTTACCTTCCTTGGTCAGGTTAGGGTACCCCTTTTGGGGGAAGGTCATTCTCCCGGGCCTCCCTTCAACCCCCTCTCCCCTTCATGCAGCTTGGGGCTAAACACCCTCCCCTTGCTTGCATACCCCCTCCCCATGGGTGCCAACATCTCCCGCCTCCCCCAAGGGTGCCAACCTCCTCTCCCCTTTTGCAACATTTGATCAACATTGCTTTGCAATTGCCCTCGGATTTTTTGCGGTCATACTACTGGATGGCTCGACCCTCACAGCTCTACTTGACCGGGTGGAATCAAAAGCTTTTTGTCTCCTCAATTCCTCGCCTCTTACTGACTCTCTTCAACCCCTCTCTCTTCGCCGCAATGTTGCCTCACTCGCTTTACTATCACTATTTTAGCGGACACTGCTCTTCTGAAGTCTCTAACTGCATGCCTCCTCCTCTAAGGAGAGTATACAGTACCAGGCTTTTGACACAGTCTCATCCCTTTTCTGTCTAACTCTCTAACGCAAGGGATAATCGGTATTCTTAATCTTTCATCTAATCAACCGGTGCATCCATCTTTTCCCCTACCTACAGTATAACCTTCATGCAGAGTGTCCAGGCATCTCGAAAACTTTGGGCTTTGATTTTAGCTCTCTTCTTCTTCTGCCATGGAGAGGCATTTTTTGCGGGCACTCACCCTTGGCTCATCCTTCCCGCATAACATTATTGTTCACTTTTACCTTTTTCTTTTTTTTTATTCAGGAAGAGAGGGCCAAGGGCGAACACCCGCAAAAATGTTCCCCCATAGAAAGAGAAGAAGAGAACCAAAATACAAAAAATGGTTATTCTTAATACATATTTTTTTTTAATTTTTAAAAAACTTGTGTAGTTTGTAAGATGCATGTATGTGTAGTGAGGAAGAGAGGGAGAAGTGTGTGTTTGAGAGCATTCTGGACTGCTCACAGGATAGATGGGACACAGGAAAACATCAGCTAAGTAGAACAGTGACAGGAGAAACGGGAGTTCCAGCACTTCCTGTCTCCTGCCTAACGTCCTCCGAAGGAGTACTTCCCTGGTCGAGTGGTGTCTAACTGCTCCAAGCTGCCCGCAAACATTTTACTGATACGCCTGGAGCTGACTTTATCATCACTCTGTGTGACGTCATAACCTGAATAGTGAGGACCAACAAATATCAGCTGATATTTTATTGAAATTCGCTCTTTTAGAAGTAAAAATTTAAAGTAATCAATATGGATTTTCTTTTTATTTTTAAATTTTCAGTTAGATTAGGCTTTGAATTTCATTAAAATCCTTTCAGAATAAAACTTTAGATTAAAACCTAGACTAAATTACTAAACTGGTTGCCGAAATATTTTGACAAACAATCCACACAATGTCGTACAACTGTTGTATGCAAATTACTGTGCTGAGTTTGTTCTAAATGAAAGTTCCCTTCCCCAGTCACCGCCACACCATCTTGTGCCCTTTTCTTTCCTATCTGCAGTCCAGGAAAGATGTACCTCCCTCCACCGACTTGAGTGGACTGTACATTCATCGCCATAGAAGAGACAGTGTTCAAGGAAGCTGAATGTTCTGAATGTCCTCAACCGCTTTGTAATTGGCTTTGCATCTCTCTCTGGTTGCTCTTTTTAAAGATTCACTCGATGTGGTGCTTTGAGCAGCAAGTACTGATGCATTTCTTCTGGCACTTGAAGTCTGTCGCCCTTCATGTCTCTCACTCAAATCATTACCACGCTGATTGCTTGCAGAACGAAATTCTCATCACGGAATTCTAATCAAATTGATAGTGGAAGACTTTGTAAACGTTCAATGATCACTACCACGTATGAGGCACTCTCTTTCCTGCAACAAAAAGTAAATGAATAAATAAATTCAACATTCAACATCATTAATTAATAAATTCAACAAAATTTTATTCAGATCAATCAAAATTTGGCAGAATTGCAGCTTCAAGAAACTCTAACCATAGCCATGCTTTTTTTTTTATTGCAGCCACATCATTGGCTTCTCTCATTTCTACAAAAATTCTCAAGGTTTCACACCTGACAATCATCAGATTTGGAATCAACAAGTCAAACCTGTCTACTTTCAGTCAAAGAAATTTATCTACATATCCTAAAGTATTTACATATCCTAAAGAAGGTTTTTTTTTTTTGCTTCCTGTAAAGTGTAATGTAGTGGTAAGATGTCGTAGTCGGGGCGTTGCCTCGCGACGCGAGGACGAACTCTCCTTGAGGCTGCACGCTTTACTTCAGTCTTCATATTATATATATATATATATATAGGTGTGGGTGTGGGTGTGGGTGTGGGTGTGCGTGTGCGTGTTACAGTAAGATTGTGACACTAGACAACACATCACAAGAATCAATATTTTATTCAGCAAAACAAACCACCTAACTTAACTTCCTGAAGTCCCTAAGTAAGATAGTAATTACGCGAAATTACTCAAAATTCCAGATATTTCATGAAATCACTAGTTTCACAATCTTACTGTAACACACACAAAGGAATATACAGGGTGTTTCAGGAGGAAAGGTCAATACTTCGGGAGGTGATAGTATCGGTCATTGTGAGAAAAAAGTTCACATGAACATGTGTCTAATTCTGAATATCTACAAATACAAAAGCATTGTTAATGGTAATCAAGAAAGAGAAACCAATTACTGTTTCTAACATTTAATGTTTAAACATTGGCATTTTGAATGGTATCAGATACAGAAATGACAAATTTGTTACAGTTTACCGTCGACAGTATGCTGCAACAGCAGCTGTTGCACTTCCATCGCAAAAACCGTAGACATACACCATATCTGCATATTCGGCATGTGTGAAGGTGTGTGGCATTCTTAACACTGCTGCAAACACCAAACAATGTCACTCACAACAGTCAGCTGTCGATTGGCTTATGTTGCATGCTTACATTACAGCTTACATGGTTCAAGGTTATAGGGGAGGGAAGTGGGAGGAAGAGCTGCGCGCGCATCAGATTCAAACAGCTTTATCTCCGTAACCTTTCAGAATTAGACACATGTTCATATGAACTTTTTTTCTCACAATGACCGATACTATCACCTCCCGAAGTATTGACCTTTCCTCCTGAAACACCCTGTATATATATTATATATATTTTTTTTTTTAATACTCTTTTATGGTAGTGTGAAATTTCAAAAAATAAATTGCAACATCTGCCCTATAAATATTTCAGCGTAAAATGTTCTATTCTGCAATTTTACTGTTATTTCGCTGTCCTTCAGTTATAATTTAGAAGGAACAGAAATGTAGCAATAACTCTTTCTTGTGATAAAGGAAAGAAACAAAGGAATTCTAAAAAGTCTGTATCGACCAAAGCTTTTCCTTTCTTGCGAGAAAAAGTAAGGGAAAGAGCGATTCATCATTTGGCCGTTTTTACAATAATTTGTAACGTCTGAATTGCTTATGACCATGTATTGAGATTAGAGTGCAAAATTCAATCTTACAGTCGAGTTGAGCACTTAGGAAGAAAAGGGAATAAAGTGTAATTTTTTAGAGCCACCGCCACCCAGTAAGGAGCTGAGTGAATAACATCCTTATAAGCGAAGTGAAGACACTGAGGTCGTCGGGGATTCGAAGTACGATGAGGCTGGTAATGATAACCGAGAGAGTAACACAATGGACGACTTTATTTTGGCCTGAACGCTAAACTAGTTTCTGGATCTCCTTACTGATCATAGTTTATTATTATTATTATTATTATTATTATTATTTTATTATTATTATTATTATTAATTATTGTTATTATTTTCATTATTATTATTATTATTATTATTATTATTATTGTTATTATTATTATTATTATTTTAGAAAGTCGATATCAGCCTATGTCTTTATAAAGGATTTATATTTAATTTCCAATATTCTGAATAGTTTTTTATTTTCAGTACTGAGTTTCTTAATAATAATTCTAGATAAGAATTTGCAGTATGCTAAGAATACTGTCTTCATTTTTTCTTCTGCTGACGCGTTTCGTTCATACACTTTGAACATCTTCAGAGCTTTATACATAATTTTAAAGTAAAATGAGTTATATACATATTTTTTTATTGTAAATTTGATACAATTTCAAATTAATTTAAGAATATTCGAAAGTTCATTAAATTTTATATTAATTTTCGGTTTTTTCATTTTAATGTAAAAGGCTTCGGCAACTTTTAGTTTGTGTACGTTATGTGATGAGTATAAGATTTGAAAGGTTTGTGAGAGATTTTTTAAATTTAATATTTTATGATCTACTCTGTAATGTTCGTTAATTTTACTTGGACGATATTTAAGTTGGCATGCTCTCTCTTTAATGTGGTTTGTGGTGTAACCAATGTAAGTCGACGTACAGTCAACTACAAGACATGTAAATTGGTACACCACATGATGTTACTTAAAAGGGTTTTTGTTACGTGTCGAAAAATGACTTGATAACCTTTTGTTTTTATAGTATATGTTAACATGGATAGTTTTTTCTTTATCCATTGGTTTTATGTGCCTCTTTAATACAGGGTGTCCCAAAAGTCCCTATCTATTTTGTTGAAATAGGCTGAATTTCAAATGAATGTTTTAATGACATGATTGCATGCACCTTTCTAGACAAATACATGCATTAGATTTCTATTTTAATTATTTTTAAATTTTTAAATTTTTAATTAATTTTAGAACCTCAACCTCTTGAAGATGGCATTCTCGACAATGTAGTCTTTCAGCAGGATGGGGCACCATGTCATTATGCCAGAATTGTTCAGACATACCTAAACGAGTGTTTTCCAAATCGTTGGATTTGACGTGGGGGAAATAGGCCCTGGGCAGCGCGATCTCCGGATTTGACCCCATTGGATTTCTTTGCTTGGGGTTTCATTAAATCAGGTCTACCGCAGAAATATTCGAGATTTACCAGATCTGCGAGAACGCATTAGGCAAGCAGTTGAGAAAATAACCCCTGAAATGCTCGGAAATATGTTCCGCAATGCAGCTGACCGCTTTGAGATTTGCAGAGATACAGATGGAGCACATGTGGAAACTACTAATAAAAGATTTTAATGGTGTAATACTTGTAATTTGTACAGAAATACATCTGTATTCAGGTCAGTGTGACATTTATTTGAAATTCAGCCTATTTCAACAAAATAGATAGGGACTTTTGGGACACCCTGTATATTGTTTAGACATTTTCCTTCATGTTTGTCTTCTTGGGTTTCTTGTTTCGAAGTAAAACTTTATACCTGTATTTTTATTTTTATTTTCAGCATCTTCCTTATTTTTGTTATATAAATTTGTTAGAGTTTGGTTTATGATATTATCGATTAAAAATAGAGGAAAATCACTGTTTATTAGATTTTGCTTTATTCTCTCAATTTCTTGATTAAATAGTTGCCAACTTGAGCATATAATGAAAGCTCTGTGCACGAGTGTTTTAATTATTGATAGTTTATATTTTTCTGGTGAGTATGAATTATAATTTAAATACGTTCCTTTATCTGTTTGTTTAACATGTACACCATTTGTTAAACATCTATTTTGACCAATTAATATATTAATGTCGAGAAAAGTGAGTGTATTATTCAAGGAAGGTTCAAATGTGAATTTTAATTTACTTAGTTCATGAAGTCTTCGAATAAATAAAGGAATGTGGTTATTGTTTTTAAATAGTATCGAGGTATCGTCGACATATCTCATATACAGTTTTGGGTTGTAGAAGTTGTTTTCTTTCATTATTTTATTTTCTAAGTTTGACATATAAAAGTCTGCGAAGGTAGGTCCGAATGGTTTGCCCATAGCAACACCATCCATCTGAATGTAGGTTTCATCACAGAATCTAAACGGAGTTTTTGTACGACACAAACTAAGTAATTGTTTCATATCTTTTTTTTCATATCTTCCTTTATTTATTCGAAGACTTCATGAACTAAGTAAATTAAAATTCACATTTGAACCTTCCTTGAATAATACACTCACTTTTCTCGACATTAATATATTCATTGGTCAAAATGGATGTTTAACGACTGGTGTACACGTTAAACCAACAAAGGAACGTATTTAAATTATAATTCATACTCACCAGAAAAACATAAACTATCAATAATTAAAACACTTGTGCACAGAGCTTTCAATATATCCTCAATTTGGCAACCATTTAGTCAAGAAATTGAGAGAATAAAGCAAAATCTAATAAACAGTGATCTTCCGCTATTTTTAATCGATAATATCATAAACCGAACTCTTACAAATTTATATAACAAAAATAAGGAAGATGATGAAAATAAAAATAAAAATACAGGTATAAAATTTTACTTCGAAACAAGAAACCCAACAAGAATAAAACATGAAGAAAAATGTCTAAACAATATATTAAAGAGGCACATAAAACCAATGGATAAAGAAAAAACTATCAATGTTAACATATACTATAAAAACAAAAAGTTATCAAGTCATTTTTCGACACATAACAAAAACCCCTTTAAGTAACATCATATGGTGTACCAATTTACATGTCCCGTAGATGACTGTACGTCGACTTACATTGGTTACACCACAAACCACATTAAAGAGAGAGCAAACCAACATAAATATCGTCCAAGTAAAATTAACGAACATTACAGAGTAGATCATAAAATATTAAATTTTAAAAATATCTCACAAAACTTTCAAATCTTATACTCATCACATAACGTACAAAAACTAAAAATTGCCGAAGCCTTTTACATTAAAATGAAAAAACCGAAAATTAATATAAAATTTAATGAACTTTCGAATATTCTTAAATTAATTTGAAATTGTATCAAATTTACAATAAAAAAATATGTATATAACTCATTTTACTTTAAAATTATGTATAAAGCTCTGAAGATGTTCAAACTTCAAAGTATATGACCGAAGCGTGTCAGCAGAAGGAAAAATGAAGACAGTATTCTTAGCATACTGCAAATTCTTATCTACTGTAGAATTATTATTAAGAAACTCAGTACTGAAAATAAAAAACTATTCAGAATATTGGAAATTAAATGTAAATCCTTTATAAAGACATAGGCTGATATCGACTTTCTAAAATTTTGCCTCAATAATCAGCTGTTTCCTAATTTTCTAAACATAAGACTTTACGACAAAACAGCTCACAAAGAAAAGTCTACAGAAAATTTCAAAACGCAACTTCTCAAACGCGAAATTGTGAAACAGAAAGATAAATTAATCGACCTTAAAGAAGAATCCATTAAAAATGTTTTACTTTTCAGAAAAGAAACCGGAAATCTACACTTCTATTCTTCCATCTTATTCTTAAATAGAAGCTTATGAGAATTCGAAGATGACATTGAGTTTAAACACTTAAATAAATTACACAAACTTTATGGAGGAACAATTATGCAGAAAAACAAAGAATTAATAGTGACTAATTTATCAAATTATGACCCTAATGAACACGAATCTAGTATACTTGACAAAGGATTAAATTTTGGCCTTAGGAAACCATCTAAAAAGATAGAAAAACAAATTGAAACCGAAAGACTTTATGAAAAAGTTAAATACAATGAACATAATGGTAAAATAAATGTGATTAATGATGATGAACTTAAAACGAAATTAAAAACCTTTTCAATCTCATTTATTGAAAATAATAATCATGGGAAACTAACAAAAAATGAATATGACGCAATATCATCTCTTAGAAACAATGATGAAATCATCATAAAAAAATCCGATAAAGGTAATAGTACTGTTATATTGAAGAAGAATGAATATAATAATAAATTAAGAGATATTGTCAGCAATATTAGTAAATTTTCGAAATGTAATATTAACACAACACTTAAAACAAAAAATGAAATAAATAAAATTGCTAATTCAATAAATGAATGACGTAAACGTCTCCAAATTACTAAAACGATCAGGAAGTTATCATGATGGTCATCTTTGTGGACTACCTAAGATTCATAAAAACTCTTCTAATCCACCATTACGCCCTGTCATCTCAATGAGCGGAACTGTCACACATGATATCGCTCAGTTTTTAAATAAGATAATAAGACCGTATCTTAACAAAAATTTTATTGTAAATTCTACAACCGAAACACTAGCTAAATTACACTGGTATGCATATGAAATTTTTTTGTCTGCTGTGAGGGTTTTTTCAACTCATATTATATAATTCGACCATGCTGAATTCGAAAATGACATTGGTTTTCCTCAATCAGGACAGGTTTTTTCTCTATTGGCCATTTATTATAAGTCCAATTTTATCCCCAAATTTATTGATTTTTTTAGCTTAAACACTGTAGATAAACTTACGAGTAATATTATAAGAACACGCGTGAAAAATGAAAACATTGTGTGAATAAATACTTTTATTCATACAATGAATATGGAAAAAAGTTTATTGAGGAAGGAATGAAGTTTTTTTGGCTTTCCGTCTGTGTTTTTCTTCGGGCACTTCTCGCTTCAAACACCAGCAATAGTCCGCCAGCATATTGATATCCCAGTTTCCCTGGTACCTCTCTTCCATTATTTTGATATCTTGGTGAAATCGTTCACCCTGTTCCTCACTATAATCCCCGCAATTTTCAGGAAAATAGTCCAAGTGGGACCACAAAAAGTGTATTTTTATGGACATGCGCGACCCATGAGCTTTGAAAGCTTCCATCAAGTTTTCGACAACGGACTCGTATTCTGGACTTCTACGCTTGCCAAGAAAATCAGTGACAACTGATTTAAATGCCTGCCAGGCATTCTTCTCAGTTGGAGTCATTGCGTTTTCGAACTGAGTATCCTTGATCAAAGTTCGAATTTGAGGACCATCAAAAACCCCAGCATTTAGTTTAGCATCAGATATATGAGGAAATTTACTCTCGAGATATCGGAATGCTGAACCCTCCTTATTCATTGATTTGATGAAATTTTTCATCAAGCCCAGCTTAATATGAAGTGGTGGGAGCAAAATTTTTGTTGGTGGTACAAGGGTCACTGAAACGACATTATGCGACCCAGGTTCAAAATTCTCTCTGGATGCCCATTCACGCTGTGCATAGTGCTTCTCATCCGCTCGGCTATTCCATTTGCAGAGGAAACATGGGTATTTCGTGTATCCCCCTTCCATTCCCAATACAAATGCCACAATCTGAAAAAAAATGAAAATATTTAAAGAATTTAGAGAATTTGTTCTATCAGATAAAAAAATCTATGCATTGGACTGTATCACTTCTGTGGGGAAGTTAAGTGTTCTTATACGCTCTCAAATAACCTTTGGAAAAACAACATAGTCAATAGCAATAGTTTACTTATGATATTAGTATTACCTTCAAATCTCCACAGATCCTCCAGTTATGTTGGTCGTATACGAGAGCATCCAGTAAAATTTTCATGTTATCGTAGCTCTCAGTAAGTTGTACGGAATGTGCTACAGGGACTGATGCAACCCTATTCCCAATGTTGAGAAGTACTGCTTTCAAACTTCGTTTAGACGAGTCTATAAATAGCCTCCATTCTGATGCGTTATATGGCAGGCCCAAGGATTCGATTAGCCCCTCAACATTGCAGCAGTACACTAAGGAAGAGGTATTTTCGTGCACTGCAAAGAACTTGCGGAATTCTTCCTCTCGTTTCCTATACCAGGAGAATGTTGTTCCCGGAGCCAGGAAGTTGTCCTCTCGAAGTCGTGAGCCCAAGATCTCGGCAGCTAATTTGGAAAGTCCTAAATCCCTGATAAGATCATTAAGTTTGGCCTGGTTGAGAGGCCTCGGCTCATTTGAAGCGGTATTTTGAGGTATATACGACTGGGACTGGTCATTGGCATTGGTCATTGATTCATCATCAGAATCATCGAAGTCCAGGGTTTGAGGTGGGTCGGGTATTGGAATTCCAGGACCATGGGGTACAGGTCTCATAGCAGAAGGAATGTCAGGGTATACAACAATGTGTTTATTCTTCTTGTTAACTCCTGAAAATAGAAACACAGAAACATGGATATAAAACTTGCATATGAAATAGAAGAAGCATTCAGACAGTGGCGGCTCGTGATGGAAGGCTGCGGTCTGTAAGATATGAAATAGGTCGATGGAGTCTGTATATTTTCTTTCTTTTTCATTCATATTGTCCCTTCGGGGACAATATGAATGAAAAAGAAAGAAAATTTACAATCATTGTATATGTAAATGTAACTTGTATAACAATATGTATGTGTAAATGTATTTTCTATAACAATATGTATATGTAAATGTATGATTACCATTATGGTGAATATTATGCTATATATGGTGAATATTACATTATGGTGAATATTATGTCGTTTCATACGAGGATTTCAAAATATTTAAGAAAAATAAATTTATAAGCCCACCTTGGAGGTTTGTCATGCAGAAATAGCAATCTGTCACGTGATCCTTTCCTTCTCTCCAAATCATGGGCATTCCAAAAGGCAAAGATTTCGCTCTGCCTTTGCTCCATCTTCTCAAATTTTCAATGCACGTCTTGCAGCACATATGAGGGGCGAAATTTTTGTCCTGGTCCCCTAGCTTAATTCCAAAGTATGCTCTATACATTGCCTTCACAAATTTAGTGATTTGGGACTGGTTATTTGGCATGGTAACCGTCCCACATATGTAGCAGAATCTATTGGGATCATTTTTACACGCTCTATTCATTATGAAATATTTTATCTATATGCCTGAAAAGTAAAAAAAGATAATATACAAGTGAAACAAGTGATGATAGATGTTACTGTTCCAATTCCGCTTTGACAAAATCACGAAAAATTCTATTTTACTTATGAGGCCATAGCCGGATAACCTGAGCTGATTGAGAAAAACGGATTGCAGATTCGACATCAGCAGGAAAAACTCAATAAGAATCACTTACAAAACCCTTGACAGCAAAATTGATGCATACCAGTGTTATCTAACTTAAAAATAGCCAACGCTGAACAACTTGTTTCTCTTGACGTGGAATCACTTTTTACAAATGTACCAGTCATAGAAACCATAGAAATAATTTTGAACAATGTTTACAATAATGAAAATTTAATTGCACCAACCTTAAAAAAAGAAGGTATGAAACAATTACTTATTTTGTGTTGTACAAAAACTCCGTTTAGATTCTGTGATGAAACCTACATACAGATAGATGGTGTTGCTATGGGCACACCATTAGGACCTACCTTCGCAGACTTTTATATGTCAAACTTAGAAAATAAAATAATGAAAGAAAACAACTTCTACAACCCAAAACTGTATATGAGATATGTCGACGATACCTTGATACTATTTGAAAACAATAACCACATTCCTTTATTTATTCGAAGACTTCATGAACTAAGTAAATTAAAATTCACATTTGAACCTTCCTTGAGTAATACACTCACTTTTCTCGACATTAATATATTCATTGGTCAAAATGGATGTTTAACGACTGGTGTACATGTTAAACCAACAGACAAAGGAACGTATTTAAATTATAATTCTTACTCACCAGAAAAATATAAACTATCAATAATTAAAACACTCGTGCACAGAGCTTTCAATATATGCTTAATTTGGCAACTATTTAATCAAGAAATTGAGAGAATACAGCAAAATCTAATAAACAGTGATTTTCCGCTATTTTTAATCGATAATATCATAAACCGAACTCTAACAAATTTATATAACAAAAATAAGGAAGATGATGAAAATAAAAATAAAAATACAGGTATAATTTTGCCAAGGAAATTGTGAAAACTGCGAACATTGTATTGATAAGAAAGAGATAAATATAGAGGGCTTCAACTTAGAGCGGATAGAACGACGAGACTGAAAGGTGGCTGTGCTATGTACAGGAAGGTCATATGACAGAGACAATAATAAGTAAATCAAACAGCTATGTGGAACTCCTAGCAGTGAAAATAGAAAAATTAACTTGATAGTAATAGTCATCTATAGACCTCCAAGCACCCCAACCGAAAAATTCTCGGAGGCCATTGATGACATCAGAAAGTTAATAAAGGCCATAAACCCTCCATCCCCCAATATAATGATCTGCGGAGACTTTAACTTCCCATTTATAAAATACAAAAAGTGGATAGGAATATATATATTCACCAGGACAAGGGGGGCACAAGAGAAGACCAGGAGCAAGCAAAAATGTTGATGGCTCTCACAAATGAGTTTATGCTGACACAGGAGATAACAGAAAATACCAGAAAAAATAACTGCCTGGATCTGGTATTCACGAATAACACGAACTTGATTGCTGATATAAAAATAACCCCAACCATTATCTCAGACCACAACTTAATCGAGATATCAACAAATATGACGACAGCATTAAAAGACAATACACATACTGTGGAAAGAAGTAAATTCGGGGCCTTTAACTTAAACTCGAAGACTATAAATTGGGAAGCAATCAGATCGCACATGGCCCAAATAGAATGGAGAACAATTTTCGAGAATAAAACAACTGAAGAAATGCTAACAACCTTGGAGGAAAAAACGCTGAGAATTTTAGAAAAATATGCTCCGAAATCACAGCCAAAAGGAAAGAGGAGCTGGCTAGAAAGACAAAAGAGAAGACTATTCCGCAAAAGAAAGAGAGTGGAGGCGAAGTTAGGTAACTGCGGAGATAATGACAGGAAAGCAATAAAAGAAAGACTGGAGGGTATCGATAGGGAAATACAAGCCCTGATTAAGGACCATACAGAGAAGGAAGAGGAAAAGGCGGTAGAAGCAATAAAGGAAAATTCAAAATACTTCTATAGCTATGCAGAAAGGAAGACAAAAACGCGCGCCGCTATTGGGCCCTTAAGGACGGGAAATAATGAACTAACCGACGATCCAAAAGAAATATCTGATACATTGAGAGCTCAATATGAATCAGTTTTCAGTACCCCAAAAAGTGACAAAGCGATACCTGACATAAATGCATTCTTTGAAGAGGAATTGCGAGGAGAGTACATAACAGACTTTGATTTTACACCAGAAGATGTAGCGAGAGCTATAGGACAAATGAAACCACATTCAGCTGCAGGTCCGGACAATTGGAACGCATTGTTGATTAAAAACTGTAAAAATGAAATAGCTACACCTTTATACTGGATATGGAGAAGATCCCTAGACACTGGGGAAATACCGAGCATCTTGAAAAGAGCAAACATTGTCCCTATATATAAAGGAGGGGACAGATCTCAAGCAAAGAACTATAGACCAGTGTCAGTGACGTCCCACCTCACCAAAGTATTTGAAAGAATAGTTAGAGAGAAAATTTATGATTTCCTGGAGACACAGGAAAGATTCAACGAAAATCGGCATGGATTCCGATCAGGTAGATCATGCCTATCACAACTAATAGAACACTACAACAATATCCTAGATGCATTAGAAGGCAATGACAACTACGATGTTATATACACAGATTTTGCTAAAGCTTTCGATAAATGTGACCATGGTATAATAGCACATAAAATTAAATATATGGGAATAACAGGCAAAGTGGGAAAATGGATCTACAACTTCCTTAGAGATCGTCTGCAGGTCGTCAAAATTCAAGGTATATCATCATCAGAATCGGAAGTACGCAGCTCAGTACCACAAGGGACAGTACTGGCCCCACTCCTGTTCATAATCATGTTAACAGACATAGACAGCGGAGTAAACAGCAACAGTATACTAACATCCTTTGCAGACGATACAAAGATCAGCAGAAAAATCAGCGATATACATGACGTGGAGGCCTTGCAGAAGGACATGAACAAAATATACAAATTGTCAGAAGACAACAACATGTCATTCAACGCCGAGAAATTTCAGCTCTTGAGATATGGTAGAAAAGAAGAACTTAAACAGACTGCATATTATGCTCCAGATAGACAGGAAATTCAGAGAAGCACGAAAGCGATTGATCTCGGAATAATAATGACAGATGATGCGAAATTCGAAACACAAAACCAGATAGCGATAAATAAAGCAAAAAGAGTCGCCGGACAGGTACTAAGAACTTTCAAGAGAAGGGACAGGACAGTAATGATTCCCCTGCTAAAATCACCGATTATACCAAAACTTGAATACTGCTCAGTTTTGACGTCCCCATATAAAAAGGAAGAAACTAATAAACTAGAAGAAACGCAAAGGCATTTCGCAGCCAAGATTGATGGCTGCTAAGAACTCAACTATTGGGAAAGACTACGTAAATTAAATCTGTACTCAGTGGAAAGAAGAAGAGAGAGGTACATCATAATCTACATATGGAAAATGATCGAAAAACTGGTACCAAACCTAAAACTAAACCCAATTACCATTCAAACAACACTGGAAAATAGGAAAGGCAGAATGTGTAGTGTTCCCAAATTAAAGGCCCGATAAGGGACCTCCTCAACCCTGAAGGAAAATAGCTTGGTTGTCAGGGTTGTCAGGGGGGCCAAGACTTTTCAACCAGCTTCCTAAGGGCGTGCCTGGCTATGTACGGTGGAGAGCGCAAGAAAGCAACTCGCTCCTCCACCAGGCCAGACCTTGAGGCGGGGCCACCAGCTTGACCTCCGTGTGAAGAGAGACCAACGCACGAAACAACATAAGGTTCATAAGGCATAAAATTTTACTTCGAAACAAGAAACCCAACAAGACTAAAACATGAAGAAAAATGTCTAAACAATATATTAAAGAGGCACATAAAACCAATGGATAAAGAAAAAACTATCAATGTTAACATATACTATAAAAACAAAAAGTTATCAAGCCATTTTTCGACACGTAACAAAAACCCTGATAAGCAACATCATGTGGTGTACCAATTTACATGTCCTGTATATGACTGTACGTCATTAAAATGAAAAAACCGAAAATTAATATAAAATTTAATGAACTTTCGAATATTCTTAAATTAATTTGAAATTGTATCTAATTTACAATAAAAAATATATACGTATATAACTCATTTTACTTTAAAATTATGTATAAAGCTCTGAAGATGTTCAAAGTATATGAACGAAACGCGTCAGCAGAAGAAAAAATGAAGACTATTTTTAGCATACTCCAAATTCTTATCTAGAATTATTATTAAGAAACTCAGTACTGAAAATAAAAACTATTCAGAATATTGGAAATTAAATGTAAATCCTTTATTATTATTATTATTATTAAAGTTATTTTTTAATTATAATTTGTTTATAATTTCAGCAAATGATTTCGAAAGGAGACATCGGTTAAACTTATCTCATCTTTAAAATGTTAATTCCTGTATCAACATTTACTGTACAGGTTTCCTATATCTCTAAAATTAGCAAATAAATAAAAATAAATAATAAAATCCCCCAAAAAATAAAACAGTAAATGTACTTTCAATCAACTAACTGGTCCTTATCAGTTGCTAAAAACATTAAAAAAAAGATCGAATGAAATTACGAAACAACAAGCAAGAAATACACCCAGAATTTAATATAAACTGTGTACATCCGTTCTTTCTCTAAAGATTAATACATATTCTTTCATAGAATAGGAAGTTAATATTATTCTAAAAATACCTTTACTACTCCCAAGTATTATAATTTTAATTTAGTACTCGTAAAGATTGTAATTCATAGACAAAAGCTGAATACTTTTCCTACGAATGCTAATGAATCACTGTTTTACTGTGAACAATATTAAACTTCGATAATTTCGGTAACACTTTTTAAGCGCTAAAGTGGTCATTTCTATACAATAGGTTATATATATATATATTTATTCTTTGTCATAGCCTAAAGGTCAAGTTTAGTGAGTAGTTATACAGTTTTTTTATATAATTTTTCGCACATATTTTTCATCCCTGTAATATCTATTCAGATATAAATATGTGCCGTACGTATTTCCAAATATGAAGAAAGGGCAACGTCGTAGCCAATATCGTAACACCGCTTTCCGTCGATCAGCGAAGTTAAACGACCGACAGTGGGTCTGGTTAGTAGTTGGATCGGGGATCGTCCTCCACGTCCAAATTATGCATAGGGATCTGTAGTTCGGATTCCAAGTAAAGCTGTAGGTCCCCTCCATCGTATGACCTTAGCTGTTGCGAAGGTGGTTAAAGGATCCCATCAAACAACAACAATAATATGAAGAAATAGTAACGTTTATGCTGTTACCATACAAACTATTTTATATTTGGTAGACATGGTTAGACTTTAACTGGACAGAGATAGACGAAACCCACCGAACAGAAATACCACTCCAATTATTTAAAGGGTTACCAAAACTTTGTCCGCTACTGTATACACACACACACACACATACACACAAATATATATATATATATATATATATATATATATATATATATATATATATATATATATATATATATATCGGGTGGGCCAAAAAAAAAAGGAGACCTCGAACTTTGGCTATAAAATCCAAAGTTAATGTCAGATTTCAATATTTTTTTCACACCCCACAACTAAGTAAATTTCCTATACGATGAGCGGATTTCAAAGAAAACTAATGAAAATTACGGATTTATTGAACATTTCTTTATGCCACTGGAAATTCTCCATTTACACTACTACTGCATTGTATGTGCAAATAAAAAGTTACATGTACTCACATATGGTGCTACCTTGATGTTAAAAAAACTGCTCGATATGTTTACCACGAACTTCTACAACCTTTTTCAGTCTAGGAAGGAACTCATCTATGGCTTTATTGATTTGTTCTTGGGGTAGCTAATCTCATTTTTCTAGAAGCTGTCGTAAATGAGCGACATTTCTTACTTTAACCCGACAAATTCTCTGTGACAAATTTTCCCAATGGTCGTAATCGACAGGATTTAAATCAGGACTGTTTGGTGGCCAAATTTAATAACGCTACCTGGTATTCTTTTGATATCTCCTGTTTTAGCGATTTTCTTGAGAAACTTGTCCAAACCTCCTGCAGTTGGCTTACGTTGATTAAAATCACTTTAATTATCAACTTGAAACTATGATTAGCAAGATTTTTCTGGAATATTCACCACAAATCCAATTTCTCAGCTAAAATGCTAAAAGATGGCATACAAATCATAAAATTACCTAGTACTAACATACTAAAATTTCATAAAATTACCTAGTACTAACACTAAAATTTCATAAAATTACCTAGTATTAACATACTAAAATTTAATGTTTTTTTTTTTGGCCGACCCGACAATGCAGTAGTAGTGTAAATGGAGAATTTCTAGTGTCATAAAGAAATGTTCAATAAATCCGTAATTTTCATTAGTTTTCTTTGAAATCCGCTCACCGTATAGGAAATTTACTTAGTTGTTGGGTGTGAAAAAAATATTGAAAGCTGACCATAACTTTGGATTTTACAGACAAAGTTCGAGGTCTCCCTTTTTTTTTTCCCACCCGATATATACCTATAAAATTATACGAGGGTGGGCTAAAAGTAATGCCTCCACTCAAATAAATTTAAAACGGGTTGAAGGATTTTATCGAAACAAAAGCAGAAATGTACCTGAGTTTATTCTTCAAAACGATACATTTACTTTTCTATAAAATCACCCTCCACCTCGATACATTTACACCAACGATAAATGAGTTTTTAAAATCCATCCTGGTAAAACTCGGAGCTTTGACTACGAAACCAAAATTTCACAGCGGCCTTGACTTCTTCGTCAGACTCGTACCGATTTCGACGGAGATGTTTTTTAATTTCAGGAAAGCTGTGAAAATCGCATGGTGCTAAATCGGGGCTATATGGTGGATGCGGCAAGACGGTGAATTGCAGATCCTCAATTGCTTCTTGCGTTTGAACACTGGTGTGAGGCCGTGCGTTGTCATGGTGAACAATGACTGCATTTTTGTGGGTGCGAACCCTACTGATCCGTTTTTTCAACTGCTTCAGAGTTTCAATATAACGTGCGGAGTTGATTGCTGTCCCTCTTTCCGTAAAGTCTTCGAGAACAACACCATTGACATCCCAAAAAACAGTCATCATCACTTTTCCAGTCGAGTTTTGAACTTTGAATTTTTTTGGTTGCGGTGAATTTTTGTGCCGATTTTTCATGGATTGTCTTTTATTTTCAGGGTCATAATAGTGGACCCACGTCTCGTCTCCTGTCACAATGCTGTGCAGAAATTCATCTTCATTTTCGAAGCGCTGCAGAGTTTCTTGGCAAATGCGTAGTCTCTCAGTTTTCATCTCGACAATGAGCATGCGAGACACCCATCTGGCGCAGATCTTTCGGTAACCGAGAATACTTATAATGTGTCCCACTCACTCTTTGGAGATATCGAGCATTGCAGCAATTTCACTTTGTTTAATGCGACGATTTCCACGAATCAGTTCGTCAACATAGTTCCGATGAGACTCATCGGTTGCCGTTACAGGCCTTCCACTTTGCGGTTTGTCTCGCAAATCTTCTTGCCCTGCTTCTCCTTCTTTATACTGTCTCGCTCAACGTCGATCGAACGGTACTCACATCAATACACTGTTTGCGTACGCAGCTTGGATTCGCCGAAGAATGTCTATGGGAGCAACACTTTCCGCGGTCAAAAATTCAATTACGGCAGGTTGTTTGACGCGAACGTCTTTACTCCTTTCCATTGTAATCGATACTGAACCAACGTGTGGAATGAGTGTAGGCTATATTAGGCTATAACACAAAACCGGTTTTATCTGGTTACCTCTACACAATCCAGAATTATTCAAGTGGAGGCATTATTTTTCAGCCCATCCTCGTATATATATACTAGTGGTGGACCGGATATCCGCATCCGCATCATTTTTAACATCCGCGCTTCTGACTGCGGATGTTATGTGGATATTACCTCTAATAAATTATGCAATTTACAATTAAATTAGCTTATAAAGTAGCTTTTAAGGCCCAGTCATGCACATTTCATGTAAAGTATTATTAATGAACAAACAAATATATAAACCTCAAAATATAAATACCTGGTAACACAGAAAATTGAATGAAACTTGTTTCATTGAATTTTCTGTGGCTGAAACTCTTGAGAAAGTTATTATTTTTATCATAATGAAAACATTAACATTAATTTTAATTCTTATGCATTGCTTGCCATAATAGTAATATCACGAAATTTGAAAAATTATGTCATATATTCATAATTCTATATTATATTGATAGATTAACTAAATATCCGCATCCGCGGATATTGAAATTAAAATCCGCATCCGCATCCGCAGATGCTGAAAAAATGACACCCGATCCACCACTAAATTATATATATATATATATATATATATATATATATATATATATATATTATGAGGTGTAATAAAAGACAGTCAGTAGAATTTGTTCAATAAAAAGTTATTTTATTTATTTATGATTATTTTTTCTTAGTTAACTCGAAATGAGACAAATTATAGTGTTTGCCAAGTTTTGCGGTCTTTTGAATCCCTTCCTCTGAAAACAATTTTATAGAATTTATTTAATAGAAATTGTTCTCTCCAGTAAAAAAAGAAAAATTTTAAAAATACTCTCATCATTATAATGTGTGTTGGTGGAATTAAGTCTGAATAATGAAATTTTTTCTTCGAGTCTTTTTTAAAAACTTTATACATAATAAAGACAATAGAAACACA
The DNA here is from genome assembly GCA_023014485.1 of Bathynomus jamesi. Taxonomy (NCBI): domain Eukaryota; kingdom Metazoa; phylum Arthropoda; class Malacostraca; order Isopoda; family Cirolanidae; genus Bathynomus; species Bathynomus jamesi. Next base: position 2,023,847 of record JAJOZX010000049.1, read on the forward strand.
AAAGAAGCATATTCCTTTTGTTTGGAGGATATTCGTTGATACATTAATTATATGTATGACCAATATATAGGACATGCGAAATGGGGCTTAGAAATTATTCATTGAAAAGCGGCCTGCCTTGTTGGCACATTTGAGCAACGAAATGGACATGTGCCATCGTCTTCTTGAAACATAATGTCCTTATATACACCGGAGTCTTGTTTATAATTTCAAAAAATGATTTCGAAAGGAGACATCGGTTAAACTTATCGTCTCATCTTTAAAATGTTAATTCCTGTACCAACATTTACTGTACAGATTTCCTATATCTCTAATAAAAGATGGATATATAATCTTGTAAATTAAGAGGTGCCTCTACGAACACGGTCAGATTTTTCAGAGTGCCAAATGCTTGCCCACACAGCACAACCACCGAATTTCACACTCGATTGCACCAATTTGGGATTGAACATATCGCCACAGGTTCTCCACACCCATATGCGTCCTCCTGAAGCAAACTATTGGAATGTTGATTGATTTGGGAAGACAAGAGTGCCAAAACTGATAAGAGTTGTCTTTCATCTGCATGGTCCACTCATATCGTTTCTTCTTATTAGTCTCAGAGAGCAAGGGCTTCCATCTAGCTACACATTCTCTGTACCCAGTTCCGTGCAGAATGCTCCTTTTCTAATGACGGATGCCACGTGTACCTCCATGGATTTATCAACAAACAAAAATGCAGAATATGGAGCCTTCAGAAACAGAAGAACAAGTGGAAGTTCCTCTGCATTACCCAAAATTAGTGTATGGTGAGGGGGAAATTCTTCATGCATCTACGGGCCTTACTTCTTCGAGATTGCAGGAGAGGAAGTTGTAATCGTTACGTCTAAAAGATAGTTAAAAATGTTAGGCGAGTATTCCTGGCCTTGTGTTCATAACTTGCAAGGAGTCTGGCTCCAGCAAGACGGTACAATTGTCCATAATGCTCGACATTGTATGGCGTGGTTGCAACAGAAGTTCCCTAATCGTATTATTTCACACAAATCCGACTGCCTCTTGCCTGCATGATCACCCGGCCTCTCTCCTGTAGATTTCTACCTTTGGGGTTATCTTACGGAGAAGCATTCAGGATTTGGAAGTGTGTGTAATCCGTCACATTTCTTGTGTAGCTGGTGAGGCACTTAATGCAGTTTTCCAAAATTTTGCATTCAGAGTCAGATGCTGTATAAACAAAATGGTGGACATTTCGAACAGTTGATTTAGCTCATGTGAAAATCTAGTCCTCTCTTCACATATCAATATTTGCCTTTCCTTTGTAGTGCTATGTGGTGTGTTGTGACGTGTTTTGTGTTATGTGTTATGTGACGTGTGGACTTCGTGCTACTACTTCAGAAATTTGGCACATATTTTATTCAGATCAGACGTGGCGAAGTTGTCCGGAGTTTCTAGCGTTTTTATTACTAACGCTTCCTTTTGTTTCTATTTCTATATTATCCCACGAGTTGCCAATCATATTGGTTGGTATCGGTTCGAAAAATTCCTACGAAGTGCGTGTTGAATAGGTGTTTCTGATTGCAGCTCTACATTCTTTTCCACAATGAATATTCTCTCCTACACTTATAGTTGCGACATTCTGCATCTGCAAGACAACGAAAACAAGATTTAAAACTACTTCTGCAACATAAGCTATAAAATAAATTTCGATCTAACATAGTAAACTTAATACGAGCATTTTAAATTGGTCGCACTTTACTGGCTCACCGTGTATTTTGCTTTTTTCATCATTATAAAAAGTCCCAAAACGCCGTTCCTTCACAATTAAGCCTCGATTGCCACTGTAGATTTATAACCAGGCGCTTTAACCATTAGGCTACCTCCACGAGTGGTTTAGGGATGAACTTACCTTAGATTTTAAAGGAAAGAAACTATTACAAACATACCTAATTTTAGTGTGCAATGATAACCAATTTGCGCAGTAATAATTTCAATTTGTGCAGTGATAATTTGAAAATCTGTGTAGTGCTAAATTAGGTTCTATATCCGATATAGAACCTAATTTATCACTGCACAGATTTTCAATTTATCACTGCACAAATTGAAATTATTACTGCGTAAATTGGTTTTCACTGCACACTAAAATTAAGTATGATTATAAATTCATAATAGAGTCTTGGGAAAATTAGAATATGCAGGTGACTGACTCAGTCAATTTTCTTTCTTTACGTCAGAGTATATTTTATACCTATTTATAGGGAACTTTTTAAGTAAACTATGTTTTACGCCATTAAGGGTAACATGTTTAATCTCTTAATTACACCTGAATTTACTATACGTTCCTCTTTATAAATATACTATTGACTGCTGATTCAGGTAAATGGTTTTCGTCGTTGGCTTTGCAGTAATACAAACAAACAAAAATGAACAAATAAAATGAAGTTCTATAGAGAAACGTTAATTAATTTGCAATATTTAATACGGAAAAGAGTATAAAGGAGGTTCTTACAGAAACAGCAAAAAAAGGAAAATAAAATTTAAAAAAAAGTTGAAGTTGTTAAAGACACGAATATGCAAAAACAAATGAAGAGAAATAAAGACAATGAATAGAAAAGAAAGGCCAGAGAAAAGCGCAAATATAAGGCGTAATTAGGAAGTTTGCAAACGGAAACTATGTACAGTACATATAAATTTACTGAAGAGGTGTACAGTACTGGTAAATACACGAAAAGACCTTGAAATCGCTTTTCATTTTATATTGTGGGTTTGCATCATTGTTCTCATGTGTTTAGTTGTGAAATTCAGCCAGTATATAATATATATATATATATATATATAATATATATACACATTTTAACTGCAAACAACACACAGTATAATTAATGTAAAGAACGACGCTTGTGTAGAAGAGCGTTCCGCACAAGATGAGGAGGGAGAACGAACAAATGAAAAATGAGGTACCACCCGGGAATCGAACTCGGGATCATCCGATTGCTGATCAGATATGCTATCCACTACACCATGGACCTCGATCAATCAGAAGTCGTAATTCTCCTACATATGAGCAGAAACCAATGCCCTGAGGGGGCACCTTCGCATGCCGTACATACATACATTTTAACTGCAAACAACACACAGTATAATTAATGTAAAGAACGACGCTTGTGTAGTGGATAGCATATCTGACCGGCAATCGGATGATCCCGGGTTCGATTCCAGGGTGGTAGCTCATTTTTCATTTGTTCGTTCTCCCTCCTCATCTTGTACGGAACGCTCTCCTACACAAGCGTCGTTCTTTACATATATATATATATATATATATATATATATGAGGAGATTGTAGACACCAACCAACCAGGAAAATATTCCGTGGGGGACGTTAGGCAGGAGACAGGGAGTGCTGGAACTCCCGTTTCTCCTGTCACTGTCCTCCTTAGCTGATCTTTTTCCATGCCTCATCTACCCTGTGAGCAGCCCAGCATGCTCTCAAACACGCTTCTCCCTCTACTCCTACCTATACATAGATGCATCTTACACACTACACAATCTTTTCGAAAAAAAAAAAAATGCCATCATTGAACCTTGGGGACCTTGTTTTTGATTCTCTCTCCTTCTTCTGTGGAGGGGTCACTTATTTTGGCCGGCGTTCGCCCTTGGCACCCTCCTTCTTACATAAAATATAAGGAGAGAGAGAGAGAGAGAGGAGAGAGAGAGAGTTACAAGGAGTTACAAGGACAAGAGGAAGCCTCAAAGACCTTTCGGTCCACTCTGGGAGGTTCCTGTTATTAAAAGTTTATTTTTCTTTCAACTATCCTAGCAGTAGTAGAAAACTGGATAGAAAAGTAGAAGGCTCTCTCCCCACCCTCCGCTCCCTCCCTGCCAGAGGTAGGTACGGAAAAAGGTTGAAGAAAATACATTGACCCTGGAAAAGTAGCCAAGGAAATTTTACAGGAAAGTGGAGAATATATAAAGCTCTATATTTAGCTTGCTCACAGAGACACCGTGCAAGCGAACTCCTGCAGAGTTTTTATGTTTTAATCTTAAATATGAGAGTATTCAGTACTTTGTCTAGCCTATTTTTAAACACATTTACACTTTGACTGGAAACAACCTCTGAGGGAAGTTGGTTCCAGATATTAACTTTTATAGGAAAAGAAATTTCCGCAGACAGCGGTCTTAAATGTCTTTAGTTCCAGTTTAAACCCATTATTTCTTGTCGGATTGGCATTAAGTGAGAATAAGTTTCTGTGATCTACCCTGTCTATTCCTTTGAGCATCTTGAAGACTTGAATAAGCTGACCCCGCAACCTCCTCGTCTCTAAGCTAAACAGATTTAGGCGCTCCAATCTCCGTCTGTAGCTTTGCATTCTCATTGAAGGGATCAATTTTGTAGCCCTTGCTTGTACTCTTTCTAACCTTTCTATATCCTTCCTTCCTGAGGGATGGAAACCAAAACTGCGCACAGTATTCCAGTTGAGGTCTGACTAGAGAATTATAAAGAGACATTACAGTCTCCTTGTTCCGAAACTGGAACTGTCTTTTAATATAACCTAATAATTTTAAGGCCCTCTTTTCGACTTCTGCACAGTGCTTCGACGGTTTCAGATCGTTGCTGATATAGACTCCCAAGTCTTTCTCTAGATCGGTCTCAGTCAAGTTCCTTCCCAAGAGAGAGTAATCGGTCTTTGGGTTTTTATAACCTATGTGCATTACCTTACATTTGTTCAAGTTGAATGGCATCTGCCAAGTAGCAGACCATTCGCCCAACCTGTCAAGATCATTCTGAAGCGTTCTTACGCCCTCCTCAGAGAGAGAGAGAGAGAGAGAGAGAGAGAGAGAGAGAGAGAGTTACAAGGAGTTACAAGGAAGAGAAGTACCTCAAAAGGCCTTGCGGCCCATACCGAGGAGGTACCAATGGCAACGGGTGCCAGGGAAAATTTTCTACACACTCAAATAGTGTGCAAGATTTGGTCTAACCTTTTCTTGAACTGATCCACAGAGGAACTGTTCACAACTTCCGAAGGTAACCTGTTCCATGTGTCACAGATCTTATACGTAAAGTAATTCCCACACACACTAGTCCTAAACCGTTTCAAATCCAACTTCCAACCATTGTTGCGAGTTGGGTTATCATTTAAACTAAACATATTCTAAAATCGACATCGTTGAACCCGCGTAAGAGCTTGAAAATCGATCAGTTGACCGCGCAGCCTCCGAGTTTCAGCGAAAACAAGTTCAGGGCGCGTAACCGTCGATTGTAGCCCATATGCCTAACGGAAGGGATTAACTTTGTGGCCCTCGCCTGCACTCGCTCCAGCCTCTCAATATCTTTCCTGAGGGTGGGCGACCAGAACTGCACAGCATACTCCAGGTGCGGCCGAACAAGGGAATTGTACAGTGAGAGCACAATCTCCTTGTTCCGAAACTGAAATTGCCTCCTGATATAACTCAATAGTTTCTGGGCTTTCTTTTCCACATCTACACACTGTTTCGTAAACTTAAGGTCGCTGCTAATTAGCACACCCAAGTCCTTTTCTAAATCAGTCACCTCGATATTACTACCCAACATCGAGTAGTCCGACTTGGGATTGGCGTAGCCAATGTGCGTCACTTTGCATTTACCCAAGTTAAACGGCATTTGCCATTTTTCGGACCACTCTCCTATCCTACCTAGGTCCGCATGTAGTTAGTTGCTCGATCGCTTCGGGCTTCCCAACATTGGCCCCAAGCTTGGTGTCATCAGCGAATTTGGTGATCCGACTGACGATGCCACCGTCGATATCATTTATGTAAATGATAAACAACAGTGGCCCCAAAACGGAACCCTGAGAAACCCCACTAGTGACCGAGGCCCAACCCGAACTAGCCCCTTTAATTACAACCCTCTGCCGCCTATTCCTCAGCCAGTTTTCAATCCACCTACCTATTTCCCCACCGATACCCAGCGCGCGCACTTTCGCCATTAGCCGGCGGTGAGGTACCTTATCAAAGGCTTTCTGAAAGTCGAGATAAAGTATATCAATCGCCCTACTCTTATCATACTCACTCAACATGACGTGGAAAAACTCGAGCAAGTTGGTGAGACACGACCTATGCCGTCTAAACCCATGTTGGGAGTCCCCAAGCAGCTTGTAGGAATCCAAATGGTCAACGATCCTATCAGCTATTATCCCTTCTAATAATTTACCTACAACTGAAGTGAGACTAATGGGACGATAGTTCCCTGGACTTTCGTAATCCCCTTTCTTAAAGATAGGGGTCACTTTGGCTTCCCTCCAGTCACCAGGCACCTGGCCCATCTCCAACGATTTGTTGAAGACTGTAGACAGGTGGGGAGCCACCTGGTCGCGCACTTCTTCCAACACTCTGGGGAGAAACTGGTCTGGCCCAGGAGCCTTAAACGCGCTCAGTTTGTCTATTCTATCGGCAACGACTGTCGCGGTACATCTAACACTATCCAGGCCAGCACCTGCGTGCCTCACGCCTGGCTCGGGGATGACGCGGGTATCCTCCCTGGTGAACACTCCCGCAAAGTACTCATTAAGCACATTAGCGATGTCCGCGTCGGAGGTCCGCAGAACGCCGCTTCCGTCCTTTAACGGACCTATCATGCTTCTAATGGGCTTTCTACTATTAACATAACTGAAGAACTCCTTAGGGTTCCCCTTGCAGAGGCTTGCCACCCGTAGTTCTTCGTTACGTTTCGCTAGCCTAACCTTCGCCTTCACTTCCCTATACAGGCGGACATACGCTTCAGTGTCAGTGTTCTCGTGGGAACGATTGGCCTTCGCCCTCCTATACGCTACTTTCCTATTTCGGATAGCCGAAGCGATGTCACGATTGAACCACTTAGGCTGCGTTGAAGCAGGGTTGACCGGTTTTGAGGGTATGGCAGCAGACTGCAGCACCATAAACTCGTCCAGGAATGCACTCCACACTCCCTCAACATCGCCGCCAACCTCTAACCCCATCTCTCCTACGCTATCCCTGAGGCTAACAAAGTTCGCCCGCCGGAGATCAAGCTTACTGCCTCTCGAGTTACTACGCTTCACCCGAGGGACGCGCACACCGAACCTAATAAGACCGTGATCACTCCCGCCCAATGATTCGTCAACGGTGAGGCCAGTGACGAGGTTGTCTTCGATCGTGAATACTAAGTCTAGAACGCTTTCGCCTCGTGTATTCTCGTTGACCCACTGAGTGAGGAAGTTCTCATCAGCAAAGTCAACTAGCCTTCTCCCTTCAGCATCGGCAGTCCTGTTTTCCCACTTTATGCCGCGACAGTTGAAGTCTCCTAAAGCTACACACACCCGATCCCCTAGCAGGCTACTGAGTTCGGTGTACAGGGCTGTATCCTCCTCGAGGAGGAGATGCGGAGGTCTGTACACCAAGATTAACATATAGTTCGTCCCTCCCACGTTCAGATCGACGCCAAGCAGCTCCCGTTCCGACCGGAACTGGCAGTCAACCGGACTCAACGTGTCTCTGACGTATATTAGTACCCCACCCCCCTCCCCACGCGTGCGGTCTTTGCGAAACATTCTATACCCGGGAATTTCGAACTCCCCAACGTAGTCCCTACGATCAGTATGAATCCAGGACTCGGTGATAGCAACGATATCCTGGTATTCTGATGCTAAGAGCGCCCGTAGCTCGCAAAACTTGTTCCTGATCGACCTAGCATTAAAAAGCATTGCACGGAGGGAGCCTCCCCTATTCTGACCGCTCCCTAGCACGAACCGTTTCCCCAACAGCCAGGGCTGTCGGGAGTTGAAGAGCCCCTCACTAACGAGGGGACAATCTCCGCAGGAGCCTGAGCCCCCTCCAACGTGGAAGGAGAGTCACCCACCTGTACCTGGACGCACCCTTCAGTTGAAGGTACGTCCGCCACCGGCTCATCATCATCCCTCCCCGGTGGGGGCCCATCATCTCTCCCCGGACTCGACCTCATCATACGGTATAGGTGTCGGTCAAGCAGCGTGCCTAGCACACCTTTGCCTTCTTGCCCGAGACCTTTCGAAACCCGTCGCCACCCATAAACTCGGCCGCACTTACACCACTTACACCACCCGACCCACCCCGACCGGCAGCTACATCCTTCCGCTTCTTTGGGTCATCAGTAGGCCCCTTCCCACCCTTTTTATTTATCGGCCCCTTCCCACCCTTCTCTATCGGCCCCTTCTTTACGCCCTCCACCTTACGCCGCGGTTCCATGCACTCCACGTGGGTCGCTGGCGATTCCTGACACTGATTTAGAACCCTGGCCGCCGGTTTCACCTCTACCCTTTCTCCGTGGTCCCGAGCTCTGTTCCTTCCATCGCTGGACCCCCTTTCCACGGCAGCTATCCTATCCTGAATGAGCTCCGGGTTGGAGGGCGGCGCAGCCTCGTCAGTGACCACCGCACCTCCAACAGCCGATCTGGATGACTCGAGCCGCCGGACCCTCTCCTCCAGCTTCAAGTAAAACTGCATGTGTTCGCAAAAGCGGCACATGCTGGAGTGGTTGATCTTCTCGAAGCAAGCTTCTTTGAAGTTCGTCACCCACTGGTTCACGTCACACCTCGCACATTCAGCCTTCAATTTCTGCGGTCCAGTCATTGTAACTTTTTTTTTTCTTTTTTCGAATTCTGAATACTCTGAATAAGATAAAGCGTTCTAGCAATGAAAACTATCAAAAACGTTCTGACCAGTATATAAAAAAGGAGAGGGGGTGAATTCTTTCCGCGCGTAGACGCATCCACCTATTTGCAAGTGACGTTCATCCCTTCCAGAAGGCTACACCTCTCGCTGCTGCCGCACCGACCAAAGGTCTCCCCAGGGCCGGACAGTCCCAAACGTGTCGCAGCTACCAACTGACAAACACTCGCGACGCAGGCGTCGTCACGGATTTCCCGCCAGGAGCGACAGCGAGATGCAGCCCCTTACTAAGTCTTACTAGTCACTCACAAGCGGCCAGACTCTTAGAATCCAGTGTTCAAGGGATATCCCACCAGACCCAGAGGCTACGCCCGAGACTTTACGCTGGCCTGGCAGCCAGCAGTGCAGTAAAGCTCTCTCACCTCAGAGCAGTACAGCCAAGCACCATCAATTGGTCACCAAAGAACGGTCGCAGGGGGCTGGTCAGGCCATTACGCGTTAGGAATGGGCTTAACGGGGCACTAGCCACACTCCATTCATCGCGCCCCTACGCCTGGGACCCCTCCATCCCAGTCTCTCACAACCTACGAGCGTTAAATGGTGTTATTTATAGAGGTTCCAAAGCCTCTCTTCCCACGCATGAGGTAGCAGTAGGATCCTAATAGTAAAAGAAGAGAAAAAGACTTAATACTAAAAGTTTTTTTTTTTTTTTTTTTTGCAGTCAGAGGAGAACAACCTTAACGTAAGCTAAAAGGACAGAGTAGGGATGGGATGGGGTCCTAGTAACCCACGGGACGGGATTGTGCAAAATACTTCACCCGCCCTCCCGAAAGAGACAACCTAAAGTAACTGGCAGCCAGTTCCTCTAGAATCCCACGACTCGGGACCGGAGGGCTGTCACACCCCAAGTATAAAGTCATTATAAATATGGTGAACGTGCATGGTAAAAAATACTTTTTCCACCCTCCATAACTGAGTGATATTCCGAAATATAACAACGTTAAAAAAATCAACATTCAGCAGAGAAACCATAAATGTAGAAGACAGTTTTTCAATATAATGGAGACTACTGTATATCAAACTAGTAAAATTTATTAAGCATGCATAACGAGAGATATCCCAAATTGTGGTCTCGCTTCAAATCTGCTGCCTCCAAGGAGAAATTACAGAAACAGCTGAAACAGTATCTCTCAAAACAAGTAAGGGGAAGGTACTTTCCTGTTATCCCGGATCCCAGGCTTTTTGCCAGATTCGTACGCCACTTGCCATATTGCCAAATTTCATTGCCAGTTTTTTTTTAAATGTTAACTAACCTAACCTAACCTGACCTAACCCCTGGTTTGGTTAGGTTAGGTTAGTTACTTAACATTTAAAAAATAATTTGGCAATGAAATTTGGCAATCTGGCAAGTGGCGTACGAATCTGGCAAAAAGTCTGGGGTCCAGGATAACAGGAAAGTACCAAGGGGAACTTTCACGAAACATCACAGAGCAAAGAAAATATGCTTTTCTGACGGACAGTGAATCTGGTACGCAAACCCCCGAACCCCGAAAAAAAGCGCAAATCCATAAGACCAAAGATCAAATCAATCTTTGAATAAAGTTTCTTGTCTCATAAGACTCATGGAAGAAACATAAACAGACTTCACACACCGATCTGAAGAACATTTCACACGCAGACTGCAAAGGAAATTGTGAAAGTTTTGAAAAATGTATTGATAGAAAGAAAATACAGATAAGCTACAATAACACAATGAAAACTGACAGAGTTGGAAGACAAAAAGAAAAATTCGGTGTAATGTACAGTACAGTTGCGCTCATTATTCTTAGGACACTTTGAGAACAGAGAGCGATACCTAGCAAATATTTGTTGTGTGTACTACAAACGGTTATAATATTTTATGAATGAATGTTTAGTGAGTGAGTGTTGATTGATTGGTTGACTCATTGTCAAATGTCTTTAGAACATAATTATTTCCATTCATCACCCTGGTTTACATATTAATAAGGAAACATAAATGAAAAATTAAATATAAATTCAAGAAGGGGATATGTATTAACAAGGGGGATGTCAATGAAGTGAATAAAAAATGGTTTTGTAAAAACTAAAAATAAAACTTCGGACGTGATGACAGTGTTCATGGTATTGGCAAGCCTGTCATCTTCAACGATGTATAAAAACAGAGCTGTTGGTAGGCATTATTGCCCCCTGAGAAAATCTCAAATTGATTCATTTATTTATTTATTTATTTACATTTAATATTGAACATAGATTCAGATATTATTTTGTTATAACAAAGACAGAGCATAAACCTCATATATACTAGGGGCACTCAATATATTTTGCCCCACCCTTTTTTCTTAGCTAAATAATAGGCCATCGGGCTGAAATGTCTTTTGGGCCGCAAGTTTGAACTTTCTGCGCTTCACATAACCGGATTTTTTCCAGTTTGAACCTCCCCTCCTTGTATAAAACCGCTTTTAAACGCCCTTCTATAAAACCGAAACGTCTACAAAACGTTTACGGAGATGTTGTTGTTGATCGAAGTACAGTTGGACGCTGGTCTAAACGTGTGAGATGATCGGAGAGAGGGAGAGCCAGCCTCGATGATGAGCCACGCAGCGGTCGCCCGGCATCGGCTGTGACATCTCACATTGTGCAACGTGCTAACAGCATCATTCGATCATGTTGGCGCGTCACATAAAAGGAGCTATCACCGGAGCTAAGAATTAGTGAAGGAAGTGTGAATACGATAATTCAGCAACTGGGATACTCAAAAGTGTGTTCACGGTTTGTTCCTCGCCAACTGACTGAAGATCACAAAGCCCAAAGAAAAGAAATTGCTTCTGAGTCGTTGGTTCGATACGAGACAGAAGGGGATGACTTCCTTTCACGAATTGTGACTAGGGATGAGACTTGGGTACACCACTTTGAACCTGAAACAAAACGTCAATCCATGGAGTGCCATCACGCAGACTCCCCACTGCAAAAAAAAGTTCAAAATGGCTCCCTCTGCAGGAAAGGTTATGGTCACCATCTTCTGGGATTCTATTGGACATTATGAAGAAAGGACAAACAATCAACTTAGAGGCATATATTGCTACCCTACAGAGACTCCAGAGACGTATAAAGCGAGTTCGACCGGAGAGAAAACTCGAAGACGTCCTTCTTTTGCACGATAACGCAAGACCACACAACAGTTTACAAACAGGAGAGGCCATCACAAAAATGCGTTTGACTGTGTTACCCCACCCTCCATACAGCCCGGATCTGGCACCTTCAGATTTCCATTTGTTTGGTCCAATGAAGGATGCTATTCATGGAAGAAAGTTTCAGAGTGACGTTGAGGTTGTTGAGGAAGTTAAGAGGTGGCTCCAGCGGAAACCAGCGGACTTTTACCAGCAAGGAATAAAGGCCCTTGTTTCGAGGTGGAGGAAAGCCGTAGAAAAAGGATGGAGACTATGTGAAAAAATAAAAACTTGTAAAAAAGGTATGTAACTACTTGTGTACAAAATATATTGAGTGGTCCTCGTATAAATACATATATAGGCGGTTTATGAATGAGAAAACAATGTTTTGATGCATATTAATTTTTAATAACATTATAACGTTACCAGATTGATGGGTATCTGTAGGTTTCATACGTTACTGCTTAGAATATCTTCCAATTGGCAAATGGACGACAGCTGAATGGATACTACTGGAATGGCATTGTTATATCCGGAACAAATGCTCTTTCTAGATCAGGAACGCTGATATAGTAATAGAGTGTCACTGAGAGAAATATTATTTAGAAACGAAGAGTGTTTTGTATTGAGGCAGCATCATAAATGCATATAATTGTTCTGTATTAATAAGTTCCATGTTACAACTTGAGTGTTGAACCACGGCAGCTGTGACTCTTGGCGGTCTCTGACCTCAAAGGAAAGAATTAGAGAAAATAAAACTACTACAGTGATTCATATCAATAAACATACGAGTAGAGCCAGTTAAACGATGATATTTGACAATTTTGCACAGAAGTATTTCTGTAACGTGAAAAGGGGATCCAATTTTACGGTTACTAACTAGTACGAGTAAACAGGCATCTAGTATTAATCTGATTATTTTTTTCAAATATAAAACTCGCGTGGATGATATAAGAAACTGATAACTCTCGGAAAAGATTTTATTCTCGAATTAAATATGAAAACGTGTTTACTTGTAATCATACAGTTTAATGGCTTTTTCCCTTTAAATCAAGACTCCTGCGCATGCAGACTATGTATCTCTTCGCATAATTTAAATAGTTTAAACTAAATGTTAGGATAACAATTTTCCTTCAAAAGCACCCCTTTCGTAAGGAAAATTCAAAATGTAAAAACGTTCATTTAACAAATATTCCTGGTCCACCAATATGATTGTGTGAATGGGTGTGTACGCTTTACCTTCTTTATCTTACCTTTACAGATCTTTTCCTTTTAGCACTCCCAATTTCTTCTTTTCATTTAGTAACAATTTTGACACAGGTTAAAACTAACCTGTTAGGTTATGTTTGACACAGGTTCGTTAAAACTAACGAAAATATCAGGATTTAACCTACCCAATCGTCAAGGGCGTACAGGTGACCTAACCGGGCATTCAATTAACCTAACTAGTTGGTTAATTTTTACATTCACTCTCATTCTAAGGTTGTAGGGCGGGATACTTTTGGGATTAATTGAATGCCCGGTTAGGTTAATTGACTGCCCAGTTAGGTCAACTGTACGCCCTTGACGATTGGTTAGGCTAAGTCGTGATATTTTCTTTAGTTTTAACGAAAATATCACGACTTAACCTGTGTCAAAATTGTTACTAACTGAAAAGAAGAAATTAGGGGTGCTATGAAGGAAAAGATCCACCTTTACCTGCTCTTCACTACCTTCTGTATTTTGTATCTGGGTTGTTTCTGCCTTCTCACCCCAATTCGTTGGGAAATGATTTTTTTATCATATATTTTTTTATATTCCTTTAATAATATTACTAAAGTAGTTTAAATAACGACCTTGCAAAATTTATTTGTTCTGTAAAAACTGTCTTTTAAGAACTATACAGTAAATTAATGACATTTTTCGAGCGTTTTATTAGAAACGTATATTAGGGCTTGAAGACCAGTGTTCTCTTTAGATTTACGTACGATGTAAAAATACGCGATTCCACTGAATACAGAGCGACGCTTAACAAACTTTAAGCAAGGTCTGTATACATACGTTCAAAGTTGTGTCATATACAAAAATCATTCAAATCCTGTTACAGAGTTCTTCACAGACTTGAAAATTCTCTCTCTTTTGTGCTCTACAAAATGTTTGTATATATAAATTTAGTTACACAGAAGTTATCCACGCTTTCAGAAGGACTCAGAAATAAAACTTTTGAGCCTAAAAATCTGTTATCTGTTGTGTGTATAAGCGAAGGGAATTTGATAAGCGTGAAGAATGATAGTCAGGCATATAACATTAGTTTGTTGTGTTGTTAAAGAAGATTTATTTGAAATAACATTTTAATCTTGTTAAAATAAATATTCATCAACAAGAATAAAGAATTTGGATATCTCTCTCTCTCTCTCTCTCTCTCTCTCTCTCTCTCTCTCTCTCTCTCTCTCTGCTGTACTGTCCATCAAGCTTTAATTGATCTAAAATGCATTAAAATCTCCATTTTAGAGCACTCGTATTTAAACCATTTTTACATGCATAATGTTTTCCGATGTGCCCAAACCAGATTCACCTCTCTCAGTTCTCTTCCCTACCCCCGTAACCCTTGCGTTCTTAGTGTGTATATTAGAAGCTAGAGAAAATATAGCGGTCGTAAACCTAATTCCAGGATGTAAAACCTACGAGAAAACCTGAAGAAGATTTAAAACCTCAGAGAATGCAGAGGTTTTCTGGGAATTATTTTTAATAACTTTTTCTTTAATCGAGTATGGTTTTATTTTATAGGTTTCGAAACTGTGTCGTGTGTGTGTGTGTGTGTGTGTGTGTGTGTGTGTGTGTGTGTGTGTGTACCAATTCGAGAGATATGTGCATTAACTTTCACTCTCGTTGAGCGCTAATCCAATGAATTCCTCTGCTTGGAGAGGTGTGCATATTCACTAATTCAGTGAATGTGTACTGAAAATCAGGGATCAGAGAGGAACTGAATGAAGTGAAAGAGAATAGGAAAGAAGTAAAAGATAAAACTGTTGCCTTCCAACTTTAATATTCGTAATGATATCAAATTTTTTCCACTAACGCTTTTATTTCTGCATAGTGAAGTTGTCACTCTTACATCGTATACCCCAAATTTGCCAATGACCATAGCTCAGTGGTTAACACCGTTTCCCTATCAATGAAATGAAGACACTTAGGTCAGGGATTCGAATCCCTATGATTCTGGTATTAATAATAATAATACAAGAGTTAGAGCAATGGGCTGCATTAGTTGGCCTGAGCGCTGTACCAGTTTCTGGCCCTCTTCACTAATTATTAAGATACTCTGAATTTCGAAAGACACGCATTTCACCTTTAAATAAAGATTATAATTTTCTGCCAAAGAGACCTCAAATTCTGAAATGGTTATTTAACGAGCTAATACCATTTTACCGAGATGAAAAATCGTTGAAAGGAAAAATCGTTTTAGACCAAATTATCCAAACCCAATTTAACTTAACTTAACAGGGAGCCGAACCATTTATTCTAAATTATAAAAAATTATAAAAGGGGAGACGTCGAAAGAATTTGCAACCTAAATGCAGTCGGAAAGGGTGTTTTCTTAAGTAAACAACTAATGCAAAACGCATCTTATATGGACTTTGGTTGACCTTATATAAATTTTTTAAATTTTCAACCATCTGAAAGTCAATCCATTTTTCTTTTGCGAAAATGATATTTGGTGATTTACGTTAGCTTACATGAGTTTAGGGTATAGGTGTAGGCTAATTCAGGAAAATTAGGTTTAGTTAAATTAATTGAAGCACTTGAAAAAATCTTATACAATAGACTAATCACATTCAAAACCAGATACGACATCTTAACAAATATAATTTTAATTTAGGTCACACCACAGAAGACGTTATCAACTGGTTTTCAGAAAATATCTAATATAAAACTAAACTATAAAAAAAAACACGCTCTCACATGATATGTTTCTAGATAAATTTAACAGGTGTGTTTTAAATCATATCTCTGTAAGCGTCATCAATATGTTAAAGTAAACGACAATTCATCAAAATATGCTTTTATTGGAAAGTAGTGTTCCACAAAGATCTATCCTTGGACCCTGATTTTTGTCAATTTATGTAAATGATTTGTATCGGTTAATAACATTAAACTGCATTCAGTATGTAGATGAAACAACACTCACTTCCACACACCACGATATCAACTCCCTAGATTCCGGCCTTAGGACATATTTATAAAATATCTGAAATATTGAGAGCTCAGTATGAATCAGTTTTCAGTATCCTCAAAAAATTCAAAGTTTAACTAGGAATATTTTCCAAAAAACGTTATATTAACAATCTTCCTTACGAATTGTCGTTGCAACTCCTACCACTCAGGTTGGTCCTTTTAAATTTTAGTTTATTCTAGTGTTTACTTTTAATGGGTTTGACTTTTTATTATTTTATTGTCTTATTTAAAAAAAAAAAAAAAATTTAACTATTTTCCTTATTGTATAAAAGGTTTTACATTATTTTCTGTAAAAATTTACTTACGTTTCATTAGTTATATATTATTGATTTTTTCTCTAATTTTGATGTTCTTTCATTTAGTCACTGAAGATGGCCCCAGAACGGACCGAAACGTTTGACCAATAAATGTTGAGAGTCGTGTCTCTTGTCTTTATATATATATATATATATATATATATATATATATATATATATATATATATATATACACGTTATTTCAGAATTTCTCTGTGTCATTTATTATTAATTACTTCTTGTTAATTACAATTGAGCTCTGCACATTATACTCGCCCCAACCGCAAGAAAATAAATTTGAGAATCACAACTTCTTGAAAGAATACAAAATAAAAATCACCTTCATAAATTCATCGTCTTACTATTTAAAATTTTGTCAATACTCAATATCCTATTTAACTTAACACAATACTTTCATCATTCATTACGGAAGCACATCCAGAAAATAATAATGGCACTGAAAAGAGAATTATAAAATTAAAATTGAGTGACCGAAAATAGATTTATAAATAGATTTATTAATGAATTACTTTGTGAATACAGAAAAGAATTACAGTATTTGACAAATTATTAAAATTCAAAAAAGAAAAAATAATTTATTCCTGTTATGTAGGAGACGGTATAATATATATTCGTAGTTTCTCGGAAGGACAAAGAGTGTCGATTCGTACTCAACATGACTTCGACAACTTTAGGCAACATCTTCAAATAGAAATGGCAGCGTAACCCGTGCGCTAGGTGAACCCATCATTACTCTTATATATACAGTAATAATAATAATAATAATAATAATTAAAGAAAAATTAAAAATCCATAAATTTATGGTATCTTGAAATTTTATAATTTCTATAATCTTTATAATCTTGTAATTTTGAAATTTTCAGTCTTTCAAATTCTATAATTTTTTAATTTTAAAATTTTTTAATTCTATAATTTTGTAACTTTTCAACTCTACAGTCTCATTGTGGATTCTTATAAAATATTATGGTCTTACGTACGTTCTTGCTTTGCAATAACCGTTTTTTTTATTGTTTTCCATATACTGATTTATATATATTTACTGTATATATTTTTTCTTACCTATTATTACAGTATTTCTATGACCGTATCATCCTAAGCTTTACATCATGATCAACATTTTAAATACTTCAGTACTGTAAATGAAATTACTGAATCTGAAAACGTCGTCAACGCCGACTATATGTCAGTAGACAACTTTTTTAATAAGAAATATAACAATGGAAACCTGTCTTTCCTAAACTTAAACATTCGCAGTGTTCCAATCCACTCTGACGAATTGACAGTTAACCTAAAATTATTACAATATAAATTCACGTGCATTATATTAACTGAAATGATAATAACAAAATCTTTTTAACATCCCAGGGTACACAAGCTACCATGCACGAGTATGTACAAGTAATCCATAAGAAATGCATCCGAACTCTCTCAGACAATGATGACAGACGATCTCATACCTCTCCAATGTTCAGAAACTTAAATATTCTAAAACTAAATGACCTGTATAAACTTACTGTTGGTATTAGTATGGACAAAGTTGCTAATAATAGAAACTATACTTCGCCCATTCACAGGGCGATTACCCAGCATCACATCAACCATAATCATAATATAAGGTTTCCCAATGATTTCATACATAAACCAAATTATTCCATGCAAATTGCGGGAAATGCTCTCTCCAACAAGGGGGCAGATATCTGGAGCGCTATACCCATAAACATCAGACAAACACCATCACTAATATCGTTTCGCAACTCACTAAGGAAACACTTTATAAACTCTTACTAATGTATATATGTGTGTGTGTGTGTATGCATATATATATATGCAATTTCATATATATATGAAAATTATTTCACGAAGGTAACACGTGAAAAATATTTATGATGAATAAAACCACGAAGGAAAGGAACACAAAATGGTGCTCAAGCGCTTTCGTCTAATGACATCCTCAGGAACATCCTTAGTGTTCCTGAGGATGTCATTAGACGAAAGCGCTTGAGCACCATTTTGTGTTTCCTTTCCTTCGTGGTTTTATTCATCATATATATATATATTGCAATTTGTAAATATTACTAAACAATGAAAATCACGTATTATATATGCAGAATTCACAATCTTAAATGGGTGCAATCATAAACTATATGAATTAGATGTTAAAAGCTTCCAATATATTACGCCATAGTTATAATATCCCTCACTCATCTGTATCTTTATAACTTTAAGATTGTATCATGATTTATATTGTTCACCATTTTTCTTTTCTTTTATTTCTATTATCATTTTCTATTATTTCAAAGATTATTTACATTTTCATTTGTAATGACAAGTTAACTAAATGCCCATTATTTTATTTTCCACAAATTCTATTTATATTTTACATTTTCCTATGTAAAAATATTCAGATAAGACAGATTAGAATACCATAATTAATCTACAAAAATTAAACGTTAATCCCAACATTGTGTAAACCAGTATGGCTGTAATGTATATCTTATGTAATGTGTTCTCCTTGAATAAACATTATTCTTATTATTATTATACTATGTAGAGCTAACAATAGGGGCAGAGCTAAACGTGTATTTGTAGACTCAAACTACGAGAGTAAAAGTATCGAAGAACTGACAAGCAAAAGCAAGACCTCAAAAATACTTACAATTGAAATGTATGATATATTCATAACATCCAATATTCAATTTTCGGCATCTACCGACCACGAACTGATAACGCACCAACTTTTATTACAGATGTCGATAGAATAGACTCGGCAACAATTGTGTTATTGCAGATCTAAATATTGATCTCGCAAAAGAACATTCAAATGATATTGCAAGCTTGCTTCACAACATCATGGTTTCAAGTGGTTTTAAATTAGCTATTACAAAGCCGATGATTCCATTCTTCACTTCTCTACCCGCTTCAAACAGCGTCCGTCTCAACAGTCACTCCATGCTTCGCGGAGGACGGCTGTAGTACATCTGACCTCTGATCTTTCTGCTATCACTGATTGGGGCAGAGAAAATCTCTTGACTTTTAATGCCTCAAAACCTCAGTTCTTTCATCTGTATATCATCTGTATACTCGTTACAATCTTCCACACGACTATCCCCTTACCTTCAACAATACACATCTCAATCCTTCCTCTTCTCTTAACATTCTTGGCGTTTCCTTTTCTTGTAACCTTTCCTGGAAAGATGACATATACTCTCTTTCTAAAGCAGCGTCTAAGAGGTTAGGTGTGGTGTATCGGCTCCGCAGATTCTTCACCCCAACTCACTTTCTGTCTCTGTACTGGGTTCTTGTCCGCCCTGTACAGGGGCTTTGTTCGCCTCTGTATGGAGTATGCTTTTCATGTATGGGATGGCTCAACCCACACAGCCGTACTTGACCTGGTGGAATCAAAGGCTTTTCGTTTCATGAATTCCCCTCCTCTTACTGAATGTCTTAACTCTCTCTCTCTCTCTCTCTCTCTCTCTCTCTCTCTCTCTCCTCTCTCTCTCTCTTCGCCGCAATGTTGCCTCACTCCACTCTCTCTTTACTATCGCTATTATAACGGACATTGCTCTCCTGAACTCTCTAACTGCATGCCTCCTCCTTTAAGGAAAGCATCAGCACCAGACTTTCTACACTTTCTCATTCCTTTTGTCCAACTATACACAAGAGTGAATCGGTATTTTCAATCTTTCATCTACTCAACGAGTCAACTCTGGACCAATCTTCATCAATCCATCTTTCCTCCTGTCTATGACCTCCCATTTTTCAAACGCAGAGTGTCCAGGCATCTCGAAAACCCTGCTTGATTTTGGCTCTCTTCTTCTTTTTCTATGCGACAGGGAAGGTGGTGCTTTTGTGGGCATTTGCTCTTGGTTCCTCCTTCCTGCATAAAAAATCATGAAATAGGCAGACGAAAAAGTGGGAGTTCAACTGTCAGTTGCAAACTACAGTATATTTAAAGAAAATATACAGTCAAGTACCTAACCCATTTTGATACGTTTTTGCACGTATGGCGTGGGTGGCACCAGCTGTTACAAGGGTTTCTGGCTTTTAGACAGGAACATCGTTTGGTCAGACAGTTGGTTTGTCAGTTAGGGTTGGTTAAGTTAGGTGTGGTTAGGTTAGGTTAGGTTATGAAATGCTTTAGCAACCGTGTGCATATAGCTACTCTTTTCTATTAAAGATTCACAACGATGCGTGTACCCCTAAAAGTTTGTTAATTTTTATCAGAGACACAAAAATACTTAGCGTTTAGATGTTGTCCCGTCCTTGAGAAGTCTCAGAATGGAGTTTTTGCCATTTAATTAAATTTAAACTAAAATATCATTGCAAAATATCAAGCATTTCTTAACCTAACCTTAACCTAACCACACCTAACGTAACTGCCGAACCAGCTGTCTGTAGTGTACACTTCCTTGTTTTATTGTTATTTACTTTAATTTATTACTTTCTTTTTATCACTGCTCTTTCTTCTCTTTACACTCGCTCCACTGTACTTTATAAACACGTGCAGACGGGTAGCCGTGGCCGGTGAGCGCCATTAAAATTTCGTACAATGAAAGAACCGGGGATAATTAATTACACACTATTATTACTATTTACTGACTTTTTATTTATGCCGAAACAATTGAACAAACGGGGGAACACGAGTGCGGACTATGATTACCATTTACTTGCGGAGAGAGACAATTAACTATTCTAAATTCACACTAACATATTACTGACAAATATCTAGCGAGGACGCCCGCCTGAAGACTGAATTGCCAAAATTGGGCATTTCACTTTATCTCGGCCCACTGCAGGTGTTGTCAATTAGGATTTTATATTTTTAATTTCAAACAAAACATTATTAATTTCTTATTTTCGTACAAACCATAATTAAATTTCTTATTAAACAAAACATTATTAAATTCTTATAAACAAAATATTAATTTCTTATTAGACATGATTATCTTCTTTATTAAAAAATACCAATACTCGACATGTCTGACCAAAGGATGCTCCTGTCTAAAAGCTGGAAACCTTTGTAATAGCTCGTACCACCTACGCCATACGCGCAAAAACGCAACAAAATAGATTAGGTACTTGCCTGTATAATTTACTTTAATTATGTTTTGCTTTAAATATAGTTTGCAACTGACAGTTGAACTCTCAGTTTTTCCCCTGCCAATTTCATGAAATTGGCAGAACGCAATTGTGTATTTGATGAAATACAATTTCACCGATTACGCGTAACTATATGTATAAAATAATAATAATAAGTAATAATAATTGTTAAAAACACAATAACCGTGGGCAAACGAATATAACCTTCAGTTTAACCTTTAGTTTGCTTCTGCCAGAATTGTTCATGCTGACGAAGCTCAAGCTTTTCACTCCACCTTAGACCTACAGTTTAACGTGGAATCCGAACCACGCCCCACCAGCAGCCCAGCGTCTTAACCACTAGGCTACACAGGGTACCCATTTATCTACCAACCACTTTCTCTATTGTGCGGAAGGATGAACAGCTGCGTTTTGTTGCGCGCCGCCTGCCGTCACCGGATCTTGATCCAGGGCCGATAGATTCATAGTCAGCGACGCTAGTAGTATAGCCGCAAAAGGGGAGAGTGCAGGAATGTTGCAGGTTATTATGTAATGTTGCAAAGGGGGATTGTTGCAAAGGGGGAAGGGGGGTTGTTGCAAAGGGGGGTGGGGGAAAGGGGGGTGGGGGGAAAACTTGGAGGCGGCGTTATCCCCCAAGAGAAAGGAGGAGGAGGAGAGAAAGGAGGAGGTGTTCACCTGGCAGGAGCCAAGTGCACATTAAGACTTCCAGCCGGGCTGGCGTTGTTTTATAGGCTCCTAATCAGCCAGTTGGCGTAAATGGCTTGAGTTGCCAGATACCGCGATACCATTGTATACATTATTATAGACTCCTAATCAGCCAGTTGGCTGGTTGTCAGATACCTCTTTTTAGCAGTATTATTGCATACATTATTATTATATACGCCTAATCAGCCAGTTGGCTGAGTTGCCAGATAGCGCCATGTATTCCATTGTATACATTATTATAGACTCCTAATCAGCCAGTTGGCTGGTTGTCAGATACCTCTTTTTAGCAGTATTATTGCATACATTATTATTATAGACTAATCAGCCAGTTGGCTGGTTGTCAGATACCTCTTTTTAGCAGTATTATTGCATACATTATTATTATATACGCCTAATCAGCCAGTTGGCTGAGTTGCCAGATAGCGCCATGTATTCCATTGTATACACTATTATAGACTCCTAATCAGCCAGTTGGCTGGTTGTCAGATACCTCTTTTTAGCAGTATTATTGCATACATTATTATTATATACGCCTAATCAGCCAGTTGGCTGAGTTGCCAGATAGCTCCATGTATTCCGAAGACAGAGTTGCCAGATACCATTGTATACACTATTATAGACTCCTAATCAGCCAGTTGGCTTAGAAGGCTTAAATATTGCCAGATACCTGTTGTATACAGAATACCGGTAGTAGAAGGCATAACAATAAACAACATTGCATCATTCTTTTTATTATAAATATATAGAAAATAAATATACATTTGAGGAATATGCGTATAACAGAAATATATACACACAATTATGGATATATATATATATATATAAAATAAAATATACATTTCATATACATTTGAGGAATATGCGTATAACAGAAATATATACACACAATTATGGATATATATATATATATAAAATAAAATATACATTTCATATACATTTGAGGAATATGCGTATAACAGAAATATATACACATAATTATATATAAAATAAATATACATTTCATATACATTTCATATACATTTCAATATGTACATAACAGAAATATACACACACACACACAAATATGGTGATATATAAATAAAATATACATTTCATATACACTTCAATATGTACATAACAGTACAGGAGAAATATCAAGCAAAATATATATATATATATATATAAACACAAATCAATAGAAATATGCGTATAATCAAAATATATATACAATTCACTTTTTTTTCAAAATACTAAAATCGGTCTTAATCGAGTTTACAATTACATCATTATTGCTCTGCATTACGCAGTCTATGCGGCCTAATAATATTTCACCGCTTAAAGTATAGGGAAACCTGTATTCGATATGAATGGCTTTCATATCGTTCAGTACTATTTTTGTCCCCACTTTACAACCGGTTGGCAAGTCATCTTTAAATACGTCTAGAATACAATCAAAAGCACGCACAAAGAGTTCATCGTTAGCTACATTATTAAACGCAAGTTTATAAGAATGCTTTTCCAATCGAGGGTTTATTTCTACCGACTCGAGCTTTTCAATCGTGAACTCTTCACTCAACATAACGGCAATTGAAATAATCTTCTAAATCGTTACGGCAACTGCGCGTTATATAAAGAAATAGTTCTTCAGGGTGAACGGTGTAGGTGAGCTCAGCCTTGTACCGATCAATTGCTTTGTACCAAAGTTCATGGTATTTCAAAGAGTCTAAACTTTTTAAATAAACATCCAGCACTAGACCATTCTCACCAGTCCTACACTCGGTAAACCCATCGAGCAGAGCAGTGTATGCGTATTCAAGAACTGTATCAAAATAAAGCATATCCGTAACACGCGCGTCTAATATAGGTTTCAGTTTACGGAATCCGACGATTTCAAACATTCTGTCGAGGATGAAACGGTTTCGCGTAGGAATAAGAGCGTTATTATCAGAAGCATTCTTCCACATAAGCCTTATATCAATGCATGGCCGATCGTTATTTATACACAACGTACATACAACGGCGTATGAGGGCGCGTCACTAATCTGCTCTCTTCTTGTACCTACGTTAGCAGGTATTTTATAACGATCTTCACAACACTTATCAACTATCACAAAGATTCTATTCATCTCCTCGATACTTAAATAAACCCGTTTGTTTGTCGGTCTACATTCCGTTTCCAGTACATAGCTAATGGTACCGGAATTACGCCTGAACACGCGCAACGATTTCGTCACGGACACATCGTACGAGGCGTTGAGAATGCTGCTCAAAGGAAGTTCCATCGTATTCGAGGAGCGCACGTCTACTCGGTTCAAGCTCTGAGATAACTATGAGCCGTGTGAGGCACAGGCAGGAACGGTTCGACGGGCGGCTGACTCGATGATACGTGAATGGGCATGCTCGTACGACTCGAATTGTTGCACATATTTGTTTTTCCGTTTCGTCACTACCAGCCTACGCACTTTGGATAAGAACTAGGCGCTAATCATCTCCACACTCCGGCGCACTATTTGAGAGGAACATATGCTCATATTTTTCCTTTCTACCCATCAAACGATACTCGTCTCTAAAATCTGTTAAAAACTCACGCATGGCACTAGCCACAACCTCACTATGAACCTCATCATGATATACGTTAATATAGTGATAAAAACACCTAAGATTGTCCATGATCACGAGATTCACATTTTCAGACGTAGGGTATGAGTAATCGACATGGTGTAGCATGACGTAATACCGCTTGTCACACCACCCATCCACAAGGCTCATTATCCATACCTGCTGCTTCTCTTCTGCACGCGTTGTTTCTTTTACTTCACGGTGTATGTGAGACTTTATAAAGTTTAGCCCTGCAGCATACTTCAGCACATCGTCTGTGCAACGAAAGCCTTCAACAGTCTCACCAGAACATCCGTAGAGTATTTGTACATCTTGGAACTTCGCACAATCCAATGTGGTTTTAAAAGAGGCATAGGAGGGGGAATAGGAAGTTTTTCGGTATCCACCACATCCTCACACTTTACTGAATACCATTTCATAAACGTTGTGCAAGCAATATTAAAGGTAGCCATTTCAATATACGTCTGATCTGAATACACGTCTGATCTCTCGGGCTTACTGCGGTCGACTGACCACGCAGGGACTCCCAGATAGTAGCATGACTCACGCAGTGGGCGGAGCTTAGAACTTTCACTTACACACACACACACACACACACACACACACACACACACACAAAGGAGAAAGTGAAACGCTATTTGATTTATTGAGATATTCATATATTTACAAATACGATTCGAGATATTCAAGTTATATATATATTATACATATTTACAAATAGATACGATTATATACAAGACGTGTGAGTTAGAAGCATCATTGGTATCCAAAGGGTACGGTATCATAGGTGCCAGGTAACTGGTAACGTTTCCTATAGGTGTTACGGCACACCATCGTACCCCTAAGTTCCTTCACGCCTCCCAGCTTCTGCGCCCGAAAATTGTGGGTGCCTACAATTAGTTGGTGAGGTTCCAAACATACTAGATCCTTCAACGACTCAAAGTTAACAACCTCCCGATTCGCATGGTTGAGCGTAATACCCTTTGCCTTCACGATATATTTCATTTCATCCCCTACCCTGACCCGTACCCCATAAGTCTTAGGTCCTGTTGAGATAAAAGAGTCGGCGTATGCGTCGTCCCCATACTCATCCTTGATCTCATCAGTGAGCTCGCCGAGGAACTCCCCAATAGCGGGCATGTAATCACCCTCCCTCTCTGTGAATATCACGCTATCTGTATCGGCATACAATACTCTCCGCCCAAGAGAATGCAATAGACCCCAAAGTTTTATACGGGCGTAGGCTGTTGTGAAGCTCGCCACAGGTATGTTTGTAACCCTTGAGGTATCTGTGGCAAATTCAGTGTTGTTGTACTTTATTACGTAAGTATTACCTACATTCACGATCTCCATGACCTCTTTATCGGGGGCATTGGCATAATCCCAGACATCGCTATAACTTTGTGCCAAATGAATGTTCCCTCTGCCGGTATTCTGCGCAAATTTTCCCCATAGACTGTTTAGACACAATTTTGCACTAAAGCGCTTGCCAGGATTCTTTACAATTTGGACACGATCAAGTTGTATACCTTCGCGGTCGCGGTAACGTTGAATATAGGCAGACTTTTCATCTTCGGTATCAACTCCTCGCGGATACCCTGATGCTTCAACCTTATCCTTCAAAAAGGCGTTTATATATGGTGTGAAAAGGTTGGGGAGCTTCTGAAACCTCCACACCTCGTGTATCTTCAGTATTCTATAACCATGGCGTACGGCTAGGGCCAGCTCAGGACTTGTATATACGCCTCTGATCTTACGCTGGTGGGGTATATGGTTACATTCGCCGTTATCCTCTTCCGCGCACTTCACGCACAGGGGAAACATGAGCTTGTCGTCGATAACGACAGGTAAGATCGGCATCCATAAATTGCGTGGGGGGAGTACGTCTACGAAAGAGAGCCCAAAGTAATGATCATTCAAATTTTTTGAAAATTCATTGATGGATGGTAGGCTAGGCCCCACCAGTTTCTCAGGAGCGCCCACGGGGTACGGATTGCTCTTCATCACGTATGGGTATAAAGAACAGAAATCGTAGTAATGGAGCTTCACGCCCTCCGTAGGTGGGAAGTATAGTCTGAAAGGATTTGTACGTCCTCCAAACAAGCTATCACCGCATTTGAGAGGATCCAGCACCATTGAACGCTTGATCGTTTTTATTTCCTCACGGTATACATCGTCTGTCTCCATCCGTGCATCATATTCATGCTCCCACAAGACTTTGTGAGTGAACTGTGATCCTATAAGTTGATCGCGGGTGCGGGTCGATGCAAGACAGTCGGCAGGAGACCTACCGTTGATATCTCCGGTGACTCCGCACTCAGGACGGGGGCATCCATGCCACCAGCAACCGTTAAAGGAGTACACAGTCTTCACACCAGTGACACGGTTTTCACTTAACCCATCAACCCAAAAAACACGTCCATTAATCTTAATGGGTACTTCACCCGTGTTGCGGGCGTGCTTTATGTATACACCTGTTTGTTGCTGCAGGTGTATGAGCCAGTAAATAGCCTTGTGTCCGTAACTGCGGGGGTTGTTTCGGTGAATAATGGCTAAGGTGTCTTTAGGCATGAAGTTATTCTTGAACACCGTAAAACATAATGATGCGATGGTGGTTGCGACTTGCAGTGGATCGCATTTGAAACGGGCTATGTACATACTTCTAAAGGCCTGGAAACATACTCTAAGCACGCGCACATCATTCACGCAATAACGCTCACATTCATCAGCTATATTATAAGGGTTACTTTCATTAAAACTGTCGTAGTATCGATCAAAGTCTTCACGTTCATCCATGCAGTCAAAATAATGTTTGGGGGGTGGTGGGCCTACGTAGTTTAAAGTCTCGCTGGTGAGGAAAGTGTATGGGAAGTATCCTTTGGAAACTTCAGCTGCTACTCCCATCACCTTGGGTAGCTTTGCTAATTTACAAGGTGTGAATAATAAAGTATCTTTAAATTGTACATTGCCTCTTATCTGCATCTGTATTAATTTGTTGCCTCTTTTCAATGGATCACCTGTAAATATCTCAGAGGATTCGTGTTCAAGCAACTCCTTATAAAGGAACTGCGTGTCAAACTTTGCCCCGTTATGGGCGAGAATATACACAGTCATTTTTTTGAACTTGTCGGCTAACTTGACAATATAGGACACAAATAGTTTCACAGGACTATCGCTGACATTCGTTTTAAAAACGTTTGTCCGTTTACCGCATTTGGGGCACTCGTCACATTCGATACCCATACACTCATCACAGATGGTCTGGCTCACAAGTAAATGTGGAATTACCTCTTTGGTTTCAGCGTTCGTATATGTTTCTATATCGTAGTACACAGTTATACAAGGGTTATTTTTAGGCTTAGCATCTTTCATATAACACACATGCTTTACTCCATCCGCCTTATATTCCTCCTGGCATGTAGGACAGTGAATTACGTCGCACTTGTGCTTAAATTTTCCCCAATTATCCATTGTGTGAAACATACCACATTCACAGATTCTCATTTTCCTGCACGTACCAATTGATTTATGGAGATCAAAGCAGCTATTATTGAAAAATGTGCGTCTACACACATCACAGTCTCTCTTCTCAACTACACGGCTTTCACATTTGGTGCTTTTACACTGCTCACATACCATGTGACATTCTTTACAATGTCTCACTATATCATCCGCAAACTCGAGGCACCCCTTACACAAATCATGATGTCTCCCATATTTTCGACTTTTGTCATAACTCGCGTAAAGCCCCCTTATATTACGGATGGGGAGATACGTTGTCCTGACAATCCTAAAATAAGTAGGGGCCTTGTACGATCTCTCACACAGCTTTTAAAAACATACACAGTCCGGCGGCGATCATCCAAACCAAATATAACTATGCGCACATTCATTTCCTGTTCTACCTTTCTCAGCTCTTCAGGACCCATATTACAGTCAAATTCAAGTTCACAGTCTACAGCTAGTTTACGGGCACGCTCAACGATCGTAGGCAGCCAAATTTTTTGAGTCCGTGTATTTTGTACAGTAAACATACGTGCTAAGAGTACTGCTATAAAGCCGCAACCACGATCGACGTTTATATGCCTTCGGTAAATAGTTGGAGAATTGAAGTTAAGAGTGTACGGTATGGCACTATG
Organism: Bathynomus jamesi; assembly: GCA_023014485.1. NCBI lineage: Eukaryota > Metazoa > Arthropoda > Malacostraca > Isopoda > Cirolanidae > Bathynomus > Bathynomus jamesi. Next base: position 2,052,719 of record JAJOZX010000049.1, read on the forward strand.
ACCCGCAACACGGAATACACGGTCAATATTTACCGTGAAGTTGTCCATATTGAAGGCTATACTACTTTGGACGGCTTGCATTATACGCCCTAATATATATTCTACATCTTCAGCAGCCAAACGTCAACGGTACTATCACCCAATAATCGTCTACATCACCGTCATCTGACCCGAACCCAAAGGACAGACTCGTCCTGACCTCACGCTCGTCGCGATTCTGAAGAGCAAACTCTATAATACGCTGTACTACCCTGCGTATCCCGCGCTCAATACCATTGCTATACAGGGCTCTAGGGTCGACCCTGACTCTATACCGATTTCTAGTCAAGGCGGGGGGGGGCTGCGGATCGCACTAACTCGAACGTAATAACATCCTCAACAGAACGGGGGGCGGAATTAGTGGCTATATTAGGTGCTGCTGCTGGGGGCCCTGTTGCGTAGGAGGGTTGGGGATCTATTATTGTAGACTTAACAGAACGGGGGGCGGAATAAGGGGGTATATTAGGTGCTGCTGCTGCTGGGGAGGTTGTTGCGTAAGAGGTTGAGGGTTGGGGGTCTGCTGCAACAGGTACGTATTTCGGCCGCTTTATACCTGATGTGGGGTTCTCATACCTCCGCTTTGGACGTGCAACCTGTATCGCTGGTGAGGGTTCAGGGGAGGAGATCACAACTACACTGTCGTCGTCATCCGTAATGATAGGGTGCTCTACCTCATCGTCGGTTCTGTGGGAGAAGAAATATAAGGATCAGCACTCAAAATTTGTAATATTTTGTAAATGACCCACTTAGGAGTGTGACGTGTTAGAAATGGACTCTGTAGAAAAATTCAGATTCACGAGCCCATCCACATGTATTATATCTGGACCTACAGGATGTGGTAAAACTGTGTTTATGCTTAAAATCATTAAAGAAAAGGGCGAGATGTTCTCGAAATTTGTGCATAAAGTTATATGGTGCTATTCGACGTATCAATCAGCGTTCAACGAGTACCAAGATGATATTTTGTTCCACAAAGGTGTATATGACGTTAATTCGCTAAAGGGAACTGAACATACAATCATTGTAATTGACGATCTCATGTTGGAGATGGATAAAACGTTTGCCGAGACATTTACAGTATACTCCCACCATCTTAACATAAGCGTGTTCTTCATCAATCAGAATCTATTTTTCAAAAATAGATACATGCGCGATGTGTCGTTAAATACGCAATATCTAGTCTTATTCGCGCAACGTAGAGATGTATCACAAATTGGGGTATTAGCCAATCAAATGTTCCCGAATCAGCGTAAGGAGTTTTTGGAAGTTTATAAAGAAGCTACAAGCACGCGTTACGGATATTTGCTTTGCGACCTTCATCCGCGAAACACGTTTAGAGTGCTTCTGCGAACGAATATATTTCCAAACGAGCCTGAAACGGTGTATATTCCAGAATGACAAAGAGACTAAAGAAATACCATGAATTAATAAAAATCTATCATCGACTGCCCCGGGCAATGCAGCAGATGTTTATTAAAAATATCGACGCCGACTTTTTAAAATGCATCTGTGAAATCTGTCTTAACGTTATAAATTGCAATGTATCAATGAAAACCCATCAGAAGGCTCGCCTACGCCGCTACAAGAACATAATACGTACACTCGCTCGTAAAAGTCAAACTGTAGCGAAGAAAAAACGAGTTATTGTGCAAACAGGAGGGTCATTTCTCCCCATCTTATTTTCAGTTTTGGGCCCTTTACTGACTAGATTAATATAATGAAGAAAGTGGTAGTGATTCCCCACGAGGTGTACGCTTCACTGCAAAGAGACACGGATCTAGATCCCCGTAAAAGCAGACTTAAAAGAATGGAAAGCGAATTGTTAGCCCTATTAAACAGTGAAAAAACACCTGATGAGAAAAGAATCTTATACCAAGAAGCTCTGCAGAAATTTCTTCACGAGTACGAAAATTATAAGAGCCCTACGGAGATTCCTGTGGTTATTAGGCACAGCACGGGGGACGATGGCGACATAGGACCTGTACCGACGATACAGCTGATCAACCAAAAAGATTAGCCACACAACATATCGAACATGTATTAAAAAATACCCTCCCACTTACATTGAGGAGTAAAGGCTTAAGTCTTTATAATCTATTGAATGAGGATCCCGCCATACAATGGACCGATACAGGGGATCATTGTGGAAGGATCAAAGGTACAGGGATCGAATATCGTAGACATTGTCCATGATCTGGTGAGAAAGTGGGATAGGCCATCACCATCAGGATGGAAGCATATTAAAGCAAGACTACAACAAATAAATGTCCCTAAAACGTTGATAGGAAATCTGAACAGGTTAAAAGACTTGGAACACGCAACGCCTGTGACACAATTGAAGACGCCGTCACCCCCTGCGGTAACACCTTTCAAGAGGAGAAGAAGAGGTTAAACCAACCCTACCCACCTGCCTCTAAAATACGCAAATGGCTAACGTATTAACTAAACGTTATTATGACATTTCTGCCCCATCCTCTTACGGCGGCGTAGATAGACTGCACGTTTACGGAGTAGGAAAAAAAGATGTTGAAAGATTTTTGAGGGAGCAGGACGCTTATACGCTTCATAAGCCTGTGAGAAAAAGGTTTAAAACAGCCAAGACAACGGCTTCCTCGATTGATTCTATTTGGCAAGCAGATTTAACAGACATGCAAAGATATTCTGTGTATAACGATGGTTACCGCTACATTCTATTCATAATAGACGTATTCTCTAGATATCTGTGGCTAGTTCCTCTGAAAAATAAATCACCTGAAACAGTTGCTAAAGCCACCAAAACGCTAATGTTAAAAGAAAACAGGGTTCCTGGCTATTTTTGTACGGATATGGGGAAGGAGTTTATAGGCCGTGCTTTTCAGAATATGTTGACAGAGTTTAATATCAGCTATTACACAACCAATTCTATACATAAGGCTTCTTTAGCTGAAAGAGTTCAGCGCACCATAAAGGAACGCATGCACCGTTATTTTACACATAAAAACACATACAGATTTCTAGACATTCTGGAACCATTGGCATCATCCTACAACCGCTCACACCATCGCACGATTGGGGCAACACCTAACGAAGTTTTAGAAAGAGGTACGCTCCCGAGAAGAGATGGACCACCACCACCACCACCACCACCTGTGCGCTTCAAAATCAATGATTATGTAAGGCTGTCGCGTTCGGGGAATAAATTCGCAAAGGGTTTTGAGCAAGGATGGACACGCGAGATTTTTAAAGTTAGGGCTGTGAGACCTAAAGGTGTGATAATGATGTATTACATTGAAGATTTGAATGGGGAAGAAATCTCAGGAGGCTTTTACCGCGAGGAATTGCAGAAAGTTGCGTTTAATTTAGAAAAAAATGTGTTTAAAATTGAGAAAATTTTAGGAAGCAAAGGTTCAGGAAGGAGAAAAATGTACCTGGTGAAATGGCTAGGGTACCCAGAAAGCTTCAACACCTATATAAAAGCTGATGCAATAATGAAGCTTAAATAGTATGCAACATGGCTCCTAACCATTTCTACGTCACACTCCCGTCCTCCTCGTCCCTGTCTGTACACCCTAACAACACGCTAGCCAACTTTGTAACAGAACTCCATGGGCACATTGAATTGGGTCGTGATTCGTATGAGGTGGGGATATGCGAAATTCAGCTGGACACCGTCTTTTTAAATATTGAACATGAAGAAACCGTTTTTACGATTCTTAGAGACATTGACGAGTGTGAAAAAGCTGGGGTAGCTATGGATGAAACTATGCGCATCGCTTGGACTAAGATTGCACGGTATTACAGTACAGAAGTAAGACTAGGGCCGGGTCAATATGGTTCGGCCGAGGATGTTGTGAGAGGCTTAAACGTAAGTTTAAGAAACTCAAACCTTACGAATGATTTAGTATATGAAATCGTAAACAACCCTGCACATACACTAATCCTAAAATCAAAGACTAACAGATGTCTTAAAGAACATAGAAAGTTCAAAATTCTAACCAACGGCCGATATAGCGCAGCCTTCCAAAGAGACACATTTCACGAGACACAGTATAACTTGTCCAGATTAATGTATCAATTGAAGATGGAGAAATTGGCTGAAAGGTCCCCAGACATGTGCTATATTTACAGTAATATAGTGGAGCACCAGTTTGTTGGGGATACCCAGGCACGCCTGCTGCGCATTGCTCACATCCCCAACCATAGAGGAAGGAGTTTGAGTATTACATATGACAGACCCCATTATGTGAATGTCGCAACTAATTTAATAACCAATATCACAATATATATAAGAACGATTGAGGGCGAAAACTTCCCATTCGGTAACGGGAGCTTAACAGTGAAGCTACACTTTCGACGCACTGAGTTATAATGGATAGAAAGCCTTTCACCGTCTATCGAGGGATGCGATACCAGCGCGGTAGTGGACTTGGATCCATTTTTTCATCCATACTACGTACGGCTGTTCCTTTGCTGAAGAGGGGTGCCAGATACCTTGGAAGGAAAGCGCTACAATCAGGCCTTAACACTGCAGAAGACATATTGGCCGGGGCTAAACCTAAAGAAGCCCTAAAAAAACATTTAAAGCGTACACGGAACGAAATCATCAAAGATGCAAAGAGAAAAATGCGTGGTGGCGGGAAGAAGAGGGCCCCCGGAAGAAGAAGAAGGGGTCACGTGGTATTAAACGTAAAAGGCTATCAAAAAAGAAATGCTGTAAGCGAATGAAACCTATGGTTGACCACTTTTTTGACTGATATAAGCTAAGGATATTGATCTCATGAATCATAGTTTGTTTACCACTTGTCGAGAGAGGAGTCACTATTTCGCCATGGCACGCTTCATCCACCCATGTAGTTCACAATGCTGTAAGTCGGAGCTGTCCTTTTTTGAGCTCCCGCCAACCCAAGTTTCTATTGAGCACAGTGACTTTATTACAATTAACCCTTTAAACACAATTAGTTCCCCGAGTGCACCTATAGAATTCGTGATACCCAGCTCAGGTCCTTACTTTTTTGATCCAAGCTGTGTGCACATGTACGCTAAGCTACGTATAGCCCATTCTGATGGAACGGCCTGCGATGACAAATATGCTGTATACCCTGAAACAAACTTTCTGCACGCCATATTCAACCAGTGTGACGTATATTTAAATCAGACCAACATATCGGCAGGCACGGGGTACTATCATCTACGAGCCTATTTGGAAAATGTCCTCAACTTTTCCAAAGAAGCGAAGGCTACCTTTTTAAGTGCGGAGGGATATTATCAAACTAAAGATGAAAATAGTATAAAGGACAAATTTAAAAATTCTAAAAAGAAAATATACGAGTGTTTTGGACGGTTGCACACAGATTTCACTTTCCAGGAGAAGTTGCTTGTGAACGGGGTGGATATGAAAATAAAGCTCACCCGCACGAGTCCTGAGATCTGCTTAAATCTGGATGCGAATCAAGAAGAGGGCGCAAAGTCCGTTGTGGTTCACATTATGGACACATACCTCCGCGTACGGCGAGTGAAATTAAGTTCACCAAAACAACTAGAAATTGAGAAAAATTTACTAAACGCTACAGTGAAATATCCTATTAACAGAGTGCAGATCAAACTATATACGGTTCCTGCAGGGTTGGCATCGAAGCAGATAGAAAACATTGCCCTGGGAAATCTTCCTAAAAGGATATTAATCGGCATGCAGGACCACGCTTCGGTGAATGGAAAATATAAAAAGAGTGCCTTTAAATTCGAGAATTTCGGACTTAAAAATATAACTCTATACGTTAATGGCACTGCTTTGGGTGGAACAATGGGTACGGACTATTCATCAGACGCTGTGTTACCTCTTTGTGCCAGAGCCTATAGTAATCTGACCCATATTGCAGGTGATTGTGATGAGCTTGGTAATGGGGTAACGCAGGAAGAATTCATTGATCAATTTAACCTTTATCCGTTTGACATTACACCTGACTTATCTGCTAGCGTAAATACCCATTTAACACCACAGCAGAGCGGTAACATCTCAGTGCGGCTGGAATTCGCCAAGCCTATAGACGCTCCTATTAGTGTACTAGTATATCTCGAATCGCAAGCCCTAATAGAAGTAGATAGATTTAGAAGCGTTATCACTGACTTTTAAAATGGATGCTAATACACTTCAGAAAGTAATGGAGCGAGTCACACGTTCCAAATTTATCGGCGTGTTTGCGAAGAATGAAACATTGAGTTTGCCAAGTACGCGAGAATGCGGTAGTCTTATTGTGAACACAGACATCATCGGTAATGAAGGGATTCACTGGATCGCTGTCTATTTTAAAAATAGACAGCGCCTGTACTATTTTGATTCACTCGGTACTCAACCCTGGAGTGACCCTATTATTGTAAAATTTCTCGCTCAGTTACATATTCCCGAAGTTGTATGGAACCCATTTCGTATGCAGGGATATTTTACTAATGTTTGCGGAATGTACTGTGTCTCATTTCTCATGCATATGTCAAATGATAAAGAATTTATAAATTTTTTAAATTTATTTGACCCGTGTCACACTCACCGAAACGATGAAATGGTATGCAGACAGATAAAAAACCGTTTTCCAATTGTACGTACTCGTTGTATATTATAATGTTTTTGTTCGTATATTTGTATATTCGTTTATTGTACTGATTTCTTTCATTTAATAAATTTATGAAAATATATTGCGTCTTCTTATCCCAAAAAGATCGAAAAACACTTACATTATTTGACATTGTTGACTGATTAGTATATCATCCGTATTCCCTTCAAAAGATTGTATAACTCGTGTCAAATCCTCATCGGACCTTAAAGGAAAACATATACAGAGTATACAGACAGACAGATCCCCATTATGTGAAGATATCTTTGGTTCGAGGAGTGAACGCCATAAAAATTTCGATTTTAGCATAATGGGGAAATAACATTGATTGACATTTTTGGCGAGTATCTATTTGACGAAATACTACAACTCTCCGTATATATAAAATCGAATTATGGACACTTACATTTCTATGGTAGTCCCTTGCGTCGGATTGTAAGGAGCGTCACTGCAAATATCTTCTACGGTTTGCGTCGAAAATAGTTCGCCACAATCAGCAGCATTGAAAAGACTAATTGTGGTTAATGCTGCAGTATCACGTTCTTCATACAAGTCTGGGGAGACGTACAGGTCCATGGTGGAGGATGTGTGACACTGCTGACTGATCAGTATATCATCCGTATTCCCTTCAAAAGATTGTATAACTCGTGTCAAATCCTCATCGGACCTTAAAGGAAAACATATACAGACAGACAGACAGACAGATCTCCATTATGTGAAGATATCTTTGGTTCGATTACCAATTTCGATTTTAGCATGATGGGGAAATAACATTGATTGACATTTTTGACTAGTATCTATTTGACGATACTACAACTCTCCATATATATAAAATCTAATTATGGACACTTACATTTCTATGGTAGTCCCTTGCGTCGGATTGTAAGGAGCGTCACTGCAAATATCTTCTACGGTTTGCGTCGAAAATAGTTCGCCACAATCAGCAGCATTGAAAAGGCTAATTGTGGTTAATGCTGCAGTATCACGTTCTTCATACAAGTCTGGGGAGACGTACAGGTCCATGGTTGATTATTCACTGATGCGAAAATAGCTACTGTTACTCCCAACTGAAAATATCCCCTTTTATATGCACATTCGCCAAGCTCCGCCCAAAAGACCAGATGTTCGTCGTGATTGGCTGCCGATGTAGCTGGGTGGAGCTATGACGTGTACCAATCCGCTATAACGAGACCGGACGAGTAACATATATATAAAATCGAATTATAGGCACTTACATTTCTATGGTAGTCCCTTATATTATATTTTACAAATTATTAGTATTGTTTGTTAACATAATTGTTAACTTATTTTATAATAAAGAAATTATATCCTAATTATATTTTAAAAAGAACATTCGGTTTCAACGTTAAGCTGTGGTCTAAGGCGGCGTGGCATGAATAAATACTAAAATAAAATTAAATGTTAAAAATCTTTATTCATACGTTATTAAAAGTTAAAAATCTTTATTAATAAAACAGGATAGAAGCATATGAAAGTCAAGGTAAACTATAGTTGCAAATTAGGTTATACGATGTTTTTCGGATATACTACTGCCTCGGGTAAAATGGTCCTGTTATTTTAAATCACGTATTTGAAAGAGTTAATTATTATTGCTACATAGAAAAAATCGTGCATTACGATGTTTTTCGGATATACTACTGCCTCGGGTAAAATGGTCCTGTTATTTTAAATCACGTATTTGAAAGAGTTAATTATTATTGCTACATAGAAAAAATCGTGCATTACGATGTTTTTCGGATATACTACTGCCTCGGGTAAAATGGTCCTGTTATTTTAAATCACGTATTTGAAAGAGTTAATTATTATTGCTACATAGAAAAAATCGTGCATTACGATGTTTTTCGGATATACTACTGCCTCGGGTAAAATGGTCCTGTTATTTTAAATCACGTATTTGAAAGAGTTAATTATTATTGCTACATAGAAAAAATCGTGCATTACGATGTTTTTCGGATATATTCCCATCATTAGCCCAGCGTCTTGACCACTAGGCCTCCTAGGGTACCCATTTATCTACCAACCACTTTCTTTATTGTGTGGAACAGCTGGGTTTTGCTGCGCGCCGGCTGCCGTCGGGTCTCGAACCCTGGGCCGATGGATTCGTAGTCCGCGACGCTAACCACTACACCACCGAGGCGGTATTTGTCATTACTTACTCGGACTATAGTGGATTTAATTATCCCAGAAGAGTTCCATGCACGGTCTGTGTGTGTAGCATATATATATATATATATATATATATATATATATATATATATATATTGTGTGTACGTTTTTCCCACTGTTATTCGTGACTTAAATATTTATAATAAAATCAAGTGTCTAAAAAGTTATTTAATAAGCAGAATTTAATTGGCTTCAAATTATATTTTAAAATATGCGTAAATATTTGTAGAAGTAATAACAATGATAAAATTAATATCTGGAGTCAGTGGTGATTTCTGCTCGAATAGCTTGTAGAAGGATAATCCCTCGACCTGAAAAAGGTCCCTAGAGACCTTTTTCGTTCGAATCGTGTACCTAGAGACACGATTCGACCCCGCTATAGTGGCTTGGGCAAATCCAAATGAATAATTTCTTATTTTACGTCATTTTTCATTTTTTTCATCGCAGGAATGAGGCTATATGCTTCATAAGTTTTCATCTCGTTTGGTGGAATTGTATCGTAAATTATCGTATTTCGAATTGTATCGTAAATGATCATTTCGTTTCGTTATTCGTGAGGGCTGAATTATGGATAACTATGTTATTTGTTTCGTTCATCTTCAAGTTTAATGAAGCTGTATTTAAATGAAGTTTCAATTAATTGGTTTTACTGTTATTTAGGAAAATTTATATTGGGAGCAAACGTTACAATAATAAGCTTATGTCGATATAGTTACCCATTGAATTGGAACTCTTTATTCACGTTTGCTATTATTTATTGAATGGTGGATAATTAGTTGGGTAACCCTTATAAAAATTCGTTTTCTGTCTAACGAAATAGGGTAACTTTGTTAATTCTATTAAAGCGTAATGAAAGAGGCGCTTGTGTTATTTTATACGGTTGAATCTTGTATAACCATATAAATATATATTGTGGTATTTTATATGATTCAGTAGTTTATTATATATACAAGCACATTTGGAATAACAGCCGTTATATATGTGTTACACGATTAATGGGACACATGGCGCTATCTGGAATACCTTGCGCTATCTGGCAACTCAGCCAGAATAGAGGATTATAAAAGATCGCGAAGCTGTTGAAGAACCATTCCCCCCTCGGCTCCTGCCGAGTAAGGAGCTCTGCTCCTTCTATTTCAGGCCCTTTGGTAAACCCCATAGTGGCCTCTTAGGTTAGGGAAACGAAAATAATTGGGGGAGAACTCCACTCTGTCCTTCAGGGTCTCTCTCCCTCCTTCAGCTCTCTCTCCTGCATGTATCTTCCTCCTTCAGATGTCTCTCTCTCCTGCATGTTTGCCTCCTGCATGTGTACTGCATGTGTACATCCAGCATGTGTACTCCTGCATGTGTGCGTGTACCTCCAGCATGTGTACCTACTGCATGTGTACTCCTGCATGTATACGTGTACCTCCAGCATGTGTACTCCTGCATGTGTACCTATCCTCTCTCCTTCAGGCGTCTCTCCCTCTCTCTACAGGCATCTCTCTCTTCTTCAGGCGTCTCTCCCTCCTACAGGCATCTCTCTCTCCTTCAGCTGTCTCTCTCTCCTACAGGCGTCTCTCCCTCCTACAGGCATCTCTCTCTCTTCTTCAGCTCTCTCTCCTTCAGCTGTCTCTCCTTCAGGCGTCTCTCTCACTTGGCTCAGCCAACTGGCTGATTCTGGCTGATTCGGAGCCTATAAAAACGCCAGCCCGGCTGGAAGTCTTAATGTGCACTTGGCTCCTGCAGGTGAACACCTCTCCTCCTTTCTCTCCTCCTCCTCCTTTCTCTTGGGGGATAACGCCGCCTCCAAGTTTCCCCACCCCCCTTTCCCCCCACCCCCTTTGCAACAACCCCCCTTGCAACAACCCCCTTTGCAACAATCCCCCTTTGCAACAACCCCCACCCCCTTTGCAACATTACATAATAACCTGCAACATTCCTGCACTCTCCCCTTTTTCGGCTATACTACTGACGCTAACCACTACACCACCGAGGAGCATATATATAATATATATATATATACACACACACACACACCACACGTGTGTGTGTGTGTGTGTGTCTGCATTTTCCTTTGTCTTGCTAGTACAGAGAACTGCGTGCGTATTTTTTCTTAAAATTTCCAAAGATATAGAAATGATGATTATTGTTCGTCACTTTGGCTGTAAAAAATTCCTTCAAAATTTAACATTGACACAGATCTAAAATGAAAATCAGATACAAAATAATACATTTGCAAGCAGGGCGGTGAGCGTAACAATAAAGTACATATAATATACGCGTATAGGTATATTGTATATACTGTACTCGTATTAAAGCCTCAGGTTATCAGGCACTTAAAACGATGAAAGATGTTGCGATTTACATTAAGAGAACCATTTCACATTAAATACAAGCATTAGCCCAAATATGGTAATTATGTCGATTAACCTTTCGGTCAGTGGTGGGCGCGGTACCAAAATTTGGGGGTGCGTTACGCGGTACTGCGGTACCTCAGCATGCCCAGTGCGTTACGCGGTACTGCGGTACTTTTTCAGGTCCCCCTGGTGCGTTCCGCGGTACTGCGGTACTGCGGTACTGCACACAAGAACAACACAAGTAATAGCACATATTTTCAGAAATTGCATATCGGCGATTTCGCACCTGAACTTTCTGCCATAATGGCTAAAAATCGATCTTTGTCACAGAAATGTAACACACGTGCAACCGGCTCAAAAGCAAGCACTGCACTGAGGCGTTGTGATAGGATGGCAACGTAACATGTTCTGAACGAAAACTTAACGTGTCTAGAGTTAGGCTGATGCAACACACGCAGCATTCGTCTTACTGTACTCCTGTAATAAGGTTTACTTCAAAAAAGTTTAATTTTTTTGAAAAGTCGTGTTTGTCGGTACCGCGGAAAGTACCGCGGGAAATTTGAATGCGGTAGCGGTACTGCTGTACTTTCAGCGATCCTTTGCGGTACTGCGTTATGCGGTACCGGTTTGGTAGTGCGGTAGTACCGCAGTACCGCAGTACCGCAAAAAATACCGCAAGTGCCCAGCTTTGCTTTCGGTATGTGTGGAATGTCACTTCATCGCTGAAAAGAACGTGGTTTAATAAGTTTTCGGTGTGATTTTTTTCGGTATGAACCTTTAAGAAGGTTAAATCAAGTACCAGATCATTCAGCTCTTATTGATTTATTAAGTGTGTCATTCTGTCTCCTTTCTCTGGAGGTTTGTAATTGTCTCCCTCAGCTGTTGGCATATCTTCATCATACTGCCATTCTTCCCAAGTTCCCAGTGAAGTTGGAAGTGGCAATTCTCCCTCATGAGAAACTGGTTTAATAGCGGAAGGCGCATTAACGTATTGGACACTATGCTTATTGTTAGAAGAGAATGCAGCAATTTTCGTGAGGCAAAAGTAGCAGCCGCTGATGTGATCCTTTGGCTGTTTCCACACCATTGGGATAGCGAATGCGTTTTTCTCTTAGCCATAGCCTGAGATTCGTTGAACATGAAGTGCAGCATATATGAGGAGCCCAGCTTTTGTCCTGAGCTATAATTTTTCAACCGAAATAAAGATGATAGGCAGCCTATAAGTGGAGACATGATCTTTCCCTGTGACTTTGTTGTGAATTTGCCACACAACAAAAACAGTCTGCATTGTTGATCCAACCACGGATAGTACTAAGTACCCAAATTACAGTAATTTCTCACAATTGAAATGTTACACAAAATTTTCCACCCACAATAAGTTCGCAAACTGTTGATGCACAGAAACGAATCATAACACTGTTCAACATTTTTTTTCTCAGATGATAATAGTTGTTTCCTTTACATTTTTTTTTATCTCTGATTACAAAAATAGTAATGAAATTTTGTATCAAGTTAGGCTTTCGAGAAATTTGGGGCTCAATTCTTGACCAAATTTGTATATAGATGATAAATTGAACAAATTATTAAACCTGCATCTACCCCAAAGTTGAGAGTACCCCAACAGAAAATGTTTTAGCTAATTTAGGATGGTGTAACTTCTGCTCCTGACACGTTCAAACCTGTCGTAACATATAAATTTTCCTTGTGTGTTATCTGTCATAGAGGGCTACTTGCAGTTATTCAGTCTGCCGCAAGCTGCTTCATGGTGCGGGTCTGTTCATGTGCAGGGAAGTTTGATTTTATAGTTTTTCCCATTAGCTAATCATTTAATTGTGCATGTTTTACACAAAATAGCGCCTTGAAGGAAAAAAGGATAATTTAAAATGTCGCGTGAATGTATGAACAATCCTAACAGTTTCTGTTATGTGTGTGGTGATTACGAGGTACAAGATCACAAAAGAAACATTATTCCCTTAATTAAAAAAGCTTATGAGCTCTACTTCGGCTGCAAAGTCGGGGATCAAAATAAAGTTTGTGCTCCCCATATATGCTGTGCGCGTTGTGCTATGATCTTCAGGGGTTGGTTAAAAGGTACGAGTACCTCTGTGCCATTTGCAGTCCCCATGATTTGGAGAGAGAAAAAAAAAAGATCACTTCAAAGATTGTTATTTTTGCTTATCCAAGGTCAGTGGTTTTTGCTCGGAAAATAAGAAGAAAATTGAATACCCGAATCTGCTTTCCGAAATGCGACCAATCATACATTGTGAAACTCTACCAGTTCCTAAACCCCTTGGAACGTAGAACTTAGATGATGATGGTGAACGTACTGAAATGAGCTTATGGAATTGTCAGATAAGGAGAAGAGTATCGACAAACTCAAGCAAAAGAGCCTCATTTGATAACTCAACCTGAGCTTTATGATCTGGTTCGAGATTTTAATTTATCGAAAAATCAAGCAGAACTTTTAGGGTCCAGATTACAAGGATGGAACTTGCTCGCAAACGATACCAGCATATCTGTTTTTTGCAAACGCCAAAAAAAAATATCAAAATTCTTTTTTGTAATGACATTGATAGTATGATGATGGCCCTAGGACGCGAGCATAAACCTTTGGAATGGCGACTTTTCATCGATTCGTCAAAACTTAGTTTGAAGGCTGTCCTGTTGCATATGGCAATATCTATCCTTCAGTTCCTAGTGGATATGCTGTCCATATGAAAGAGTCGTATGAAAATATGGAATTTCTCCTGAATAAAATAAATTACAAAAACAACTGGCATATCTGTGGTGATCTCAGTCATTGGGTTGCTTCTTGGTTTACAGCTTGGATATACAAAATATTGCTGTTTTTTTTGTGAATGGGGCAGCAGAGCAAAGAATTCTCATTATACTGTTAAGAACTGGCCATCTTGTCAATCTTTCACTCCTGGACAAAAAATGTTGCGTGCCATAAATTGGTGGGTCCTGAAAAAGTTTACTTGCCACCTTTACACATCAAACTAGGATTGGTGAGAAATTTTGTTAAGGCATTAGACAGAGCAGGAGATGGATTCCAGTACTCGAAACAAAAATTTCATCTGATTAGTGATGCCAAAATAAAAGAGAATTTTCGTTGGTCCACAAATAAATGAGTTAATGAAAGATAGTTCCTTTGATGAAGTCCTGAATGAATCTGAAAAAACAGCTTAGAATGCTTTTAAAGCAGTGACCCAGAATTTTTTAGGCAACAAAAAATCGGCTATGCAGATTTGGTCGATGAATTTTTTCAAGCTTACAGATCATTGGAATGTAATATATACGAGTTTAAAAACTCATTTTTTGCATTTGCACTTTGATTTTTTCCCACCAAACCTTGGAGATGTCAGCGATTAACATGGAAAGCAGTTTCATCAGGACATTTCTGCGATGGAGAAACGATACCAAGGCAAGTGGAACCCAAACATTACTGCTGGAAGCTAATAAGGGAAGCCTCAGATGTCACTTACAAGCGAAAATCATGAAGAAAAATATTTTAAGTAAATAAAAAACTATTTTAATATTGTCTTTGTGTATAGATTATTTTATTATACTCGAATATAAAAGTGAATTTCTCAAAAACCTGACGTGAAAAAAAAATTTCGTAGTCATTTTCGTAATCAGCGTCAAAAATCTCTAGGAATCACTAGATTTCATTTGAGGAAAAAAGAAAAAGTTCAAATTTGTTGAGCAGTGATAGTTCATGTACGGATGGTTAATAGACAAAGAATTACCGTAACACCCGAGATGGTAATGTAGATAATTTTCATACAAGATGTTTCGACTTTACTATGTTTATCTTCATAGAATAATTCACTCAGTGCCCAGCTAATGAATCGGAATATTTTACCATATATAGTTTACCACTTTATTTAACGTCGCGTAGACTGACAATTCTGGTTCATTTATCGATGAGCGTCACTTTATAGAACTAAAAATATAACTAGGCTATAATTAATGATATTAAACTATAAAATCTTTTAAGTTTTAGTCTTATGTTCCTAAGTTAAAAATAAATACTAATATCAATAGCTTTTTAATTCACTTAGATAACATGTTATGCAACTTTCATAAATCGAATGCCACAGTTGCGGGTGACTTCAACATCAATTTGCAATCTGAAACAATCTCTCATAAATTTTTAAACTTAATGAATTCTTTCGATCTTAGTCATTCTATTACCAAACTCACTCGAGTCTGCAGCTATGGCAATCGAATAACAGAATCTACGATTGATAATATATTTGTAAATAGCAATGCCCTCATAAATTCTGGAATTATAACCACTAACATCAGTGATCATTTTCCTACTTACGCTATATTCAATAACATTGTTCAGGTTGCGGAAAAAACAACTATTGATTACAGAATATTCTCAGAGGTTAACAAAAGAAAATTATTGGGGCTGTAGAAAATACTCGACTTGACTGTGACGAACCTTTAAATGACCCAGATCATATGTTTCAGTTCTTCTGACACCTTATTCCATATTTTTAATATTTGCTTTCCTTTAAGGGGAAAAACAGTTTCGTCCAAAAGTGTCGCAAATTCATGGATCACTCCAGGAATTATCACTTCAATAAAGAACAGAGATAAATTATTCAAATTGCAATTGCAGAGCAAAATTCCTAAAATACAATATACTCAATACAGAAACAAATTAACTAAAATAATCAAAATTGCAAAATATAACTGTTATAACAATCAATTTTCCAAACATAAAGGAGACATGAAAAACACTTGGACAACCATAAACAATCTTCTCGGAAACCAACTTACGAAAAATTCAATAGAGAAATTAAATGTTGATAATAAAGAAATTACTGATGATACTGCTATTGCAGACTCTTTAAATGCACATTTTACTACAATAGCGGCTAAGCTTCGCTCACAATTAATAAATAATGATTACTCACCTCTAGAATATATGCCACCCAGCCCACTAAATTCATTTTTTTTTGTTCCTACTACCTCTACTGAGGTCCAGAATATTATTGGTAAATTAAAAAATACAAAAAATAACATTCATAACATTCCTGTACCTATATTGAAACTTGTTAAAGATAAGATATCTGTAACTTTGGCTAAATTTAATTATCAATCAAAGTATTTCCAATGGAACATTCCCATCAATGCTAAAAACTGGTTGTATAACACCCCTTTTTAAAGGGGGTGATCCTACACTAGCAACAAATTACAGGCCGGTGTGTTCATTATCTGTGTTCAGCAAAGTTTTTGAAAAAAATTTAAAAAGTAGAATGCAGCGATATTTAGAATTCTACAATTTATTGTCTCCAAATCAATATGGCTTCCGTAATAATAAAACAACGGAAATGGCTATTTTAAATCTTATGAAAAATGTAAATATAGCTAAGGAGAACAAAGAAATAATGATATCAATATTTATGGATTTGAGTAAGGTGTTTGATGTAATAGACCATAATATTCTACTTAATAAATTATATTGTTACGGCTTTAGAGGAGCAATCAGTGATTGGTTTAAAAGTTATTTGTCCAATAAATATCATTTTGTATCAGTAAATAAGGTTTGCTCAACTAAAGCGCTTGTCAAACATGGTGTGCCACAGGGCTCAGTTCTGGGTCGACTGTTATTTTTATTATATATAAATTACCTTTCACGTTCATCTGATATACTGAACTTCATAGTGTTTGCAGATGATACAAGTGTCTCTTTTTCTTGCGAAGATGTTAACACAGCTAAGAATATATTTCATTCAGAATTCATCAGTGTAATGAAATGGTTGACCACCAATAAACTCTTCCTAAATACCAGTGAAGCAAATGGCATGATTTTTACTAATAAAAGAAATGTATATCTTGATGAACTTAATGTTAATGAAATCGCCATAAGGGAGTGTACTGTAACAAAATTTCTTGGTGTAATGCTAGATAAGAATTTGCAGTGGAGTGATCATGTAAATTATATCGCGAAAAAGATTTCAAGGAGCATTGCTATAATGCTTAAACTTAGAAATGTAGTCCCGAAGCAAGTTTTATTGACTCTTTATTATACTCTTGTTCTTCCTGAAATAACGTACTGCACTCTTATTTGGGGAAACTGCTAACAACGCATTAAATGGTATCTTTGTCATCCAAAAACGAGCAATAAGGTTATTATCTGATGCTGATTTCTTGATCACTCTAGTGCATTATTTAAAGAGCTTAAACCTACTAAAGCTCAACGATATAATCAAACTGGCACATTTTATTTTTATTTACAAGTGTAAGAACAAAATCATTAATTTGCAATGGGTAAATAGATATTTTGTAACTCATCAAGAAATCCACTCGTATCAGACCAGAAATAGATTAAAGCTTGTTATACCTCAATTTTGATTGTCTTGATCTCAAAAACTACCCATTTTCATTGGCTTGAAACTATGGAATGACTTGCATGTCGATATAAAATATATTATGAATGTAAATTTGTTTAAAACCAAGTTGAAATCCCGATTAATAAAGGAGACATGAGTTAATTGATTTTATTATTGTATTAATAATGGCATACTAACAAAAATCTAGGATTAATGTCCGCTAATATTGTTTAATATTGTCCATTAATATTGTTAATATTGTTATACATGTTTTAACTATTAATAATACTTATTTACTTATTTATTTATTTATTATTATTAATTAATAACAACTAGCTGCTTATTTTCAATAAGAGCCCAGTAAAGCTTAAAGCTTAAGGGCCAAATTAAATTAAATAAATAGTCGAGCTTCACAATTATTCATGTCATTGTAAATTAAAAAAATGTATTTATGTTATTCTATTCTATTCACCATTGATCTTTTCAGCTCAAATAATGTTATTAATTAGGAAATTAATAGAGTGAGTTTTCTTCCTTTATTAAGCAAAATAAATGAGACTGCAAAAAACTTCACTTTTCTACGTGAAGGTCAAAATATGATAAAAACGATAATAAATTCGTTTTTCTGTATCCACCCGAAGAGGATGCCAGTGGGCATCGAAACTGTTGTGGATAAACTCTGTCTATTAACTTTACGTTATATAATTATTCGAAAAGGGAAACGACAAAACTTCGGGTCGGAAGAACATTCACCTTCATCCCTAGGGAAAAATGTAATTTTATTTATTGAACGGATTTCATACTGATATAGTCGCACGTTATCACGGCCTTCGTCAGAACAAAATTAATCAACAGATGAAATCTGAATGTGCCAACACGAATTCCAAGATCGCCTGAATCTTCTCTCTTGTTCTCTCGCTTTCTCTCTCTCGTCTTGCGCTGTGCTCTCGATTTTATAGCCCATCCAGAATTGTGACTTTATCGTTTACAATACGTTCCTAGAACTTAGAAAGACATTTTAAATATATCATATTAGAGCTTTTAAATAATCCTAACTCCTTTGTACTACTACATTACTTAAATTAACATATTTTAATAGTACGTCAGTTTATAATTAAAATAATTATAATTTTTAAGAATGAATTCCAAAGAATTAGCAATCCTTCACTTAGTGCTCTTAACTGGTTCCACGAAATTAGAGTCCTAAGTGAATCAGCGCTGAGTGAGTCTAATTTCACCAGAGGAATCAATATAAATACCTCTAATTCGTGCCAGTAAATTTTATTTCCAAAGCAAAACCCTAATTGTAGCCCTATTTAACATAAATAATAAATGGTACACAAAAACAAGCAAATTGAGACAAATATATTATTCAAACAAAAGGAAGGTATAACTGTCTTAGAGCTAAAGAAAGAATCTAGACTGCAATGGTTCTCAACCTGTTTTGTATGGTTACCCAAAACCAATTCTAACCCAGCCCCATTACCCCAATCATTAGATATTATTTTTTTATAACTTCTGTATTATCACAATATTATTTTTTATAATTTCTGGATCGCGTGTCATAACCCAACAAAATAGTTGTCATTACCCCAGTTGGATAATTACCCACCGGTTGAGAACCAATGATCTAGAGTGAGTTGCACTTTAGCCTTCTTCTTCTCGTTGTAAAAAACCTTGTAACTTACCAATTAATCCAGTGCATGCTCAAATTGCATTCCATGTAGCCGTTGACACATTTCTACTCGTCTTTGTAAGCTGTCGGTTACGTTTCGAAGTGTTTCCGCAATAATTCTGTTACACTGATCTGTAATTTTTTCTTTTAACTGCTGGATCGTTTGAGGGCTTGACTCAAAAATAATGGACTTTAAGTGGCCCCACAAGAAGAAGTCAAGTGGGGTCAAGTGCCACGTAATACATACAAACTCATCACAATCAATTCTGTTACATCTTATTTCCCTATGAGAATTGACTTTTGTTATACCCTGTATATATATATATACAGTATATGTATGTCTGGAGGATGGCGTTGGAGATTCCTCCATCACTTCTTCGGCGGTGGTGGGGCAAGAACCAAGTGATGGAGGTGGTAGAGATGGTGGAAGTGGTGGCGGTGGTGGTGTCTCGGGGGGGCGGGAAACAGGCGTGAAGAAAGGGGTGATGATTAAATGTTCAACAAAATGTTGTTTCTCCCTGTAGAGCTCAATGTACGATGCCAAGATTCCTTTGATGCCTTTCCCAAACTAAAGCCTTCGTTCCAAATTTGGATCAGTTTGGACAGCAAAATCCTCTAGTGCATTAGTCTTTTTCACAATAATAATAATAATAATAGTGATAATAATCTTTATTCAGAAAGAACACATTACATAAGATATACATTACATCCATACTAGTTTCCACAATGTTGGGATTAACGTTTAATTTTTGTAGTTTAATTACAGTATTCTTATCTGAATATGCCGTTGGGAAGCATGACAGCTTTTCAGGCAAAAGTCTTTGAGATTCATTTCTATTTTTACATAGGAAAATGTCACATATAAATAGAATTTGTGGGAAATAAAATAATGTTACATTTAGTTAACTCTGTCATTACAAATTAAAATTTAAATAATCTTTAGAATACTCGAAAATAATAATAGAAATAATAGAAAAGAAAAATGATAAACAATACGGTTAACAGAACATGTTGAAATACCGATAATAATTAATTTCTAATATTACAAATTAGAAATGATGATACACTCTTAGAATTACAAAAATACAGATAAATGAGGCATATCAGGGGCGTGCCCAGGATTTTAGAAGGAGGTGTTTCCATAACTGCACCTTCGTGACGTCCATGGTTTTCGAAAACACTTATTTTTGTAGTTATAGGGGCTTGCTCTATGGATAAAATTTTACCTGAAGCAGGCAACCTGGATAATAATAATAATAATAATAATAATAATAATAATAATAAATTAATTTAGGGTCTTAGGGAATGTTTCCGGTAGGGTTTCTCCTTATATGCAGCTTTCTTCATCCCGGGAAATCCCTGGAATTCCCGGAAAAATGAAGCCAATTCCCGGGATCCCGGGAAATCCAGGAAATGGTTGTATATTTAAGAGAACGGTAATTTTTTTTATTGTTCAGTGATAAAATACCCTTTTAGAATTGGGATAACCAATTACTTATGCCTAGATGACCACTTTTGCATTGTAATACTTGAAATGAGTTTACCAATCAGTGATAGCTATTTATTATTTATTAAACATAATATTTATCATGCCATTATCTGCAGGGGCCAAATAAGAGGCTAAAATATTATATTCCTTTAATTATAATTAAGTGCATTTGCAAATAAAAAAGAAAAAGAAAAAGAAACTTCATTAAAAAAAAATAATTTATACCTTTTATCTCATCATATTTTATCTTAAAATATTTAGCCAATACAAAAAATAAAAATAAAATAAACTTCATTAGAAAAAATAATTTCATCCTTTTATCTTAAAACATTTTATCTTAAAACATTTTATCTTAAAACATTTATCTTAAAATATTTAACGAGTCAATCAACATTTTCAAAATAGCTTCTTAAAAAACAAACAATCGATACTTCTGTCACTAAGACGAGTTCTCAACTTGGTGATAAATAAACCTGCTGCAGAAAAGGCTCTTTCTGATTCAACAGAGGTTGGCGGAATGGTTTTCAGTGCATCAAATAAATTCATGATGCTTGAAGTTCTGTTCCCTATTGTCTCGAATAACTACAGTTCTTGCTTCAAATGCTTGCTTAAACTCTGAGCGAGATGAGTTGCCTGCGATCGCTAGATAATATAATGAGACTCGGTTCCTTGTATTATACGCAGCGCGCGCTAGCGACATTCCCTCGGCCAGTTTTTGGCATACGGGCCCACTTTTAGATTGCTCTAAGTTGCTAATGCTAGTAGGTGCTCATTTAAGAAAGCAGAAAAGTAGAATAAAATGTGGTAAATATTGTGCAGTTTTCTTTAATTCTACCCAAGATCCTTCTAATAACAAAAGAAAAATACAAATAAATCAATAAAAAATAATTAAGTAATTTTAAAATTCGGGATTTCCCGGGATATTCCAATTCCCGAAATTTTCAAATCCAATAAAAACAGCCGGGATCCCGGGATCCCGGGAAAGAAACCCTAGTTTCCGGGCAACCAGGAAACCCCTCTGGGCACGCCACTGCACATTATAACTATGGCGTAATATATTGGAAAATTTTAACATCTAATTTATATAGTTTATGATTGCACCCATTTAAGATTGTGAATTCTGCATATATAATATGTTATTTTCATTGTTTAGTAATATTAACAAGTTCAAATATATATGCGCACACACCACACACACACACACATATTAGTAGTTTATAAAGTGTTTCTTTAGTGAGTTGCGAAACGAAATTAATGATGGTGCTTGCCTGTTATTTATAGGTAGAGCGTTCCACATATCTGCCCCTTTGTAGGAGAGAGCATTTCCTGCAATTTGCATGGAATAAGTTGGTTTATGCATGGAATCATTGGGAAGCCTTGTATTATGATTATGGTTGATCTGATGAAGAGTAATCGCCTTATTAATGGGTGAAGTATACTGTAGTTTCTATTATTAGCAACTTTGTCCATACTGATACCGACAGTAAGTTTATAAGGGTCTTTTAGTTTTAGAATATTTAAATTTCTGAACATTGGAGCGGTATGAGATCGTCTGTTATTATTGTTTGAGAGATTTCGTAAGCAGTTTTTATGGATTACTTCTAGCGGATATCGTATATAATTCTTTGTACTATCCCATGCTGTGATTCCATATTGTAAGTGTGGATGAATAAATGAGTAATATAGTATGAGGAGGGTATTTTGGGGGATTGTTTTTTGAGTTTAAATATTATTTAGAAAAATCTAGATATTTTTGAATTTGATATGTTGTGTGTGGTTTCTGAAATTTAATTTATCATCCAACTTGATGCTAAGAACTTTAACTTCATTTACTTTTCCAAGAGGAGTGTTTCCAATTATTAATGGTGTGTGCACGATTGCAGTTTTTTGGGTTACAATCCTATATTATGATTCTGTCAAGTTTAGTAAAAGCTTATTTGCACACATCCATTTATAGACATGATCTAATTGCCTGTTCACTTCGTTCATTTGGGAATTGATATCGTGGTGTGTAGAACTGAGTGTTGTATCATCTGCATACTGAATAGAGTTTAATGTTGTTGAGCGATAAAAATCATTTACATACATTAAAAAGAGTAAGGGTCCAAGATAGATCCCTGTGGAACTCCCCCTTTCCAATACTCCTACAACATAATCTGATGAGATGTCATTTACTTTTACATACTGGTGACGATTAGAGAGATGTGACTTCAACCAATTTAGCATATTTCCTCATATGCCATATGTGTTTAATTTATCTAGTAAGATATCATGTGAGACGGTATCAAAGGCTTCCGACAGATCAAGGAAAACTAAGATTGTGTTTAGACTTTTATAGATATTTTCTAATAGCATGTTGATGGGGTCTTCTGTGGTGTGGTCTTCTCTAAACCCAAATTGTGTTTTTGCTAGGATGTCGTATTTAGCTAAGAATTTGATTGGTCTATTGTATACGATTCTTTCAAATACTTTACTCAAGTTGGTAAGATGGAGACTGGCCGGTAATTGGATGGAGAATCAGAGCTGCCTGATTTGAATACTGAACAAACCCTGGCGATTTTCAGGTGATCAAGGAATACACCTTGTAATATTGACTCATTCATAAGTCTTGTGAGTTGGGTTGCTATATCATTTAATATTAGTTTATGTATTTTCACTGCAGTTGAACTGATATCAACGCTTTTATTTTTTAAGTTTTTCAAAGTAGCTGATGTTTCGTTTGGCAAAATTGGTTTAAAGAAGAAAGTATTTGGTATGGGTTGTGGCATATATTGTTGGTAGTGACTGTCTGACTCTAGAATGGCTGCAACCGTATTGCCCTCTAGTTTTGAAAAGAAATTGTTTAATAAAATAGCCATGTCTCTGGGATCACTGTAGGGAATTCCATCCTATGTTAACGAATTTATGGGATTTGTCTTTTCTTTTTTGGCGTTAACTAAAACCTTTGGGGTATTCCATAATCCTTTAGAATTAGATTTTTGTTCGGTGACTTTAGAAAAATAATGGTTCGCTTTTGCGGTTTTTATGAGCGAATTTAGTCTGTTACAATAATTTTTATATGTTTGTTCATTGATAATATCACTTTTCCATAGTTTATAGAGAGAATGTTTACAATTTCTGCTTACAAGGCGGTGTCCAATCTATCCCCTATTGGTCTGTGCGTAAAACAACAATATCACTCAGATAAATTCTGTGAATTAAACGGTGACCCAAAATTGACATGGAAATTAATTAACAAAACATAAATTCAGACACCGAAAAAGAACGAATTCCCATAGAAACTTTGCATAAATAATAATAATTTAATGATTTAATGACTAGAGGAAAAGAACTTTACAAACATTTTTCAGGGTCAGTGGTAGCTCACTGCTTTCCTCGTGGCCAGGAGTTGATACACATATACACTTGCAGCATATTATGCACACAGAAAGGTGAATGCCACAAAATAAGGGCACAACGAGTTTAGCAATACAAGCGACGCTGGTTAGGGCCAGGGCTGGCAACACATAGCCGAAATTACGTCAGTTTTGATGGGATTAGTGTTTCAACTAATTGAAAATTTTTTATAAATTTTGAACGTAACGTAACATTATGCTCCATTTATTTTATGTTGATTTAATTTTGCTATGATGAATGTTTCAACAGATACTTGAAATGTATGTCAATTTTTCCTAATTAGACGCATGCGCGGTGAACATGCGTATAAAATACAGAAGATAAATCTTTGAATGGGCCTTATTCTAGAATTCTCATTTTAAGTATCATAAACTTTAATAAACACATTTTATATAAAATGAAAATTCATATTACATGTTAATTTATAATAACTCAACAAAACTTAAATTTAAAGAGTAGAGGAAGAAAGTCATGGACAATCGCCCTACTTTTATGCAGGGCACATGAGCCAGGCGACGCGGGCCCAAATCCAAGCCTGTTGCAAACCAACCACTATATTACCGCCAACTATCCTTATTTTGATTACTGATTTTCTTTTATTACCTTATTTTAAGAAATGAAAAAATATTATTGAGAGCATACATGTTTGACATCATATAATACAATACATAATTATAAGAAATGAAAAAAAGGACGTTTTCCAGTTTATGTACCGTTTTCTACCAATTTTCTTTGGATTCTTCAAAATGTCGTTTGCGCATACCTGTAAAACAGAAGGTTAGGTTAGGTTAGGTTAGGTTAGGTTATCAAGAACTTACCTCTCTTAAAAAGTTGTTATAATCGACGGCGGTTGTATGACGAATCAAAAATAAATTATATGAAAAACGGTACACAAACTGGAAAAGGTCCGAAAAAAATATACGTTTATTAACAACACACATGTTTCACATTATATTTCTAGCTGGGGCGCTGCCTCGCTGGCCCCTAATGACGGGCCGCCGTTGCACAGTGGTAGGGAAATGGGCAGAGGAAACTATTCCATCCTTCCCCAATTCCTTCGGAGATTTCATGGTGTAAGAAAAACCAGAAAGCTTCTCCTTTCTCCCAATAACTCCAGTTGAATTAAAGATAGCAATAAACTGTTGAAAACAAAAACTGCACCATAGATTTCATACTAAACAAAATATATAAATCATGTCATGATATTTCTAAACATGCCGCCCTGCATAATTATCCTCTTTAGGCTGGATACTTTCCCGATGTTCTAAAAGTAGCTATATTTAAAATTGGTATTCAAGAATTCACCACAAAGTACTGTCCAATATCTATCTTGCCGACCATTTTTTTTTTTTTAAGAAAATCATATACTAATAATTATAATAACGTTTCTTATAGAGGAAAACATATTGCCACCTTATTTCGGATTTAAGACGAAAACTTCTACCGAAAATACCATTATTAAGTTCAGGAACTCTGAATTTAAACAATAAAAAGTTCAATTGAAATTATTATTTAAATAATAATAAACAATGCGTCAGGCTAAATAAAAATTAATCAAACTTTCAATCAATCACATAAGGAGTGCCACAGGGTTGGATACTAGGGCTCCTCTTATTCCTATTATGTCAATGATTTTCATAACTCCCACAACACATCCAGTAATCAGTATGCAGATGATAAGATATTTTTCATATCTGATAACGAATTAAGTAATTTGCAAGAAAGAACAAAAATGGAGCTCACCCGTATTTATAACTGACTGAATGGAAATAAATTATCGTTAAATCTATGAAAGACCTTATATATGATTGTAACAGAAAACAGAGTATAAATTTAAATATACATATAGATCATACTATTCACTGCCATGGTTGTCATATGTCACTGATATTCTATTGAAAGGTGGAGCCGCGTCATTCATATGTGACTGGCAGTGGAATTTAGACACGGAGCCATGTCAGACACCAAATATTGACATTATATATGATTTCGCATTGGTTTCCTAAAAAAATGTTGTGAAACTTTTATTGCGACATTGTTTATTATTTTATCATTAATTTTTATTGAAACAAACAAGATAGTTACTCTTTTATGAAAAAACAAGTAAATCTTATATGAACAAAAAAACATAATTATACTTTGTTGAAACAAACACTGGCATCATTTTATGATTGAAAAGATTTACTAAATTATAACAAGAACTGGTCTTCATGATGTTCTCCAGAACATTGTAGGCACAAATGTGGAGTTTCTGGACACTGGGGGCAGTATACATGCACAAGCTTTGTCTTCTTTCTAGCTTCATCTCGACCTTTCTCACTCTTCAGCTTTGCGTAACAAATTTTACAACATCTCACTGTTTTCCCGTTCTCACTGGTCATTACTATTAATGTACGATTAATGTGCGGGCATTGGCATATTTTGGCTTTGGGTGCCTCCCATGATCAGGAAGGTCTAGCTAGCAGTGCTGAGGCTAAGTAGTATTGCCGCAAAAGGGTAGAGTGCAATTGCAATGTTGGATACTGTTACAAGATCCCCTCCCCTTGTTGCAAGACCCTCAACTTCGTTGCAATACCCCCATTGTTGCAACCCTCACCCCAAGAGTACCCCCCAACAAGAAGCAAGGTGGATTCCCCCCACCTGCCACAAGCTAGGGGGAATCAACCTAACCTAAGAGAGAGAGGAGAGAGAGAGAGAGAAACCATCCTTCGCTGGCTCCGCCAGACGAATAATAAAAATCTTGATCTTTGCACTTCGTTTAGGTCCTAATCAGCCAGTTGGCTTAATCCGCCAGCTGGCTTAAAATGATTCATCTGGCTTAGAAGGCGTAAATGGCTTGTTCAGGTGTACATTATTATTTTTTGAGTTGCCAGATTGTACTATTTACTTAATTAAAGCAGATATTCTTGACAGATGGCTTAGAAGTATTAATCAACCAGTTGGTTTAGAAGGCGTAACCTACCATTTGGTAACTGCGTGGTCATTGCAGTTAAATGCATATATATATATATATATGTATAGAAACGACGTAAGTATAGAGGAGTGTTCTGCACACGAGGAAGAGAAATAACAAACAAATGAAAAATAAGGCACCCGCCCGGGAATCGAACCCAGGATCTTCCGATTGCCGGTCAGACGTGCTAACCACTACACTACGGAGCCACGATAGTCAGAAGTTGTAATTCTCCTACATAGGACAGAAACCAATGCCTTGAGACTATCGTGGCTCCGTAGTGTAGTGGTTAGCACGTCTGTCCGGCAATCGGAAGATCCTGGGTTCGATTCCCGGGCGGGTGCCTTATTTTTCATTTGTTTGTTATTTCTCTTCCTCGTGTGCAGAACACTCCTCTATACTTACGTCGTTTCTATATGTTAATATACTGCGCGGTCATTGCAGTTAAATATATATATATATATTTATTTATTTATTTAATTAAATAATATCGTTTATATATACAACCAAAAGAATAAAATAAAACATCATTAAATCATTCTGTTTATTTAGACGAATTATTGGAAATAATTTCATGAAATACATAGAAAATAAATATACAATCAAGACAGTTCATTCTATACACAGTTTAAACGAGGAATATATATATATATATATATATATATATATATATATCATAAAATAATAATAGTCTAAGAAATACACAAGTTGAACGAAGAATATATATATATATATACAATCAAAAAATAATAATAGTACAAGAAATACACAGTTTAAACGAGGAATATATATATATATATATATATTATATATATATATATAGGTACATACAATAAAAAATAATAATAGTATAAGAAATACACTTTAAACGAGGAATATATATAATAAAATTTAAACAAATAAATATACTGCAAAACCACCAAAATACATACACTTTATATTCTACTGCGTTTAAATAAAATACTAAACTCGCACGTGATCGAGTCTACACTTACATCACTGTTGCTTTGCACTACACAATAAATACGATTTAACATTATTTCACCCCTCAAGTTAGAGGGATGCCTATACTCGATGTAAAGGGCATTCATTTCGTTCAATTCTATTTTTGTGCCCACTTTACATTCAGTTGGTAAGTTATCTTTAAACACGGACAGAATACAATCAAAAGCACGTACAAAGAGGTCATCGTTAGCCACAACATCATTATTACCTACAAGTTTATAAACACTCCTTTCCAATCGAGAGTTTATTCTTACCGATCCGAGCTTTTCACTCGTGAACTCATCTTCACAATTCATAGCGGCAGTTGAAATAATCTTCTCAGTCGTAACGTAACGACAGCTGCTCATTATATAAAGAAATAGTTCTTCAGGGTGAACGGTGTGAGTTCAGCCCTGTACCGCTCAAGTCCTTTGTACCAAAGGTCATGATATTTCGAAGAGTCTAAACCTTTTAAATAAGCATCCAGCTCCAGACCATTCTCGCCTTGTTCAGTCCTACACTCGGAAACCCGTCGAGCAGAGCTGTGTATGCGTATTCAAGAACCGTATCAAAATAAACATATCCGTAACACGTGCGTCTAATAAGGGCTGCAGCTTGCGGAACCCGACGATCTCAAACATTCTGTCGGGGATGAATCGGTTTCGCGTAGAGACAATAACGTTATTATCAGAAGCATTCTTCCACATCAATCGTATATCAATGCATGGCTGATCGTTATTTATACACAATGTACAAATAATGGCATATGAGGCGGTATCACTAATCTGTTCAGTTCTTGAACCTACACCTGCAGGTATTTTATAACGATCCTCGCTCCACTTCTCAATTATCACGAAGACTCTATTCATCTCCTCAACACTTAAATAAACAACATTCCCTTTACCAGAGTTTGTTTGTCTACAAGTCGTTTCAAGTACAAAGTTAATGGCACCGGTTTTACACCTGAACACCCGCAATGACTTCGTCACGGACACATCGTACACAGCATTGAGAATGCTCCTCAGGTGGGCCGATCGGCTTGACGGGAGGTGTGGAGGAGTGAGTCACATCATAAGTTGATGAATCGTGTATGGTGTTGTTCCAACATGAAAGAATCATGCGAATACCTGTATCCCATTATACCGGGCAATCGTTTAGAGAATTTTTTCCGGCACATGAAGTAATATCGGTTTTAATGTTTTATCACTCCCACTCCCCAGAATGCGCACCAGACATTTTCGTTCGGGGGGGGGGGGGGGGGGTTCACGAACTAAACACATTTTACTTACACTCCGGCGCACTATTTGAGAGAAACATATGCCCATATTTTTCTTTTTGCTTAGCAAGCAATACTCGTCTCTAAATTCTATTAAAAACTCACGCAGGCCAGGCCTTTAGCCACAACCTCATTACAAACCTCGTCATAATATATATTAATGTAGTGGTAAAAGTATTTGAAGCTATCCATTATGACAATATTTACATTTTTAGCCGCAGGGTAAGAGTACTCGGTATGATGCAGCATGACATAAAACCGCTTGTCACACCACTCATCAACAAGACTCACTAACCATAACCGTTGCTTCTCTTCTGCGCATGTTGTTTCTTCCACTTCACGGTATATGTAAGCTTTTATGCAGTTTAGTCCTACAAAATAGTCCATTACATCGTTTGTACCATGAAATCCTGCATTGCTCTTGCCAGAATAACCGTAGAGTATTTGAACCTCTTGTTCCTCAAGCATCTACGATTCAATGTAGCCTAAGAGTGTCAAAGGAGGGAAGGTAAGGGAGTTTTTCAGTATCCACCACATCTTCACACTTTATCGAATACCACTTCATAAACGTCGAGTAAGCAATATTAAAGGTAGCCATCACTATTTTTCGTCTATGTGAGATTTCTCCAAATACACGTCTGAGATCCAGGGGTGGCAGCGGTCAACTGGGCTAATTGAAACACGATTTGTTTAATAAACATATCGTCGAATTATTCAAGGTGTATATATATATATATATATATATTATATATATACAAAAATACTTGTAATAAATAAAATAAACATATTGTTAACAAGTAAATAGACACACATATATATATATATATATATATATATATATATATTATATAGCAATCAAGGATTATGGTATATAAATGGTATGGTATCATAGGTACCAGGCACCTGGTAACGTTTCCTATAGGTGTTACGGCACACCTTCTTATCCCTAATTTCCTTCACGCCCCCAGCTTCTGCGCCCGGAAATTGTGGGGCTGGGGTCGCCCTTATCGCTGGTCGCCCTCACCTTCCAAGGACACTAGATTCTTCAACGAGTCAAAGTTAACGACCCATCGGTTCGCCTGGTTAAGCGGAATACTATTAGCCTTCACGATATATTTCATACCCTGCCCCACCCTCACCCGTGCCTCATAAGTTTTTGGAACTGTTGAGACAAAAGAGTCGGCGTATGCGATGTCTCCATACTCATCCTTGTTCTCATCAGTCAAGTCTCCGAGGAATTCTCCAAGGGACGGCATGCATTCACCCTCCTTTGCTGTGAATATCACACTATCTGTGTCGGCGTACAGAACCCTCCGCCCAAGAAAATGCAGTAGACTCCAAAGTTCGATTCGTGCGTATGCCGTTGTGAAGCTGGCTACAGGTATGTTTGTAACACACGATGTGTCTGTGGATAATTCGGCAATGTTGTACTTTATTACGTCCGTATTACCTACATTCACGATCTCCATGACCTCTTTATCGGGATCGTTGGCATAATCCCACACCTCGTTATAACTTTGGGCTAGGTGGACGTTCCCCTTGCCTGTATTCTGTGCAAATTTTCCCCAAAGACTATTTAGACACAACTTTTCACTAAAGCGCTTGCCTGGGTTCTTTACAATTTGGGAACGGTCAAGTTGCATCCCTTCACGGTCACGGTAACGTTGAATATAATCCGATTTTTCATCTTTGGTATCAACTCCTCACGGATACCCTGATGCTTCTACCTTATCCTTCAAAAAAGTCTTTATATATGGCGTGAAAAGGTTGGGTAGTTTCTGAAACCTCCACACCTCATAATTGAGGGGTCGCGCGTCTTAAGGTACCTAAGCGCCACCACAGGCGAAAACGTGTTTTTTTATGGATATCACTATTTTCACCCTTCCTGTATCGCGTGGTTTGGGTTATAATGACCTTACGACACTAGAAGTATGGTTGGAAACCTTATGAGGCGAACTACTTTTTTCACCTCTATCGCCAGCCAAAAGTTCACCCAAAGTTCGGCATGATAAGAAAATCAAAAAATTAAAATATATATATATATATATATATATATATAATATAAAATATGAAAATCTATTCCAAAAACTAATCAAAATCTTCATTAGCATACTTAGAACTCTAATTTAGCCAAAAATGAACGTTCTAGCTCAATTAATAACAGAGATACTATTGCGAGAATATTGTTGAACTTTGGAGGCGATTTCTGGCGAATTTTAATTTTGGCGCTTAGGTACCTTAAGACGCGGGACCCCTCATATATCTTCAATATTCTGTAGCCATGTCAAACGGCTAGGGACAGCTCAGGGCTTGTATATACACCTCTGATCTTATGCTGGTTGGTTGTGTAATTACAAGCCCAATTGTTCTCCTCTGCGCACTTCACGCACAGGGGAAACGAGCTTGTGTTCTATAAAGACGGGTAAGATCGGCATCCATAAATCGCAAGAGGGGAGCACGTTTACGAAAGACAGACCGAAATAGTTCTTGTTCAAATTTGCTGAGAACTCCTCGATGTTGGATAGGGCTGGTCCTACTATTTTTTCATGTGCATCTACAGGGTAAGGATTGTTCTTCATCACGTAGGGGTATAAAGAGCAGAAGTCGTAGTAATGGAGTTTCACGCACTCCGTACGCGGAAAGTCTAGCTTGAAGGGATTTGTACGCCCTCCGAACAAGCTATCACCACATTTGAAAGGATCCAACACCACTGAAAGCTTGATCGTGTTTATCTCTTCACGGTACTGTCCATCTGTTTCCATCCGTGCATCATATTCATGCTCCCACAAGATCTTGTGAGTGAACTGGGTGCCTATAAGCTGATCGTGGGTGCGGGTCCATGCAAGACTGTCGCCAGGAGATCTACCGTGGATATCTCCTACGATTCCACACTCAGGACGTGGGCATCCTTGCCACCAACAGCCGTTAAAGGAGTACACAGTCTTCTCACCGGTGGCACGGTTTTCGCTTAGACCATCAACCCAAAAAATACGACCATTAACTTTAATGGGTACTTTCCCCGTGTTGCGGGCATGCTTTATATATACACCTGTCTGTTGCTGTATGTATATGAGCCAGTAAATAGCCTTGTGCCCATAACTGCGGGGGTTGTTTCTGTGAATGACCCCTAAGGTGCCTTTAGGCATGAAATTGTTCTTGAACACCGTAAAGCACAATGAGGCGAAAGTGGTTACGACTTGCAACGGATCGCATTTGAAACGGTCCATGTACATCCTTCGGTCCATGTACATCCTTCTAAAGGCCTGGAAACATACTCTAAGCACACGCACATCATTCACTCAATAACGCTTACATTCATCAGCTATACTGTAAGGATTAGAGTCATTAAAATTGTTGTAGTAACGGTCAAAATATTCATGTTCACCTGTACTCATACATTCATAGTTAAAGTAATGTTTGGGTGGAGGTAATCCTATGTAATTTAAAGTTTCGCTGGTGAGGAATGTGTAAGGAAAATATCCTTTGTAAATTTCGGCGGATACGCCCATTACCTTCGGTAGCTTAGCTAATTTACAAGGTGTGAATAATAGTGTCTTTCAACTGTATATTACCTTTTATTTGCACCTATATAAGTTTGTTTCTTCTTTTCAAAGGATCAACTGTAAATATCTCAGATGATTCGTGCTCAAGCAGCTCCTTATAAAGGAACTGTGTGTCAAATTTTGCCCCTTTATGGGCAACAATATACACAGTCATTTTTTTTAACTTGTCCGCTAGCTTGACAATATAGACACAGATAGTCTGGCAGATAGTCTGGCTTACAAGTAGATGTGGGATAACCTCTTTGGTTTCAGCAACCGTATATGTATCTGGTATCAGGACAATATCCCCCCTCCCCCCGAGGACAATATCTCCCGAGGACAATATCACCCGAATATATATAATA
This sequence comes from Bathynomus jamesi, assembly GCA_023014485.1. NCBI lineage: Eukaryota > Metazoa > Arthropoda > Malacostraca > Isopoda > Cirolanidae > Bathynomus > Bathynomus jamesi. The sequence continues at coordinate 2,085,898 of JAJOZX010000049.1, forward strand.
CCACTATCTATGTATACCGCTTTAGGTTAGGTTAGGTTAGATAAGGAGTTTGCGCTCAATATGAGAATGATAGCAGCCTTGGCCCTTGTCCCACATGACAATATTGTTGCAGCATTTGAAGAATTATAGGAAATCCTGACCCTAGACACTCATTCAGTAGTTGATTATTTTGAAGATACATTCAGTGGAAGACCACATCGTCGAGAACATCGAAAACCAATGTTTGATATAGATATGTGGAATATGTATGATAGAGCAAAAGAGGGGTTGCCGAAAACCAACAATTCTCTTGAAGGATGGCATAGGAGCTTTACGTCCAATGCTTCATGTGCTCACCCAAACATTCGGAAATTTATTTAATTTATTCAACGCAAACAATCACTGCAACAAATTCATATTATTCAGAGAGCAGCAGGTCATGCTACACAACCCAGAAGAAAAAAATATCAAGACTCTGCAGCCAGGCTTTTGACGGTGATCCGAGGGTATGAAAATAGAGAGAGTTTAGATTATTTGCGCGGTATTGCATATAATCTAAGTTTTTAATGTTTTTACATTTCAATTTACCAAATGGTCAAAATTATCTCTCCCACTGTGACAATGACTTTAAATTGACTTTAAATTGTCCGCGGGGGATATTGTCCTCGGGATATTGTCCTCGGGTGATATTTTTCGCGGGGGGATATTGTCCGCGGGGGAGATATTGTCCTTGAGGCTGTTTCTATATCGTATTACACAGTCATAAAAGGTCTATTTATAGGCTTAGCGTCTTCAATATAACATACATGCCTTACACGCCTTTCATGCCTTATATTTCTCATGGCATGTAGAACAGTGAATTTCATCATATTTATGCTTGAAATTCCCCCAATTATCCATCATATGAAACATACCACATTCACAGATTCTCATTTTCCTGCACGTGCCAATTGACTTATGGAGCTCAAAACAGTTATTATTGAAAAATGTGCGTCTGCATACATCACAGACCCTCTTCTCAGCTTCAACCACACGGCTTTCACATTTCGAGCTTTTACACTGCGCACATACCATGTGGCAATCCTTACAATGTTTCACTATATCATCCGCAAAGACTTCTACGATCTCTCACACAGCTTTTAAAAACATACACAGTCCTACGACGATCATCCATTCCAAATACAACTATACATACATAGGCAACCAAATTTTTTGGGCTCGTGTATTTAGCACAGTGAACATATGAGCTAAACTACTGCTATAAAGCCGCAACCACGCTCGTTTTCTATATGCCGCCTGTAAATAATCGGAGAATTGAAGTTAAGATTATAAGGTGTGGCGTTATGACCCGCAACACGGAACACACAGTCAATATCTACCGTGAAGTTGTCCATATTGAAGGCTGTACTACTTTGAATTATATGGCCCAAGATATATTCTATGACTACAGAGGCCAAGCGTCTGAATGGTATTACTACCCAAAAATCACCTACAACCGCGTCATCTGACCCGAACCCGAAGGCCAGCCTCGTCCTGACTTCACGTTCATCGCAGTTTTGAAGGGCAAACTCCAAAATACGTTCAACTACGCGTCGCAGACCGTGTTCAACACCATTGCTATACATGGATCCATGGTCAACCCTGACTACGTACCGATTTCTAGTCAGGGCAGGGGTGGGGTTGGCGGTGCGCACCAACTCGAATGTTATACCTTCCTCTATAGCACGAGAAGCTGCTGCTGCTGTTGTTGAGGATGTACCCGGAATTGAATAGGGATAAGGGTACATATTTTTATTTGAAGAAGGAACTACTGTGGGGGTTGTGTCGTAAGACGAAGAAGGTTGGGGGCTCTATTACTCGGGGTCTAACAACCGGCGCACTCCTAGCACGCTTCATACCTGACGTGGAAGGTTCTTCATCATGCCTCCGCTTTGAATTGTCGCGTGGTGGTGTTACATGTGACGCTGTGAGGGCTAGTCAGCGGGTATGGAGTCTGTAACCACAACTACACTATCATCGGGATCGCCTGTAATATCGATGCTGGGGACATGACGTTGTACTTCATCGTCATTCACGGTTCTGTGGAAGAAGAGGAAAAACAAGACTGTAGAATATAAGGAACACCACTTAAATTTTTATTATATTTTGTAAATGTTCCACTTAGGGTTGTGACGTGTCTGGGAGAGATTCTGTAGAAAAATTCAGGTTCACGAGCCCGTTCACATGTATTATTTCTGACCCGACAGGATGAGATAAAACTGTGTTTATGCTTAAAATCATTAAAGATAAGGGGGAGATGTTCTCAAAATTTGTGCATAAAATTGTATGGTGCTATTCGACGTACGAGTCGGTATTCAACGAGTACCGAGATGATATTTTGTTCCACAAAGGCGTATATAACGTTAATTCGTTAAAGGGAAATGAACATACAGTCATTGTAGTTGATGATCTCATGTTGGAAATGGATAAAACGTTTGCAGAGACATTTACAGTGTTCTCCCACCATCTTAACATAAGCGTGTTCTTCATCAATCAGAATCTATTTTTCAAAAATAGATACATGCGCGATGTGTCGTTAAATACACAATATCTAGTCATATTCCCGCAATGTAGAGATGTGTCACAAATTGGGGTATTAGCCAATCAAATGTTCCCAAATCAACGTAAGGAGTTTTTGGAAGTTTATAAAGAAGCTACAAGTCGACGTTACGGATATTTGGTTTCTGACCTTCATCCGCGAAACACATTTAGGGTGCTTCTAAGAACGAATATATTTCCAAACGAGCCTGAAACAGTGTATATTCCAGAATGACAAAGAGGCTAAAGAAATACCATGAATTAATAAAAATATATCAACGACTGCCCCGGGCAGTGCAACAGATGTTTGTTAAATCTATCGACTCCGACTTTTTAAAATGCATCTATGAAATCTGTCTTAACGTTATAAATTGCAATGTATCAATGAAACCCCCTCAGAAGGCTCTCCTACGCCGTTACAAGAACATAATACGTATACTCGCTCGTAAAAGTCATACTGTGAGGAAGAAAAAACGAATTATTGTACAAAGAGGAGGATCATTTCTCCCCATTTTATTTTCAGTTTTAGGGCCTTTACTGACTAGATTAATATGATGAGGAAAGTGGTAGTGATTCCACACGAGGTGTATGCTTCACTGCAAACCTTAAAAAGTCCAGACACGGTTCTGGAACCCCGTAAAAGCAGGCTTAAAAGAATGGAAAGCGAATTGTTAGCCCTTTTAAGCAGTGAAAAATCACCTGATGAGAAAAGAATCTTATACCAAGAAGCTCTGCAGAAATTTCTTCACGAGTACGAAAATTATAAGAATCCGACAGAGATCCCCGTGGTTATTAGGCACAGCACGGACAACGATGAGCATGGTGACACAGGACCTGTGTCCGACGATAGAGCTGACCAACCAAAGAATAACGGGTTGGCCCCACAACATATCGAGCATGTATTAACCCTTTAAGGACTGACGGTACAAATTCCTAACGTTTCAAATACACGCATTCATAACTTAACCCTACAAAACATTCAGGACTTAAAGGGTTAAAAAGCAGTCTCCCACATACATTTGAGGAATAAATGTTTAAGTCTTTATAATCTATTGATTGAGGATTTCAACATTCATTGGACCGATACAGGTGAGATCATTGTGGAAGGAACAAAGGTACAGGGCTTGAATATCGTTGACATCGTCTATGATCTGGTGAGAAAGTGGGATAGGCCCTCACCATCAGGATGGAAGCATATTAAAGCAAGACTACAACAAATAAATGTCTCCAAAACATTCATAGCAAATCTGAACAAGTTAAAAGAGTAGGAGCATGCCTCGCATGTGCCACAACTAAGAACGCTGTCACCCCCAGCGGTAGCATCTCTGAAGTGGAAAAACAAGAGACCAAAGAACAACGGTCAACCCTCTCCACCTGTATCTAAAATAGACAAATGACTAACATATTAAGAAAACGTTATTATGACATTTCTAGCCCAGCCTCCTACGGAGGCGTTGATAGATTGTACAGAAGTGTTTACAATGATGGAGTAGGGAAAAAAGATGTTGAGAGGTTTTTTCCGGGGCAGGACGCTTATACACTCCATAAGCTGGTGAGAAAAAGGTTTAAAACAGCCAAGACAACCGCGGCATCGATTCGATTGACTATTTGGCAAGTGGATTTAACAGATATGCAAAGATACTTAGTGTATAATGATGGCTACCGCTATATCCTATTCATAATAGATATATTCTCTAGATATGTGTGGCTAATTCCTCTGAAAAATAAATCGCCTGAAACAGTTGTTAAAGCCACCAAAACGTTGATGTTGAAAGAAAACAGGATTCCTTGTTATTTTTGTACGGATATGGAGAAAGAATTTGTAGGCCGAGCTTTTCAGAACATGTTGTCAGAGGTTAATATCAGTTACTACACTAGCAATTCTATACATAAGGCCTCTGTAGCTGAAGGAGTTCAACGTACCATAAAGGAAAGCATGCGTCACTATTTTTCACATAAAAACACATACAGATATATAGACATTCTGGAGTCACTGGCCTCATCATACAACCGATCACACCACCGGGCGATTGAGAAAACACCTAACGAGATTTTAGAAAGAGGTACACACGCAGAGCGTGATGTGCGAAAAGATATTCGTAGAGTACCACCACACGTTGTGCGTTTCAAAATCAGTGTTTATGGAAGGCTGTCGCTTTCAGGAAATAAATTCGCGAAAGGATTTGAACAAGGCTGGACACGTGAGATTTTTAAAGTTAGGGCTATGAAACCTAAAGATGAGATAATGTTGTATTACGTTGAAGATTCAGGAAAGAGAAAAATGTAACTCGTGAAATGGTTGGGATACCCAGAAATCTTCAACACTTATACAGGGTGTCCCATAAGTCCGGCATCATTGGAGAAATTCATATTTTTCTATTTCTACAAACCATAATTCATATTTTTCTTATGCTCGGGATGCCAATTTCCCGTCCACCATTCTGTTCAGTGACGAAGCTGTTTTTTATGGAAATGGTGAGGTAAATCGACAGAACACCCGCTACTGGTCTCAAAACAACCCTCACTGGTATACCTCTTCAAAGGAACAAGATGCATCTCGGGTGATGGTATGGTGTGGCATTTGGAAGGATTGCATCATAGGCCACCTCTTTTTCGATGAACATTTCACTGGAGGCACCTACCTACGTATGCTCAAGGAAGAAGCATTTCCCAGTGTCTTGAACGAAGAAGGAAATTTCCCAACATGGTTCCAGCAAGACGGCGCTCCTGCACATTACAGCACCCAAGTAAGGGGATACCTGTACCAACAATTCCCTGGTCATTGGATAGGACGTCAAGGGCCTGTGGAATGGCCAGCTAGAAGCCCGGATCTCACGCCACTAGATTTTTATCTCTGGGGCCACTTGAAAGCGCTGGTATACGCAGAGAAAATTAGGAGTGTTGAACATTTGCGGCAGAGCATTATTGGGGCATGTAACACCATTACTCCTGACATCATTCACCGTGTGCTTGCTGACTGGGTATCACGTCTGAATTTGTGTATTGAAAACAATGGTGAACATATTGAGCACGTTCTGTAAATAAAAGCTTTTGTTTTGCCTTTTTTTATTATTTTTCCTATGATGCCCGACTTATGGGACACTCTGTATAAAAGCTGATGCAGTAACGAAGCTTAAATAGTATGCAACATGGCGCCTTACCATTTCTACGTCACACTCCCGTCCTCTTCTTCTCTCTCTGTACCCCCTAACAACACCATGGCCAACTTTGTAACAGAACTCCATGGACCCATTGAATTGGGTCGTGGTATGTATGAGGTTGAAATATGCGAAATTCTGTTGGATACCCTTTTTTAAGTATTGATTATAAAGAACTCGTTTTTACGGTTCTTAGAGACTGTCATAATTGTGAAAAGGCAGGCGAACTCTGGATGAAACCATGCAATGCAATGTATTACAATACAGTAATAACACTAGCCCCGGGTCGCTATGGTGCGGCCGAGGATGTTGTGAGAAACTTAAACGTAAGTTTAAAAAGCTCAAATCTTACAGCTGATTTAGTATACGAAATCAATCGTAAACAAAGATCCCCTTGCATATACTGTGATCCTAAAATCACAGGCTAACAGAACTATTAAAGACAAAGGAGTATTGAAAATTATAACGGGAGGGCGATGTGGATGAGCCATCCGAAGAGATACATTTCACAAGGCACAACATGATTTGTTCAGCTTAATGTATCAGTTGAAATTGGAGAAATTGAGTGGTGGCTATACACCTCCAGACATGTGCTATATTTACAGCAACATACCGGAGCACCAGTTTGTTAGGGATACCCAGGCGCGTCTGCTACGCATTGCACGCATTCCCAATCATAGAGAGAAGAGCTTTAGCATTACATATGTGAATGTAGCAACTAATCTATTAACCAATATCTTAATATATATAAGAACGATTGAGGGAAAAAATTTCCCATTCGATGATGGGAGCTTAACAGTGAAACTGCACTTTCGACGCCCTGAGTTATAATGGAACGAAAGTCTTTCACAGTCTATCGAGGTGTGAGATACCAGCGTGAAAGTGGTCTTTCGTCCATTTTTCAACCATACTACGCATGGCTGTCCCCTTGCTGAAGAGGGGCGCCAGATACCTCGGGAGGAAAGCGCTACAATCAGGTCTTAACAAGGCAGAAGACATAATGTCGGGGGCTAAAATAAAGAAGCTCTAAAAAAACACTTAAAGCGTAAACTGGACGAAAACATCAAAGATGCAAAGAGAAAAATGCGTGGTGGTGGGAAGAAGAAGAAGAGGCCTGTCCGGAGGAAGGAATTATCAGCACGTAAAAAGACATCAAACAAGAAGTGTTCTCAGCAAATGAAACCTATGGTTGACCATTTTTTGACTGATACAAGCTAAGGACATTGCTCTCATGATTCATAGGCTGATTACTACTTGTCGAGAGAGGCAGCACTATTTCTGACTCGTCATGGCAAGCTTCATCCATCCGTGTAATTCACAATGTTGTAAATCGGACCTGTCCCTCTTTGACATGCCCCCAACTCAAGTTTCTATTCAACACAGTGATTTTATTACAATTAATCCGTTAAACACAATTAGTTCCCCGAGTGCTCCAATAGAATTCGTGATACCCATCGCAGGCCCTTACTTTTTTGAGCCAAGCTGCATGCACATGTACGCTAAGCTACGTATAGCCCATTCTGATGGCACGGACTGCGATGACAAATATGCTGTATACCTTGAAACAAACTTTCTGCACTCCACATTCAACCAGTGTGAGGTATATTTAAATCAGGTCAACATCTCGGCAGGGACGGGGTACCATCACCTACGAGCCTCTCTGGAAAATGTGCTGATCTTTTCCAAAGAAGCGAAGGATACCTTTTTAAATGCCGAGGGCTATTATCAGGCTAAAGACGAAAATAGCATAAAGGACAAATTTCAAAATTCTAAAAAGAAGATAATGAGTGTTTTGGACAGCCGCATACAGACTTCACATTCCAGGAGAAGTTGCTTGTGAATGGAGTCGACATGAAAATAAAGCTCACCCGCACGGATCCTGAGATCTGTTTAAATCTGGGGGCTGATCAAGAAGAGGGTGCAAAGCCCGTTGTGATTCATATTATGGAAACATACCTTCGCTTACGCCGTGTGAAATTAAGTTCACCAAAACAAATAGAAATTGAGAAAAATTTAATACATGGCACAGTAAAATACCTAAATAACAGAGTACAGATCAAACTACACACGGCGCCAGCAGGGTTGGCATCAAAACAGAGAGAAAACGTCGCCCTGGGAGTTCTACCTAAAAGGATATTAATTGGAATGCAGGAACACGGTTCGGTGAATGGAAAATATAAAAAGAACGCTTTTAAATTCGAGAATTTCGGCCTTAAATATATAACTCTATATGTCAATGGCGTTGCACTGGGCGGGGCATTGGATACGGATTATTCATCAGACGCTGAGCTCCCACTTTGTGCGAGAATATATAATAATCTGGCCCATATTGCAGGTGCATGTGATGAGATTGGGATTGGGGTAACGCATAAAGAATTCATCGATCAATTTAATCTTTATCCGTTTGACATCAAACCTGACTTATCTGCTAGTATAAATACACATTTAAGTCCACAGCAGAGTGGAAACATCTCAGTCAGACTCGAATTCGCCAAGTCAATGGACGGTCCTATTAGTGTACTAGTATACCTCGAATCACAAGCACTAATATAAATTGACAGATTTAGGGGCGGTTGTCACTGACTTTTAAAATGGACGCGAATACACGTCAGAGAGTAATGAATAGTGAAAGAATCACGTACTCCAAATTTATCGGTGTATTTGCGAAGAAAGAAACATTGAAATTGCCAACTACGAGAAAATGCAGCCGTCTTATTGTGAATACCGATATTATTGGTGGTGAAGGGATTCATTGGATAGTTATCTAGTTTAAAAATAGGGACCGCTTGTACTATTTTAATTCACTCGAGACTCATCCTTGGAATGACGTTATTATTGTAAAATTTTTCGAACAGCTACACATTCCTGAAATTGTCTGGAATCCTTACAGATTCCAGGGATACTTTAGTAATTTATGTAGCATGTATTGACTTTCATTTCTCTGGCACATATCACGTGGAAAGGAATTTATAATTTTTTAAAATTATTCGACCCGTGTCACACTGAGCGGAATGATCAAATAGTATGCAGACAGATAAAAAACAGGTTCCCGTTTGTGCGGACTCGATGTGTTGTATGATTTCTATCATTTAATAAATTGATGAAATATACTGCGTCTTCTTACGCGAAACATATGTAAAAGAAAAAAACTCGTACCGAAACACAAGAAAAAGAAAAAGTTTACATTATTTCTTTGATGATGTGGCAATCGCTGGGTTGACTGCGCGGCAAAACTTCCACCTCCGTATACAGGTTTCTTCAAAACTATCACAAAAAGAATCTAATGCACGAATCAATTTCTCGTCGGGCCTTTAAGGAGAAAGGATAATTTTAAATTAATTTGATTAGTTCATACATTTTTGTGAATCTTTTTTAATAAAAGCCCATTTGCTTTTCATAAAAAAACATGCAGAGTAAATATACATATATATATATATATATATATAGGAAGAGAGTTACAAGGAGTTACAGGGTTTTACCATAATATTAATTATTAATTAGTTATTATTAATGCAAACTAGTCTATAATTAAAAATTGAGGAAAATAATTTACTGTGTTAATACAATATCAAAGATGAAAGTATTAGGTGTGATTTTTGGATGAAAACCTAATTTTCAAAGAGTACATCGAACACATCAAATAAACTGTCAAAGTTCACTTAAATCTTACATAAATTAAAATATCCCCATTCCACAACATATACTGCTCAGTCGATATTACACCCTTGTACACCATCACATCCTGTATAACACCACTTTCAAGAAATACAAACCATTATATTCTTTGTCCATTAAACGTATTGCATAAGAAATGAAATGAGAACACAAACCCTATATTCAAATCCCCATAAATACTTCAGCTTAAAGACCTGCACAAGCTAAATATCTGCTCATATATTCAGAAAATATTCTAATAGGAAGTTCCTGTGTTAATTATGGAAATCATATCAAACAATCAAGAAAATCATTCACTGAACCTGAGATATAATAACATTTACTCCCCCAAACCAAACTTCACACTTGAAACATGAAGGGGATTCCTTTCATACAAATGAGTTGATATCTTGAATAATCTAAACGAATTTTAAAGCGAATGTTTCTCTTGGAAATTTTCGATTAAATTAAAAAGAAAATCTTGGCTGGATTTTACCTTCTCTCCCTCTCCACCTTTCTCCAATTATCCTATTCTTTCGTTTCTCGTAAAACATTTTTAAAGAATGAATTTCCTGCGTAAATTCACATTTTACTCCCCTAATTTACTTACCTAATTTAAATTCATACAAACCAGTATTAATATAATCATTTAGGAAAGCCAGAAACCGGCACATGCTCAGGCCAACTAATGCGGCCCATTGCTCTAGCTCCTGCATTATTATTACCAGTATCATCGGAATTCGAACCCCCGAACTCAGTATCTCACTTCGCTTATAGGTAAACGGTATTACGCACTGAGCTACAGACGCCGGCCAAGTCAGTATTAACGAATGTATGCTGTTGAATTATTATTTCAGTAATGAATCCAAATTTTTATGATTTAAAAAAAAAATGTGTGTGTATTCTCTCTGTAATGTCCTTTGAACAATAAGTTTGAACTTTCGTAACAGCAAAGATCACGTAACGTAGAGGTTCTACAGTTTTACCTGGAATCACGGGTCGCTACATCGTCTGGACGTAGAGGACGGTCCTCCAACCAGCTACTTAGCAGACGCAACGTCGTTTAATCTCGCTGATCTAATGGGGAGTAGTGTTCCGACTTGACCACGAAGTAACCATCACCACCATTAGATTTACATTTAAAACATCGGATTTTGTCGGTGGAATAAATATAGCTTAAAATTTAATCGTTAATCTATTTTAACCATTAATAATGACCACTTACAATGCAAAATCCTTATTTAAACGTATGCCCCTCTAAAAGATTGCTGATAATTTTTTTAATAATTGATTTTTATTGGGAAATTGAATTTAGAAAAGTTTGGGCTTATACGTCTTTAATTCTAATTCTGTGTTTAATACCACCAGATAAAGTGTTTGTAATCTAGGGACTTCCTGGAACCTGCGCTAACTAGTTTACTTATATGTCACTTTGATATCTGTTACTGACAATTACTCTCCCAGAGACACACCATTTACCTTAAATTTATTGATCACTGCTCTATTCTTGTCAGAAACGAAAACCTAATGTTCAGAAATTGATAAATTACGTTAAATTTTTTGTTTGGCAACATTAATTTTTTTCTGACTGATCTGACGCTAACAACCAATTAAGAATCATTCTTGGAGATCTCCATGAACGAATCTCACGACAGAGAATAATTTTAAAGGCCTCTATTCCAAATTAATTTCAGACGAAAAGGTTTTTTGCGTCCAGCAAAAAGGCAAATAGCTTTTGTGTGCATCATAAACCTTAAAAAGAACAAGACAAGAATAGCACACAAAGAACATTTGGCGTTAAAAATTGTTAAAAAACATCTTCTAACATATACACTGAGACGAATTTTATCAAAGGGTAGGAAATTGTTTCATCGAACAAGTGTCCTCAGGTGATGACAGTATTTTCATCAAATTTCGATGCTTGATGGAATACTTTTCGGAGAACTGTTTCCTTGAAAATAACTCAATCGAAGTAGGTAATGCCATCTATTTTAGGAAATGTCAATTAAATACCATTTCAGCTTATTTTCACTAACCGAGTGTAATTACATGCATAGCAATTAATATAGGTAAATTTATAGTATTACACCCGTCTCCCTTTGGAGGTGAAATTTATGTTTTTCCTATGATTTTTGTTGGGTTTTGAACGAATCTGACCTTCAAAACCGTCGGAAATGACTCGTTTTTGAGATACCCCCCTCCCCCTAGCTGGCAATCTGGGGGGGACCCTGGTGGGAACCGGGAGTTCTCGGGTGGGGGAAATCACAGAAAACGAGTCATTTCCGACGGTTTTGAAGGTCAGATTCGTTCAAAACACATCAAAAACCATAGGAAAAACGTAAATTTCACCTTAAAAATTGACCTAACCTTCCTAACCTAACCTATCCTAACTTAACCTAACCTATCCTAACCAAACCTAACCTAACATAACCTAACCTAACCAAACCTAACCTATCCTAACCTAACTAAAGCTAACCTAACCTAACCTATCCTAACCTAACATAACCTAACCTAACCAAACCAAACCTAACCTAACTAAACCTAACCTAACCTAACCTATCCTAACCTAACCTAACCTAACGTAATCTAACCTAAAAGAAAAACAGGAATTACCTTATTCATGTGCAGGGGCAGGCTGAGGCTCTTCCTCGTCTTCCGACTCATCAGAAGACAGTTGCTGGGTTGTAAGGGGTCGCTGCTGGTCTGAGAGAGGTGGGTATAACTTGGCTGCCTGAATAAAGAATTGGTGGAGTAGATTTCGCTTGTCACACGAAGCCATTCCGATAGCAAAGTAATTCAAATTCGAAATGGATGGAGCGCAGTGATTGGGCAGACACGTAACGGTCAGCCGCGCACGCACAATAAGCGAACGTACGAACACACACTAGATACACAGCAAAAAAAAATTTATACCTCGAAAACGAAGCATTTGCGATGGAAACGCTATAGAAGAAAAGTGTCTTAGAATTAAAAAATCTACTTAATGAACATATAATAATTGCTGAACGTTAGACGGGTGTAATACTATAATAATACCTTAATGGTAATACTATAATAATACCTTAATATTAATCAGGAACAACGTACTAATAGCAACTTACATTTTTAAGAATAAATACACCAGAAGTAAATTTGCCTTACCTCCGTGAGATTCGAACCAATACCACTGAAAATTCGAATTTTGTGAACCGCCACGTTACCCACTCGGCCATGAGAGGTTAAAGTATAATGAGAGGGTTTTGTACATATGCCCTTTCGCATTGGTTTCAGCATGTATATTTTAATATGTATACCGTTTCTATATATATATATATATATATATATATATAGGGTAGCGCAAAAGCCGCGCATCATAGGAATTTTCAGTGTTGACTATAATATCATATTTTTTTCTTTTAGGCAGGAGATGGCTGCGAAATTAACAATAGACGAGAGGGTGAGCTTGGTTTTAATACATAGAATACCAGGTACTACAAATCGATGAATCGGTACAGAATTTAATTTAAATTCTGTACCGATTTAGTGAAGCCTAAATGGAAGCTCAAAAAAATTTTTTGTGGTATTTTTGTAAATTTATGGACTTGCTTGCTTTTCCTCGATTTCATAAGAGTATAAAAATTTGGGATCTTTTCCGTTTGACTGCCGCCATTGAAACATAAGAGGTGAGTTCCCCCAGCCTTCTTTACTTAGCCTTATAAGGCTAACTAACGAAAATATCACGACCTAACCTAACCAATCGTTAGGTCAACTGTATGACCTTGACGATTGGTTAGGTTAGGTCGTGATATTTTTGTTAGTTAGCCTTATAAAGCTAACTAAAGAAGGCTGGAGGCCCTGATCTTCAGGTGATCCCCTTATTTTTCTGAGTACACGATTAAAACTTAAAAATTAAGCATGGATCTTGAAAGTAATTAAAATTGTTTATAAGAAACAAAATTTGAAGGGGAAATTAAGAAAAGCTTTTTTTTATTTTATAAAGTAACTTATTTTGTATCATTCAAGACATTTCAGTTAAAATACAAAATACAAAAAGTTTAATTATGTTTCAATGGCGGCAATCAAACGGAAAAGATCCAAAATTTGTACAAACGTGGTCTGAATAGATGAACAAAATTATTTATTATATAATTAATTTTTACCACAAACAACACAAATTGTAAAATAGCTCCTTTGGGCGGAGCTTAGAACTCTCGACGAATAAGCTCCGCTCAGCTTCTCACGCGGACGGACGGCTTACTCAGCTGAACCATATTTTGACGACATAAATCTTTGTTCTTAAACTTTTTTGTTGTGAACAACGTCCTCTATCTTTTTGTGTGTAATTTCTTCTACAAAAGTTATAACCTTCAGAAAAGCAGTCCGCGAACTACCGCGCGTGGACGATATATACAGTATATATTTGGCCCCTCCTTTCTGCATAAAAAAAGAAAAAATATGGAATAACACGCATAAGCACGTGTGCTTTTTGTATGAAACAAAATGCTCACACCAGGATTTGAAACCTGTTTCTCTTGAGTCGGAGTCGCGAGCGCTGTCATCACACTATGACGGGATAAAAGTTAACACAACCCGTCGTATATTTAAACGACCGAGGAAACAACACTTTCGCGTTCAAAGCTGTTTTACGATGTTAACCCTCCTACACCCGAGAACTACTAGGTAATGGCAACATTTAATTTAAATCTGACTGGACACGAAAGCGTTAAGCGTGTTAAGAAAATTAACTGGATAAGTTCAATTGACGAGAAAATACGAGAGGAACGTCTCTCGATAAAAGGAAGCCGTTAAAATGATATAATGATACTGCATATCAGAAAGAGGATATCACTGAAATTCAAGAAAAAGAAACAAAACATGTATGTTGCGAGAAGTAAGAGAATCCATATTTTCTATAAAACAGAAAAAGAAAAGTTCATGATGATATAGATACATATGCAAAATAAAATATGACTTTAACTCCTTTCATCACATGGATGAGAACTGTACGTTAAAAATTTCGTGTTAGAGCATTAAAATAGGTTACATTTCGACGACTGCATGGCGTTATCGGAACTTGTGGAAAAATACGTGCATTTTTATGAGTAAGAGAAATATATTGAGTTGAAATATGTCTGTCAGCGATAAATAACCACCATACGATAACAAATAAAGATGTTACACGAACATACTTTCCTGATTACACTCTAATAAAAGTGTGGGTGAAATTAGGTACAGGACGGACGAAAAAACCTTACTAAAGATGAAGCAATTTAAATTCAAACAAAATAGGTTGGGAAATTATATACAAAATAAAGGAAATTAACAGAAATGGTTACTTGACGTGAAAATCCCAGAGGAATGCCTCTGTAATAGAAAGCAAGATGTAACTGACATTGCTGCAAAACAAAAGAAGATTGTGAAAGGCATAAAGTTAGACAAAATAAACAAGAAAAGACAAAAATTAGGAAAGAAACTGAATGAAATAAGGAATAATCTGAGGCAAGCATTCATTTCTGTAACTCTATATATGAAGAATGGAAAGTACAAGTACATTTAAATAATAATGATCCAAAATATTTTTGCTCTTAATAATCAGTGAGGAGGGCCGGAAAATGGCACAGGGCTTCGGATAATTAATGCGGCCCATTGTGCCAACTCTCGGATTATTATTACCAGCACCATCAGGAATCGAACCCTCGACTTCAGTGTCTTCACTTTGCTTATAGGGAAACGGTGTTACCCACTGAGCTACGGGCACTGGAAACTATTTTGGCACTTGCCCAGAAAAGGTAAATTGAAATGCAAGAGTAATACTGATTAACTACTTAAATCCGAGATGATAGGACGAAATAAAAAAGGAAAAACCTCTTGAAAACTACACCCCGATCAGTGACTGACACAAACAAAATCTTGCTATATGGTATAAATTTTTGAAAAAGATGTAATTGTTGGAGTATTTCGGTTAGAGGAACACTCAGCATAAGGGCAGTAGCACTCACGTTCCATCTTGTAAAATGTTTTCAGAGAATAGTGTGACATAAAATTGCTCACTTTTACTAAGAAAACGGATTATATAACGATAACAAACTCGTATTTAGAAAGTGAAGGCGATTTTAGTTCTAAAATTGTATCCAAGATTGTGTAAGCAATAAAACGTGAACTTTGCCTAAGCTTTCGATAAATATGATCGTGGAATAACCGCATGTATACAATTTTCAAAAAATAGCTGTCATCGAAGATTTTAATGAAGTGATTCTTAATTTTTTTCAGTCAGATCCCACAAACAGCTAACTAGTAGTGGGAAATGGAGATAAATCCAATTTTAACAGCTATTATAGTTCGGTACCACAAGAAACAGTATCAGCCTCTTACCTTCATAATAACGTTTGCAGACATAGTAAAAACTAATAAACTATCGATAGAATAATTGTTTCGACATTTACAGATTACACAAAAGTATGTAAGAAAATCAACTGCTACGGTAGAGCTCGGGGAAAGGTAAAGCGCTGGGTTGTTAATCTAAAGATCTGCGGTTCGAATCTCGACCCGGACTTCCGATTTCAGCAATTAAGTACTTCTCTGGATCTCCCTCGGTGAGGAAGTGGTTCGGATCACCCGAAAATACTTAGGTCCCCTCCATCATACGACCTTCTAAATTGTGAGAAATGAGGTTAAATAACGCCAATGACAAACATTAATTTATTATTGTACAAAAATTTGACAAAAAGGACAGAATTTTCAGAAAAAGATTATCATGTCCTTCACATCCAAAAATAAAGGGAATAATATTAAATTCATTCGTGGTATAAGATCCCAACCCCTTAAATATAATAAAAAGAAAGAACCACAACAAAGTACTCACGAAAGCAACTACACCAATAAATGAACTGAAATCGCAAGTTAGAAGATAGACAGAAAATACTGTAAATAATAGATTTTGGTGAAGTAATGTGAGTCTCTCTCTATCTCTCTCTTTTTATATAGGCATATATATATATATATGAAAATTATTTCACGAAAGTAACAGGTGAATAATATTTATGATGAAAAGAACCACGACGGAAAAGGAAACACAGAGTGGTGCTCAAGCGCTTTCGTCTAATGACTTCCTCAGAACACTGAAATAAATAACAAGTTCGAGACTATATAGGTCACAAAAAAATAAATAAAATAGAAAAATAAAAATTGTAGGAGGAGCATACACATGTATAAGGAAAAGCTACCAGAATTTTAGCACCTTGCCCCTCTTGTCTAAATCCGTTCTGAACGAATTCAAACAACAGGATCAAGCGAAAAAAGACCCCGGCTAATGTTAAAATTATTTGTAAGTTGAATAATGGCAGACTCAAGAATATTTCTATTAACAATGTTGCTTGAGTGAAACAAAATTGAAGCATTATTCCAATCAATACAGTGGGATAACTCTGACAAATGGACGAAAAGGGCACAGGACGACTGTCCCGTTCTAACGGAATATTGATGCTGTTTCACATGCGTGTGCAAATCCTTTCCCGTCTGTCCAATGTAAACGGAATCACATTGTTTACAACCAATTTTATAGATAATGCCTGAATTATTGGTAGGACTATATTTTACTATATTTTTCATAATATTGTGATATTGTCATACGAAAATACTACACTAATATTCAAAAGTTTAAGTACATTAGCCATGCCTAAAAAGCCTGGGAAAAATGAAAGTACTAAAATATTCTTCGACAAAGTGCGAGGGTTATTATTTACACGATAGAAAGTTCGTTTTGTCTTGTTAAGACAAGATTCCAAAAACGCAGGCGGGTAACACAAATCACTTCCAATACCGTTAATTTTTTTAATTCGGCATCCATGTATTCTGGACTGGAGAGTAGTTTGAGAACTACTGTTAAATGGCTTTCATCAATAAAGACTTTCATAGTATATGTGCCGATATTAATCATTTCAATTCATTACCAAAAAATTCTGTATCCAGTTTAGAGAATCTAGAACAGGAATCTGGTGTAGGCAATGCATGGTCTCATCGATGGATGAGTTTAATACCTTTGTATTACAAAAAGATATTTATAAAAATCTTTCTGTGCTAAATCTAAACATTCGAAGCTTACCTAGGAACTATAACTACTTATTGGCCCTTTTGAAAACTTCTACGGTCAAATTTAGTGCTATAATTCTCATAGAAACCTTGTTAAATAGTAGCATTAAAAACCTGAAAAACTGAAAACCTGATTGTAAATATAAAAGACAAAAGTAATGTATATTCTGTCCATGCAATATATAGACCACCTAATACTAATATCAATAGCTTTTTAATTCATTTAGATAACATGTTATGCAACTTTCATAAATCGAATGCCATAGTTGCGGGTGACTTCAACATCAATTTGCAATCTGAAGCAATCTCCCATAAATTTTTAAACTTAATGAATTCTTTCTATCTTAGTCATTCTATTACCAAACCCACTCGAGTCTGCAGCTATGGCAATCGAATAACAGAATCTACGATTGATAATATATTTGTAAATAGCAATGCCCTCGTAAATTCTGGAATTATAACCACTAACATCAGTGATCATTTTCCTACTTACGCTATATTCAATAACATTGTTCAGGTTGCGGAAAAAACAACTATTGATTACAGAATATTCTCAGAGGTTAACAAAAGAAAATTTATTGGGGCTGTAGAAAATACTCGACTTGACTGTGACGAACCTCTAAATGACCCAGATCATATGTTTCAGTTCTTCTATGACACCTTATTCCATATTTTTAATATTTGCTTTCCTTTAAGGAGAAAAACAGTTTCTCCCGAAAGTGTCGCAAATCCATGGATCACTCCAGGAATTATCACTTCAATAAAGAACAGAGATAAATTATTCAAATCGCAATTACAGAGCAAAATTCCTAAAATACAATATACTCAATACAAAAACAAATTAACTAAAATAATCAAAAGTGCAAAATATAACTATTATAACAATCAATTTTCCAAACATAAAGGAGACATGAAAAACACTTGGACAACCATAAACAATCTTCTCGGAAAACAAATTAAGAAAAATTCAATAGAGAAATTAAATGTTGATAATAAAGAAATTACTGATGATATTGCTATTGCAGACTCTTTAAATGCACATTTTACTTCAATAGCGGATAAGCTTCGCTCACAATTAATAAATAATGATTACTCACCTCTAGAATATATGCCACCCAGCCCATTAAATTAATTTTCTTTTGTTCCTGCTACCTCTACTGAGGTCCAGAATATTATTGGTAAATTAAAAAATACAAAAAATAACATTCATAACATTCCTGTACCTATATTGAAACTTGTTAAAGATAAGATATCTGTACCTTTGGCTAAAATTATCAATCAAAGTATTTCCAAAGGAATATTCCCATCAATGCTAAAAACTAGTTGTATAACACCCCTTTTTAAAGGGGGTGATCCTACACTAGCAATAAATTACAGGCCGGTGTGTTCATTATCTGTGTTCAGCAAAGTTTTTGAAAAAATTTAAAAAAGTAGAATGCAGCGATATTTAGAATCCTACAATTTATTATCTCCAAATCAATATGGTCTTCCGTAATAATAAAACAACGGAAATGGCTATTTTAAATCTTATGGAAAATGTAAATATAGCTAAGGAGAACAAAGAAATAATGATATCAATATTTATGGATTTGAGTAAGGCGTTTGATGTACTCGACCATAATATTCTACTTAATAAATTATATTGTTACGGCTTTAGAGGAGCAATCAGTGATTGGTTTAAAAGTTATTTTAAACCAATATAATTAGGTTAATTAAATGGCCGGTTAGGTCAACTGAATGCCCGATTAGATTAATTGAATGCCCGGGTACGTTAATTGAATGCCCGGTTAGGTTAATTGTACACCCTTGACGATTGGTTAGGTTAAGTCATGATATTTTCGTTAAAGCCAACGAAAATATCACGACTTAACCTAACCAATCGTCAAGGGCGTACAGATGACCTAACCTGGCATTCAATGAACCTAACCGGGTATTCAATAATTTTACCATAGGTTTCGTAATGATCTTGATGACGTCATTTAATGTCTTAAAATTAATTATTTAATTTATTAATACCCACGTGCACAACCTCTGGACCTAATCAATATGTGTGTGAAGTTTCGTGCTTGTAACTGCTTCCATTTTGGAGTGATGGCTGATGGCTGGAACACACACACATACACACACACACACACACACGTCTTTTTATTATTATTATTATTATTATTATAGATAAACAATAGACTGGTGCAAATTTATAACAGAAAGACTTCCGAAAATCAACAATTTTTAATAAAGAAAAGGGGAAAATTGGTTTTGTAGGCCTAGGGGGTCCGAAATTTTCATAAAATGGAAAATAATTGCTATTTTCTTACTTACAGCGACAGGCATAATGATATTAGGATACCTAATAGAAATTTTGTAATATTTTAAAGTGGGGAAAATAAATAATTTTCTAAAAATGATCTTCAACTATAAAAGCGCATCTAATCAGATAACTTAATTAACGTATTTCTATGACAACTAAAAAATAGAATGATAAATCAATATCCTATCAAATTGTTTGTGTATACGTAAAATTATTTGTACAAAGGCCACAGTAATAAAACGCACAAAAGTCACGGTAAATAATTTCGAGTGTGGCTCGTTTAACTTTAAACTCGTTTTTATTTAAATTGCCCGTTTTAATTATGTAATTTTTTGTATTGAATCGATAAAGAAATCTTTTGTGAATCGAAAAATGTTAAAATTATAACAAATATCAAAATATTTTGTATAAAAATCATTGAATTTTAAAAATGCATGTTTGATTTTAGTTGTCTGCAAAAAGTTATTTATGAATTTTAAAAATATATACTTTTTTTAAATTGAATCGATAAATAAATCTTTTGTGAATCGAATGATATTAAATGTTTAGTAAATATTGACTTATTTGGTGCCCAAATTATGATTAAAAATGAAAAATTAAAAAAATGTGTGTACAGGCATGGGAAGAACTGTACCCCTAAAAGGGGGGAAGGAATTATGTTAGGGAATTTTTTTTTAGCGTGGGCACTGCACAATAAAAAGACCCATCGAATGGTGAAAACCGCATTGTTCTACACCAATTGTAGCGACCTGTAGGTGTGCGCAAAAAAACTGTTACAAATATATATATATATATCTATGCGCCTCGGTGGTGTAGTGGTTAGTGTCGCTGACTACGAATCCATCGGCCCCGGGTTCGAGACTCGACGGCAGCCGGCGCGCAGCAAAACCCAGCTGTTCATCCTTCCACACAATGAAGAAAGTGGTTGGTAGATAAATGGGTACCCTAGGTGGCCTAGTTGTTAAGACGCTGGGCTGCTGATGGGGCGTGGTTCGGATTCCACGTTAGACTGTAGGTCTAAGGTGGAGTTAAAAGCTTGACCTTCGTCAGAATGAACAATTCGGGCGGAAGCTAACCAAAGGTTATATATATATATATATATATATATATATATATATATATATATATATATATATATAAGGCTTCATTTCTGAAATAGTATATTAGATTTTGTATCTGTAAATAAGGTTTGCTCAACTAAAGCACCTGTCAAACATAGTGTGCCACAGGGCTCAGTTCTGGGTCCACTGTTATTTTTATTATATATAAAAATGACTTTCCACGTTCATCTGATACACTGAACTTCATAATGGCTGCAGATGATACAACTGCCTCTTTTTCTTGCAAAGATGTTAATACAGCTAAAAATATATTTCATTCAGAATTCATCAGTGTAATGAAGTGGTTGACCACCAATAAACTCTTCCTAAATACCAGTAAAACAAATGTCATGATTTTTATTAATAAAAGAAATGTACTGTATATCTTGATGAACTTAATGTTAATGAAATCGCCATAAAGGAGTGTACTGTAACAAAATTTCTTGGTGTAATGCTAGATAAGAATTTGCAATGGAGTGATCATGTAAATTATATCGCGAAAAAGATTTCAAGGAGCGTTGCTATAATGTTTAAACTTAGAAATGTATTCCCTAAACAAGTTTTATTGACTCTTTATCATACTCTTGTTCTTCCTTATATAACATACTGCACCCTTGTTTGGGAAATTCCGCTAACAACGCATTAAATGGTATCTTTGTCATCCAAAAACGAGCAATAAGGTTATTATCTGATGCTGATTTCCTTGATCACTCTAGTGCATTATTTAAAGAGCTAAACCTACTAAAGCTCAACTATATAACCAAAGTGGCACATTTTATTTACGAGTGTAAGAACAAAATCATTAATTTGCAATGGGTAAATAGATATTTTGTAACTCATCAAGAAATCACTCGTATCAGACCAGAAATAGATCAAAGCTTGTTATACCTCAATTTAGATTGTCTTCATCTCAAAAACTACCCATTTTCATTGGATTGAAACTATGGAATGACTTGAATGCCGATATAAAAAATATTGTGAATATAAATTTGTTTAAAACCAAGTTGAAATCCAAATTAATAATGGCATACTAAAAAAAATCTAGGATTAATGTCCACTAACATTAAATGCAAAAAACTTCACTTTTTTCTACGTGAAGGTCAAAATATGAAAATAAAAACCCACTCTAATAGAGAGAGTTTATTTCCACGACAGTTTCGACGCCCACTGGTATCCTCCTCGTGTGGATACAGAAACGGTCGGTCCCTGGACTGTTTTTCCCTCTTGTTTTGGTTCATTCGTGTTTCTGTATCCACCCGAGGAGGATGCCAGTGGGCGTCGAAACTGTCGTGGAAATAAACTCTGTCTATTAGAGTGGGTTTTTATTTCCACTAATATTGTTTAATATTGTCCATTAATATTGTTTAATATTGTAATACATGTTTTAACTATTAATAATACTTATTTACTTATTTATTTATTTATTATTATTAATTAATAACAACTAGCTGCTTACTTTTAATAAGGGCCCAGTAAAGCCTAAAGCTTAAGGGCCAAATTAAATAAAATAAATAGTCGAGCTTCACAATTATTCATGTCATTGTAAATTGAAAAAATGTATTTATTTTATTATTATTAATAAAGGTTATTCTATTCTTATTAATAATAATTAAGAGCGCGAAGAAACGTTGAAGAAAATATGGTTTTCTTGATAGGGGTGTCATGTCCGGAGTAAAAGTGTACATAGGACAAATTATTTGTATTTTTCCGATAAATACTAAACTTAAAACCTGGGCTTTCCCTATGTACACGCACATCCAAAAAACGGGATTGAGTTGTTTTGTTCCACTTCTAAAGTAAACTTAATGGAGGGGACTTGATTATTTAACTGAAGTAGGAAGTCATCCAGGTCACGCTTCATGGGCCAGATAAACAAAATATCGTTAACTTACTGCAACCATGGGATACCAACCCCAGGATGCTCGGAATGTAAGTAATTTCGAAAAACTCCATATAAATATTGGAGAGGAGAGGCGACAAGGGATTACCCATGGCTATCCGAAACACCTGTTGATAGTACTCGTTATTGAAAGTGAATTTACAGTCTTTGATGCAAAGTTTAATGAGTTTCAAAACGATGCGTGCAGGTAGTGGCAGGTCATACTTATGTAATATATATATATATATATATATATATATATATATATATATATATATATATATATTATATTGCTTAGCTTGGTTTTGCTTCCACCCAAATTCTTCATTCTGACGAAGGTCAAGCTTGCTACTCCAACTTAGACCTACAGTTTAACGTTGAATCCGAACCACACCCCACCACGGGTGGTCAGAAGTTACAACCTGCCGAGCAGCAGCCTAGCGTCTTAACCACTAGACTAACTACCCAGTGTACCCATTTATTTACCAACCAATTTTTATTGTGTGAAAGGATGAATAGCTGGTTTTGCTGTGTGCCGCCTGCCATCACCGGGTTTCGAACCCGGGGCCGGTGGATTCGTAGTCAGCGATGCTACTCACTACACCATCGAGGCGCATATATATGTAGCCTATATATGTGTGTGTGTGTGTGTGTGTGTGTGTGTGTGCGTGTGTATATATATATATATATATGTGTGTGTGTGTGTTGTGTGTGTGTATATATATGTGTGTGTTTAGGGGTTGTAATGACAGATGATGCGAAATTTGAAACACAAAATAAGATAGCAGTAAACAGAGCAAAGAGAATAACGGGTCTGATATTGAGAACTTTTAAACGAAGGGATAGGAATGTAATGATCCCCCTACTGAAAACCCTGATAATACCCAAACTGGAATACTGCTCGGTCCTAACATCCCCATATAAAAAAGAAGACATTAGACAGCTGGAGGGGATTCAAAGAAGTTTCACAGCCAAGATCAATGGGTGCAAAGAACTAAATTACTGGGAAAGGTTACGAGAACTAAACCTATATTCACTGGAAAGGAGAAGAGAGAGATACACCATTATTTACACTTGGAAAATAATGGAGAAACTAGTCCCTAATCTTACTCTGAATCCCATAACTCCCCAAACAACGGTGGAAGGTAGAAACGGTAGACTGTGTCGTATTCCCAAATTGAAGGCGAGACAGGGAACATCCTTAACCCTGAAAGAAAATAGTTTTGTGTAGAGGACCAAAACTATTTAATCAGCTGCCCAAAGACCTAAGAAACACGAAGGGAGTTGCAGTGGAAATCTTCAAAAGAAGACTTGACGCCTGGCTCAGAACAATCCCCGATGAGCCGGGCGTACCTGGCTATGTGAGGTGGAGAGCGCAAGAATCCAACTCACTACTTCACCAGGCCAACTCGAGAGGAGGGGCGACACGCTTGACCTTCGCGAAATGAGAAATCATCACGTGGAACCTTTGTAAGGTTGTAAGGTTGTGTGGCGTGTGTGTGTGTGTGTGTGTGTGTGTGTGTATATATATATATATATATATATATATATATATATGACAGGCAAAGTGGGAAAATGGATCTACAACTTCCTCAGAGAACGCCTACAGGTCGTCAAAATTCAAGGTATATCATCATCAGAATCGGAAGTACGCAGCTCAGTACCACACGGTACAGTACTGGCCCCACTTCTGTTCATTATCATGCTAACAGGCATACACAGTTGAGTAAATAGCAACAGTATTGTAACATCATTTGTAGACGATACAAAGATCGGCAGAAAAATCAGCGATGCAAATGAGGTGGAGGCCTTGCAGAGGGACACGAACAAAATATACAAATGGTCAGAAGACAACATGGCATTCAACAGCGAGAAATTTCAGCTCTTGAGATATAGTAGAAATGAGGAACTTAAACAGACTGCATATTATGCTCCAGATAAACAGGAAATTCAGGGAAGCACGAAAGCGGTCGACTCGTGGGTGATATTGACCGATGATGCCAAATTCGAGACATAAAATCAGATACCAATAAACAAAGCAAAAGAATCGCGGGACAAGTACTAAGAACGTTCAAAAGAAGGGACAAGACAGTAATGATTCCCCTGCTGAGAACACTGATCATACCAATACTGCTCAGTCTTGACGTCCCCACATAAAAAGGAGAAACCAATAAACTAGAAGAAACTCATAGACATTTCACAGCTAAGACTGATGGCTGCAACGAACTCAACTACTGGGAAAGACTACTTAAACTGAATCTGTACTTCCTGGAAAGAAGAGAGAGGTGGACCTAAATCTACATATGGAAAATGATCCCTACAGAGACTCCAGAGACGTATAAAGCGAGTTCAACCGGAGAGAAAACTGGAAGACGTCCTTCTTTTGCACGATAACGCAAGACCACACAACAGTTTGCAAACAAGAGAGGCCATCACAAAAATGCGCTTGACTGCGTTACCCCACCCTCCAACCAGCCCGGATCTGGCACCTTCAGACTTTCATTTGTTTGAGCCAATGAAGGATGCTATTCGTGGAAGAAAGTTTCAGAGTGACGATGAGGTTGTTTAGAAAGTTAAGAGGTGGCTCCAGCGGAACCCAGCGGACTTTTACCAGCAAGGAATAAAGGTCCTTGTTTCGAGGTGAAGGAAAGCCGTAGAAAAGGATGGAGACTATGTGGAAAAATAAAAACTTGTGAAAAAGGTATGTAACTACTTGTGTACAAAATTTTTGGAACTTACAAGGAAACTTGGAAAGAAAAAAAAAAGGTGGGGCAAAATATATTGAGTAGCCCTCGTGTATATATATATACACACACCAGGAAACATCCAATCCAGAAGCGGAACTTAAAAGGGTTCAAATAACAAGCACGAATTTTAACATCTTTTAATACCGACTAGTTTCAGGTCACCTGTGCCCATTTTCAAGGCCAAAACAAATAAAATAATTGATACAACAATGAGCCTTAGGAATTTAAAATTTTAAAATCTAAAAACTTTAAAAACTAAAATCTTTAAAGTGAAATACAAATGAAGACATTATTTTAAAATTATAAGATCCGTGGACGATGAAAAATCACAACGAGGCTTTAATATTTTCTAAAATATTGAGGTCATTTTCAAAATCATTTGTGGATAGAATAGAGCACTCTGAGCTATGGATGATATGGCTACTGGAAATTAAATCATCTCTAATGGCTGAATTCAGTGATTTTCTCGAGTGTTGTGGTGTTCAGTAGGAAATACCTTTGTGTTCGCAGATGTGAATAGAAAGGTAAAGGGCACTTTTTCCAACGTATGTGACGTCACAATCCATACATGTATATTTATATATTATATGCGAACGCATAGAATCAGGAATTTTGTCTTTAAACTTAAACAGGCTACCAATTGCATTATTCGAAGTAAAAACGCATCCATTTCGAAATTGGTCGCATTTCATTTTCAGTGGGTTAGTTAATTTGCGTTTCAATTCAAAGCTAGTATGATGAAGAAAGGGTAATTTGAAATATAATATTGCTTAGGTACCGTTAATTTTAGCTGATTATTGTTATTATACGAGTAAATATCATTTAACTCTCCTCTAAATATATTTCCAATACAAATACATTATTATTTCTATTATTATTATTTTTTGATGTCGCTATTATTATTACTTGCCACTTTTACTATTTTTATGTAATAAATAAACTAAAACCTCTATGTTTCCAAGGGCATGTTCAGATGAGAGTATTGTGAATATACTGTTAACGTCATTAGCACTCATACCGCTTTGGTTTTGTACTTAAAAGGCTCTCCCACTTCTAGTGTTTCACCACCTACCATTACATGACAATCCGAATATCCCCTCTCTCTTCACAATCAATAACTTGCTTTTACCAGCAGTCACTTTCAACAATTTTCTCTCACAAACCGCGACAAAACTCTCAACGACCTTTTGCGTATCACACTCACTCCCAGCAAATAGCACAGCATCATCGTCATACAACAGATTCGACCTTCCCCCCTCATCTATTCCCATCACACACCAGATTTATTCCTCTTTCTATCAGTCGCATTTTTACCTCTCTTATGACTCAATATATATATATATATATATATATATATATATATATATATATATATACAGTATACTCTTTGAGTAGATTCCGATAACGCCTTTCATTGAAAACTTTACGTTATACTAAATGCAAAAAACAGCTGTTCTAACTGCTTCTCCACCTCACATTATATTTAAGTAAATAAAATTAAAATTTTATACAAATTTATGAAATTATTAAATAAGAATAAAATTACGGCAATATCTTTCATTCGAATTGCAAATTGGAATTTAAGGATGAAGAAAAACTGAAAAAAAAATTGGTTAAATTAGTCAAAACATACGATTCACTGTGGCTAAACTTCGTCACAATATTGGATACGTTATTCAAATAATTAATAGAAAAAAATTCTGAATTTGGATAGGTTTTTATGGCTTTATGTTTGGTGACGTTTACACACACACACACACACACACACACACATACAAACACAGGGCCGTGTTCGCCAAAGTGACTGGTAAATGTATTTAAAAGTACGCTTTATTTCCAGTATGGTTCATCCAACAATATTTTTCTCGGGATTTATTTAATTCGAGAGACGGGCTATTTCTGAAATTATATTTATATATATATATGATGCAAACCCACAAGGAAAAAGAAAAATGACTCCAAGGTCTTTCGTGTATTCAGAAGTACACCTCGTCAGGGAATGAAGGGTGGAGGTGAGATGACCAAAAATATATACAACGGGACAGAAAAACAAAAAGATTAACACAAGATTAACAAGAGTTGATTAGAAGCAAAAGGTATTGTAACAGGATATTGTCAATTTTATACATTCTCGCACTGTTATTGAAATTATTTTTAAAATGGTTAAATGCACATTCTAGAATATTCCTTTGATTATATCTGTGTTTTTTATGAGAGCTTTAGAACTATCGCACTTAATACTATGATTACATCTATACATATGGTTAAACAATGCATTAGAATTATTTGCTGTTCTACACGCATATTTATGCTCTTTTACCCTAATCTCTAACGTTTTACCCGTTTGGCCAAATTGGCCTCTATATACTAAGTCACATTGTGTACATCCGATCGAATACACACAACCAACCAGATTATCCGGGCTATTCTTTATTAAGTGTGATTTAACAGTACTATTATACTTAAAGACTACACTGATACCAATTGCTTTTCGTAAAGTCGGAAGATATTAAGATATTGAAAATTTACATGGTAAGGTAGGCTCAGGATATTTTTGCGCTCAAATTCCTTTACAGTTACACTATTATAAAACCTATTCTTGGCTTTCCTAAGGCAGTTATCTAAAAATGAAATAGGGTAACATAATTTAGTACCAATATTCATGATATTGCATAACTCGGAATCTAAAAATTCAAGACTGACAACTCTCAATGCTCTAAGAAACATAGCAGAGAAAATAGAAGATTTAATCGCGGGATGATGGTCGGAATAAAAATGCACATAAGAGTTATTATTAGTCTGCTTGCGATAAACTTCAAATTTGAGCTGATTAAAGCATCTCCGAATTTTAGATCCAGAAAAGATAATCTTCCGTCATTTTCTTTTTCAACCGTGAACTTAATAGATGGGACGATATTTATAACAACTTACGGAGACGATGCATAACTCAGAACAGAAAATTAAACAATAGTCTGGACGATTTGATTCGGAATAGTTACTGGACCAATAAAAGTTATTTTAGTAATATTGTTAACTTGTCCCATGAGCTAGACTTCAATACGAAATGTGCGTTAGGTTATGGCTTAGGATTCTCTGTCCCAAAAAAGCCCAGCAGTTTACTGATTGCTAAGTCTTGGGACCGGAGGAGGCGCGGAAACACTCGCCGAACGCCTTGGCGGCGACGAGTTCGAGCATGTGGTGGGGTGGCGGCAGGCAAGGTTGAGCAGATCCTTGCGAAGCTTCTGTTCGATGAGCACGCAGGCGCCCGCGCGCGCGCCGGTGTTGGACGCCGTCGTATCGAAGCTCAGGCCGGCGACGCGGTTTGCGATGCCCCAGTCCTCCAGCGCCTCGACGACAGTGTCCACCATTGCTTGGCCAGTGCCGGCCGCAAGCTTTGGGACAGCGAGAAGCTTGGCGACTCCTTCGCCGGAGAAAAGGACGGCTAGCCGTTCGACGTTGTCCGCGCCTCCCATCACGTCGTCGGCCACCAGCTTCCCGTCCCAGTGTACGATGCGCTGGGTGTCGGGCGCAAATGCCCGCTTGATGACGGCGGCGGCTTCCTTGCGGTGCTTGATGCGCGAGTGGTAGAATGACGACCGGTTGACGGTGAGTTCCGCAACATTGTGCCCAAGACTCTCGGCAATCGCTGCCACGACGTGGACTTCCTTGTTGTCTGTGATGTGCGCGCGGTCGAGCGCGGCGGCCACCTTCGGTGTGATGACCTACTGTCTCCCGCAGCGTTTCGGCGGCGGTCGGCTGGCGGCGCTGGATGTCGACGGCTGGGCGTGGGCGTCGTTGCTTTGTCGAGGGCGCCGTGGGCTGCCCTCGCTGGAGCTGGAGTCCAGTTTGAGTTTGGTCACTTCCACCTAAACGCGCTTCCGTTCTGCCTCCTTCTCTTCTCGCGCGCGATCCTCTGCGATGCGATGCGCCTGTTGCGTCTCACGCTCGGCGAGGAGGCGGTCGACGCCGAGCATCGCCCCACGCCGACCGTACTCGCGCTGGGCCAGGAGAAACGCCTTGTCCTCCTGAATAACGAGCATCTTCAGCGCGTTCCCGTGGGCGATGTCGAATAGATTGTTGAGACCGCGAGTCCAGGCGTTCCGTTTGTTCACAAGGAACGGCGTGGTCGCCTGCGTTTTCTTGCGCATCAGGTTCTTCCACTCCTCGTGCAACTTGATTAGCTTCTGGGCGATTTCCAAAAACTCGCGGACTTCGTTGATGACGATATCAGCCGTCTTCCGTATTGTCTGTTTGCCGATGATGTGCACATGGAAGAAGCGGCGCAGTACCTCTCCTTTCGACGGCAGCTTTGAGCCGGTCAGGGATTCAGATGGGTGGCCTACCAAAAACACCTTGGTTGAATTCCGCGTCGTACACTTAACAGTTGCAGTCGACGATATGATTTCAAGTCTGTGAAAGGAAAAATGTTAAAACTTGTTAGAAAAATAGACACCTTATAACATGAAATATAACGATTAATATAAATTAATGATATAGATTTAAATAATCAATTAAAATGAAATGATTTAAAATTAAAATATGATCCCTCGCTAGCAAGCTAACATGGTCATCTACAAGTTTACTTTTCCACAATTTATTTGAGAAATCAATTTTAGAGGCTTGCTTCTAGGCCTATAAGGCAAGACGAAACTAAAATATCTGCACAACCGACTCCGACGCTAGGATGGCAATAACTGAGTTACTGCATAATATTATTTACTAAAACCGAATGCATTAGGAGGCGGAGCAATCGAAGAAGCAACCCAAAAGTTCACCGAGTTCACAGGTAGGAGAATACAAAAATGCCCGGGGAGTTTTTAAAAATTATCCAATTGCTCTCAAACTTCACATGATTTGTTTTTATGGCTATTCGCACAATATCCGTGGACGCTGTCATAACAATTAAAAAGTCGTAAAATAAGAACAACCCTAAGATGGGACGCTATTTATAACAACTTACGGAGAAGATGCATAACTCAGAACAGAAAATTAAACAATAGTCTGGACGATTTAATTCGGAATAGTTACTTGACCAAAAAAAGTGATTTTAGTAATATTGTTAACTTGTCGTCCCATGAGCTAGACTTCAATACGAAATGTGCGTTAGGTTATGGCTTAGGATTCTCTGTCCCGTAAAAGCCCAGCAGTTTACTGATTGCTAAGTCTTTTATTAATTTTGAAAAACATAGTAATATCTCCGAAAGTGAGGTGACTTTAGCCAAAGGTTGTGTGTATAGTGCTTTTAATACAAGGTATGAATCGAACTAGCCTTTAAGGTTTTGAGAAAGCCCTAAAAACACTTAAAAATAACGATTCATTTCATATTACAAAAGCGGACAAATCTAATTTGATCGTCATCATGGACAAAAACAGTGACATTGAAAAGATGAATACGTTATTGAGTGACCGTGATACGTACAAACCTATAAACAAAGACCCACTGGATGATGTTAATAAAATGTTTAGCAGAAAATGAAGAGAAATATTAAAAAATAACTATAATAGACTTTCTAAGCAGTTTTTTAGTATTAATCCGTCACTACCATATTTGTACGGTTTAGTAAAAACACATAAAGTTAATAATCCCATGAGACCTATTGTTAGCTCACTAGGCTCCGTAACCTATAAGCTATCTAAATGGTTAGTTAGTTTATTAACGCCGTTAGTTGGCTCTATTTCCAAGTCACATATTGTAAATAGCATGGATCTTATTGACAAACTGAAGTTCCCTAATGACCCTAACTAATTTCAAACTGGTAAGTTTTGATGTATGCTCGTTATTCACAAAAGTCCCTCTTCATGACCTACCTGACTTTTTAAAAAATAAAATCTCTGAATATTCTTTCTCTGTTCAACACAACACTCTTATAGAGTTAATTAAGCTTTGCGTCAAAGATTGTAAATTTCAGTTTCAAAATAAGTTTTATGCTATGTCGTTTGGATTGGCGATGGGAAATCCCCTCTCACCGGTATTGGCTAACTTATATATGGAATTCTTTGAAAGCAGAATTTTGCCTACTATTGTTAATTTTAACCTTGTCTGGTACAGGTATATGGATGATATTTTATGCCTTTGGCCTAACAATTTGGATGTTGAATTATTTCTTAGATGGGACTAAACTGTTGAGCCTACCATTAAGTTCACGGTTGAAAAAGAAAATGACGGAAGCTTACCTTTTCTGATCTAAAAATTCGGAGATGCTTTAATCAATTCAAAGTTGAAGTTTATCGTAAGCCTACTAATAATAACTCTTATGTGCATTTTTATTCCGACCATCATTCGGCGATTAAACCTTCTACGTTCTCTGCTGTTTCTTAGAGCATTGAGAGTTGTCAGTCCTGAATTTTTAGATTCCGAGTTATGCAATATCATGAATATTGGTACTAAATTATGTTACCCTATTTCGTTTTTAGATAAGTGCCTAAGGAAAGCCAAGAATAGGTATTATAATAGTGTAACTGTAAAGGAATTTGAGCGTAAAAATATTCTTAGCCAACTTACCATGTAAATTTTCAATATCTTCCGACTTTACTAAAAGCAATTGGTATCAATGTAGTCTTTAATTATAATAATACTGTTAAATCACGCTTAATAAAGAATAGCCCGGATAATCTGGTTGGTTGTGTGTATTCGATCGGATGTACACAATGTGACTTAGTATATATATATAGGCCAAATGGGTAAAACGTTAGAGATTAGGGTAAAAGAGCATAAATATGCGTGTAGAACAGCAAATAATTCTAATGCATTGTTTAACCATATGTATAGATGAAATCATAGTATTAAGTGGGATAGTTCTAAAGCTCTCGTAAAAACAGAGATATAATTGAAAGAAATATTCTAGAATGTGCATTTATCCATTTTAAAAATAATTTCAATAACAGAGTGGGAATGAATACAATTGACAATATCCTGTTACAATACCTTTTGCCTCTAATCAACTCTTGTTAATCTTTTTGTTTTTCTGTCCCGTTGTATATATTTTTGGTCATCTCACCTCCACCCTTCATTCCCTGACGAGGTGTACTTCTGAATACACGAAAGACCTTAAAATCATTTTCCTTTTTCCTTGTGGGTTTGCATCATTCATTCATTTCACGTGTCTAATTGTGAAATTCATCCCATATATATATATATATATATATATATATATATACACATTCAACTGCAAAGAACACGCAGTATAAATAACGTAAAGAACGACGCTTGTATAGGAGATATTCGGCGCAAGACGAGAGAGAGAGAGAACGAAACAAATGAAAAAAATGAGGTAACCACCCGGGAATCGAACCCGGGATCTTCCGATTGCCGGCAATCGGAAGATCCCGGGTTCGATTCCCGGGTGGTTACCTCATTTTTTCATTTGTTTCGTTCTCTCTCTCTCTCGTCTTGCGCCGAATATCTCCTATACAAGCGTCGTTCTTTACGTTATTTATACTGCGTGTTCTTTGCAGTTGAATGTATATAATGTTACGCCATGCGGAAGGTGCCCCCTTGGGGCATTGGTTTCTGCGAGTATGTAGAAGAATTACGGCATTTGGAAGAGTGAGGCCCATGGTGTAATGGCATCGCATTTGACCGGCAATCGGAAGATCCCGGGTTCGATTCCCGGGTGGTTACCTCATTTTTTCATTTGTTTCGTTCTCTCTCTCTCGTCTTGCGCGGAATATCTCCTATACAAGCGTCGTTCTTTACGATATATATATATATATATATATATATATATATATATGAAATTGAACTCAGAATGGTTTCCTGAGGCTCTTTCATGATACACACAGACCGTGCATGGAACAAGGAACTCTTCCTGGAAAATTAAATCCACTATAGTCCGAATAAATAATGGTAAATGACAAACACTATAGTTTTTTCTTTTCCATGATGTTAGTCCGACGTGGGCAACGGGTCACTCGTAAAGAGGCCTCAGAAATATAACTTCCCTATCACCAGCTATACATGTGGTTTGTTTATCCATATGCAGTATTTAAATGTAACAATTCGAACGACAGATTTTTTTTATTCCGTAAGAATGGATCTGAATATGTATGAAGATAGTTTCTGCAAGTTTGCAGCGAGTTTTTTTTTATTTTGATTTGTAATTCCCATTTCAAATTCATGCTTACATATAAAAAAGCCAGAGAATACTCTTCAATTACACGCACTTTTTTTCTATATTTAAAGACGAAGTGGTTGGCATGGTAACGGCTTCTGACGCGGATGACGTCGCTTTCGGCACTAACGCTCTCTTGGCTTATTCCCTGGAGAAGAACGTCGTTGAAGAACACACAGGGGAGAGACTGTTCAAAATTAACTCTACGTCGGGAGAAATCAGGACAGCCTTATGCTGTCTCGACAGAGAAGTTACTTCCGCTTACCGTCTTCAGGTCGTGGCTGCTGATGGAGGGGGATTACAAGGTAAGCATTTATAAGGCATTGTTCACTAAAGTTTGGAAGAAAAGTAAATGGGAAGTTTGTTGTTAAATATATGAAAACTTACGACGATGGAATAATTTAGGTTTCTAATTTTATATTCAGTAGATAAACATGCTTAAAAACAGTTCTGAATTTTTTATTTTTAAAATTCATTCTTAAACCCTTAAAAATTTGTATTTTATAAAGTAAATATCATTTACAGTTATGTAAATAAAAGAAATATTCCCACTGGACACATATATGAAAATAAGAAAATATGAATTTTTTTTATCGGGTCAAGACACAACCAGAGGCGGAGCAGCGGAATTGTAAAACTTTTGCAAATATTATTTCTCGGTGTGGGGACCTCCAGATTAATTTGTTGTTTATTTTTATTTTGTGCGAAATATGACTTTTTTTAGTTCCTGAATTACTATGTATTGGACATTCATATGATAAATGTTAATTCCCATGTGGTTAAATGAATTAAGTCCTGGAAGGCGATCGCACCGGATCCCAACTTTAAAAAATTTATTTTTAGAAGCTTCTTTATGATATTATATTCATAAGAATTCAAATAGATTACTGGAACAGGAATTTCTGCTCTCGGCCACAGTAAAATGTTGAACTTTTATTATTACAATGTAGAAATGATGTATGTGGGAATATATATATATATATATATATAAGGAAGAAATAGCTAAGTTTTAGAGAAGGAAGTAGTCAGACATCCTTAATAGGGTGGTGAGAGTTAATCTTAATCGTAATGTAGGCTGCAATGGAATGACATGAGGAGGGGTCAGTAAAAATATGGGGACTTCAGAGCCTGAAATCAAGAGTCTGATTAAAAAGCTAAAGAGGGGTGCCTCACCAAGGATAGATGACCTGTCGAGTGAGCATTTAAAGTATGCTAATGATGTTATTAGTCTTCATAACTCATTACTGTTCACAACCATACTTGTTTACATTTATATTCCTGCAGAGTTTATGAGGGTTTATATCACACCTCTCGTCAAAAATAAATATGGGGACATTCTATCCAGCGATAACGACGGGCCTATTGCCGTTGCCTCTTGCTTCTCAAAACTTTTGCTACGCCGACTAAATGATTATTTATGGGCGTCTCCTAATCAGTTTGGTTTTAAAAGGTCCCATTCAACTGACCTGTGTATTTATGTTTTGAAGGAGGTTGTATTTAGATATATTGTCAGTAATTCAACTATTTATAGTTGTTTTTTGGAAATAAGTAAAGCATATGATAGAGTGAATCACAATATTCTATTCAAAAAATTTGAATATAGGAATGTTCCACCATATGTTTTAAATTTATTGAAATTTTGGTACACTCACCAAACTTTTACTGTTAGATGGGGCAGTGTATTGCCCGAATGTTTTGGCTCCTCTTCTGCTGTTTAACATATATAATGATGGATCAATTGCTTCTCTTAATGAGGCAAATATGGGATGCTGTATAAGTGACATGAGGATAAATAACTTGGTCTATGCCAATGATATAGTGTTAATAACCCCTTCGGTGAAAAGTCTGGATCATTTGTGAATCATAACACTGGTATGCATATGAAATGTTTTTGTCTGCTGTGAGGTTTTTTCAACTCATATTATATAATTCGACCATGCTGAATTCGAAAATGACATTGGTTTTCCTCAATCAGGTCAGGTTTTTTTCTCTATTGGCCATTTATTATAAGTCCAATTTTATCCCCAAATTTATTGATTTTTTAGCTTAAACACTGTAGATACGAGTAATATTATAAGAACACTCGTGAAAAATGAAAACATTGTGTGAATAAATACTTTTATTCATACAATGAATATGGAAAAACGTTTATTGAGGAAGGAATGAAGTTTTTTTGGCTTTCCGTCTGTTTTTCTTCGGGCACGTCTCGCTTCAAACACCAGCAATAGTCCGCCAGCATATTGATAGCCCAGTTTCCCTGGTACCTCTCTTCCATTATTTTGATATCTTGGTGAAATCGTTCACCCTGTTCCTCACTATAATCCCCGCAATTTTCAGGAAAATAGTCCAAGTGGGACCACAAAAAGTGCATTTTTATGGACATGCGCGACCCATGAGCTTTGAAAGCTTCCATCAAGTTTTCGACAACGGACTCGTATTCTGGACTTCTACGCTTGCCAAGAAAATCAGTGACAACTGATTTGAATGCCTGCCAGGCATTCTTCTCAGTTGGAGTCATTGCGTTTTCGAACTGAGTATCCTTGATCAAAGTTCGAATTTGAGGACCATCAAAACCCCAGCATTTACTTTAGCATCAGATATATGAGGAAATTTACTCTCGAGATATCGGAATGCTGAACCCTCCTTATTCATTGATTTGATGAAATTTTTCATCAAGCCCAGCTTAATATGAAGTGGTGGGATCAAAATTTTTGTTGGTGGTACAAGGGGCACTGAAACGACATTATGCGACCCAGGTTCAAAATTCTCTCTGGATGCCCATTCACGCTGTGCATAGTGCTTCTCATCCGCTCGGCTATCCCATTTGCAGAGGAAACATGGGTATTTCGTGTATCCCCCTTGCATTCCCAATACAAATGCCACAATCTGAAAAAAAATGAAAATATTTAAAGAATTTAGAGAATTTGTTCTATCAGATAAAAAAATCTATGCATTGGACTGTATCACTTCTGTGGGGAAGTTAAGTGTTCTTATACGCTCTCAAATAACCTTTGGAAAAACAACATAGTCAATAGCAATAGTTTACTTATGATATTAGTATTACCTTCAAATCTCCACAGATCGTCCAGTTATGTTGGTCGTATACGAGAGCATCCAGTAAAATTTTCATGTTATCGTAGCTCTCAGTAAGTTGTACGGAATGTGCTACAGGGACTGATGCAACCCTATTCCCAATGTTGAGAAGTACTGCTTTCAAACTTCGTTTAGACGAGTCTATAAATAGCCTCCATTCTGATGCGTTATATGGCAGGCCCAAGGATTCGATTAGCCCCTCATCATTGCAGCAGTACACTAAGGAAGAGGTATTTTCGTGCACTGCAAGAAACTTGCGGAATTCTTCCTCTCGTTTCCTATACCAGGAGAATGTTGTTCCCGGAGCCAGCAAGTTGTCCTCTCGAAGTCGTGAGCCCAAGATCTCGGCAGCTAATTTGGAAAGTCCTAAATCCCTGGTAAGATCATTAAGTTTGGCTTGGTTGAGAGGCCTCGGCTCATTTGAAGCGGTATTTTGAGGTATATACGACTGGGACTGGTCATTGGCATTGGTCATTGATTCATCATCAGAATCATCGAAGTCCAGGGTTTGAGGTGGGTCGGGTATTGGAATTCCAGGACCATGGGGTACAGGTCTCATAGCAGAAGGAATGTCAGGGTATACAACAATGTGTTTATTCTTCTTGTTAACTCCTGAAAATAGAAACACAGAAACATGGATATAAAACTTGCATATGAAATAGAAGAAGCATTCAGACAGTGGCGACTCGTGAGGGAAGGCTGCGGTCTGTAAGATATGAAATAGGTCGATGGAGTCTGTATATACAATCATTGTATATGTAAATGTAACTTGTATAACAATATGTATGTGTAAATGTATTTTCTATAACAATATGTATATGTAAATGTATGATTACCATTATGGTGAATATTATGCTATATATGGTGAATATTACATTGTGGTGAATATTATGTCGTTTCATACGAGGATTTCAAAATATTTAAGAAAAATAAATTTATAAGCCCACCTTGGAGGTTTGTCATGCAGAAATAGCAATCTGTCACGTGATCCTTTCCTTCTCTCCAAATCATGGGAATTCCAAAAGGCAAAGATTTCGCTCTGCCTTTGCTCCATCTTCTCAAATTTTCAATGCACGTCTTGCAGCACATATGAGGGGCGAAATTTTTGTCCTGGTCCCCTAGCTTAATTCCAAAGTATGCTCTATACATTGTCTTCACAAATTTAGTGATTTGGGACTGGTTATTTGGCATGGTAACCGTCCCACATATGTAGCAGAATCTATTGGGATCATTTTTACACGCTCTATTCATTATGAAATATTTTATCTATATGCCTGAAAAGTAAAAAAAGATATTATACAAGTGAAACAAGTGATGATAGATGTTACTGTTCCAATTCCGCTTTGACAAAATCACGAAAAATTCTATTTTACTTATGAGGCCATAGCCGGATAACCTGAGCTGATTGAGAAAAACGGATTGGAGATTCGAAATCAGCAGGAAAGACTCTATAAGAATCACTTACAAAACCCTTGACAGCAAAATTGATGCATACCAGTGTAATCATAGAACCATGACATTAATTTTAATGTTACTAAAATAAGATAATGCAATTCCATTCTAAAATCTCAAACAAAACAGCTAATATTATTTTCAAAAAGAGAGACAAACCAATAGAGCAAGTACAGGAATTTAAGTATCTGGGTCAAATTATCACCAGCTCCTTGAGTGACGACTCAGACATAGGAAAACAATATCGAAGTTACTGTGCTAAAGCAAACATAATTATAAGGAACTTCAAATTCTGTACGAGCGAAGCTAAAGACACTCTTTTTCGTACTTTATGGGCAGCAACTCTGGGGTAATTGTAAAAAAACGGTTCCTGCAAAACCCTCAATTTGCTTCTCAACAGATCCTATAGACTGCTGCATAAGTTACCTCCCAGATGCTCAGCCTCTCAAATGTTCGCCAACAGCAACGTTCCGAACTTCCCTGAGGTAAAAAGACGCGCTCATTACAGTCTAAAGCGAAGAATAAAAAACTCCGACAATTCAATTGTCCAAGTTGTTCATCATTCCCGCTTTACGTCTTCCAGACTGTGGATCTCTTTGTATGAAAGTGTTTGTCTATAGTTGCAGTGAAGTCCAGTAACCATTCCATTACACGTACTTTGTATTTTTATGAAATTGTTCTTAATAATTCTATTATTTATCGTTTCTTTACATTTATTATTGTTATTTCTTTATTACGTTTGTCTTTTTTTGTTTTTGTTTTTTAAAAATTTATCGTTTAATTAGTTATATCGTTCATTACGTTGATGGATACTATACCTTTTTATTTTATGGGATCTGTCTCCTGCCCATAAACATTATTATTATTGTTATTATTGTTATTATTATCATTATCTTTATTATTACCAAACATATGTTGGTAGTGTCGTTTTTATTTTTATTTCCATTTTTTCCTTTTTATAGTCTTAACTTTGGATAGTTTTTATTATTATTTGTTTCAGTTACGCCTCTTAATTTTATTTCTCTTTTAGTGAAAATTTTTAGTTTTTAAAATTTATTATTGTTTCATTTATCTTATCGTTTATTACTTTGAACAATATTTAACTTCAAATTCAAAAACTTTATTCAGAAAAGAATAAACATGACAAACTTTTACAATTATGCCCTTGGAAGCATTGGAGGCTTTCTAGAAAAAAATTAATGGCATTTAGCGTATATATTGCATAAAAATAGTAAAAGTGGCAAGTAATAATAATAGTGACAACAAAAAATAATAATAATAATAATAATAATAATAATAATAGCAATAATAATAGTAAGTAAACTATAAAGCTTACAAAATGTTTCATAATTTTAAATTAAATGATTTATTGTATATTTAATAGAAAATAAATGCTGTTCAAAAAAAAAATATAAAAAGATTAGAATAGAAAGAATAGAATAGAATGGTAAAAATGGCATTAGCGAACTTATACATTAGTCGGAGCTAATGAAATGTTTTTTAGTGATTTACTAAATATTCGTATATTTAATGATGAAGCATGCCTGCAATGCATCGGAATTGCATTCCAGACATTTACTCCTTTGAAAGAGAATGCATTTCCCGCAGTTTCTATTGGATAGTTAGGTTTGTGTATAAAATTCCTGGGCAGTCTGGTGTTATAACGATGGTGTATTTGATGGGAGGTGATTGCTCTTTCAATGGGTGATGTATGTCGATTTTTGTTGATAACTTTGAACATATTGACAGCATCATTGATTTTGTATGTCATTTAGTTTTAAAATATTTTTAAATTTTAAAATATTTTTTTAAACATTGGGGAAATGTGACTTTGTCGTTGTCATTTTTCGAGAGAGTTCGAAGACATTTTCAATGAGTTGCTTCCAAAGGATGTTTTATATATTTCTTCGAGCTACCCCATGCTGTAATGCAATACAGGGTGTCCCGTAAGTCTGGACCCATAGGGAAAATAATAAAATTACAAAATAGTCCAAAAATTTATTTATAATATATTTTTTTATTATTTTTATTATTATTTTTATTATTTTTTTATTATGATCTTACTCCGCTGGAGTTTTATTTGTGGGGCCACTTGAAAGCCAAAGTGTACGAGGTCAAACTTCAGAACATTTTCCACCTTAAAGCACGCATTGTGGAGGCGTGTCAAGAAATTTCTGCGACTGTGATTCAGAAAGTGCTGTCGCAGTGGAGATTGCGTCTTCAACTATGTGTGCGACACAACAGCGGACACTTTGAACAGATTATGTAATAAATTTTTGGACTATTTTGTAATTTTATTATTTTTCCCTATGGGTCCAGACTTACGGGACACCCTGTATAATAAATGTGGATGGATGAAGGAATAATATAGGGTAAAGAGCGCGTTTTGAGGAAGGGTTTGTTTTAGTTTATATAAAATTAAGAGAAATCTTGATATTTTGGATTTGATATGTTGTACATGACTTTCGAAATTTAGTTTTTCGTCTAAATTAATGCAAAGTACTTTAACTTCATTCATCCTTGCAAGAGTAGTATTCCTAATTTCTATTTGATAGTTTGTGTTAACATGTTTTCTGGAAATAATCATGCAAGATGACTTGTCAGGTTCAATAAAAGTGTATTAGCAGACATCCACTTATACACTTTTTCTAATTTAATTGCACTATTTTATGGGAGTTATATCCTGCCACTAAAGCTTATCCTGTCACTAAAGCGCCCTTCTCATAGTAGAAGATTGCCAAAATCAAGGTCTGGGGTTTTCGAGATGCCTAGACACTCTGCGTTTGAAAGATGGGAGGTCATAGACAGGAGGAAAGATGGATTGAGGAAGATTGTTCCAGAGTTGACCGGTTAAGTAGATAAAAGACTGAAAATACCGATCAACCCTTGCATTAGATAGTTGGACAGAAAAGGAATGAGAAAGTGTAGAAAGTCTGGTACTGCGTGCTTTCCTAAAAGGAGGAGGCATGCAGTTAGAGAGTTCAGAAGAACAATGTGTTATGATAGCGATAGTAAAGAGAGAGTGAGGCAACATTGCGGCGAAGAGAGAGAGAGATTGAAGACAATCAGTAGGAGGTGTTGAATTGATGAGACGAAAAGCCTTTGATTCCACCCGGTAAAGTACGGTTGTGTGGGTTGAACCACCCCACACATGAGAAGCATACTCCATACAAGGGCGAACAAGACCCCTGTACAGAGAGCAACTGAGTGGGGGTGAAGAAACCGCGAAGCCGGTACAGCACACCTAACCTCTGAGAAGCTGTTTTAGAAAGAGAGTATATGTGATCTTTCCAGGAAAGAACACGAAAAAAGGAAACGCCAAGACTGTTAAGAGAAGAGGAAGGATTGAGTTGTATGTTATTGAAGGTAAGGGGATAGTCGTGTGGAAGATTGTGACGAGTGTGTATATATATATATATATATATATATATATATATATATTATATATATATACATATATATATATACACACACAAACTCAGAATGGTCCCCTGAGAAACTTATATGTTAACACAGACGGTGCATGGAACAAGGAACTCTTCTGGGAAATTAAATCCACTATAGTTCGAATAAATAATGATAAATGACCAATACTATAGTTTTTTCTTTTTCATGATGGAAAGCCCAACGTGGGCACCGGGTTACTCCCAAAGAGGCCCCAAAATATAGCTTCCCTCACCAGCTATCTGCAAAGCAGATAGGATCCAGCTTTGGGACAGGATCTAGGGTTTACAGCTTACACCTAGCCTACTACATTCAGAACCTCAATATACGCAAGAAACTCGTTGCATTCACGTCGGATTGAATACATCAAAGAAAAAGTAGTATTTGTCATTTACCATTACTTATTCGAACTATAGTGGATGTAATTTCCCAGAAAAGTTCCTTGTTCCATGCACAGTCTGTGTTTAACATATATAATATATATATATATATATATATATATGGTGTAGTGGATGCGCCTCGGTGGTGTAGTGGTTAGCGTCGCTGACTACGAATCCATCGGCCCCGGGTTCGAGACCCGACGGCAGCCGGCGCGCAGCAAAACCCAGCTGTTCATCCTTCCACACAATAAAGAAAGTGGTTGGTAGATAAATGGGTACCCTAGGTGGCCTAGTGGTTAAGACGCTGGGCTGCTGATGGGGCGTGGTTCGGATTCCACGTTAAACTGTAGGTCTAAGGTGGAGTGAAAAGCTTGACCTTAGTCAGAATGAACAATTCGGGCGGAAGCTAACCAAAGGTTAACCAAAGGTTATATACAGTAGGGCGGTTCGAAATTTTATACTGAATAACCACGCATTGCAGGGGGTTTCTATGGTTCCGAAAAGCCTTCTGATAACTTTTTTTTACTGTGCGAAGTGCTGTAGGGGTAGCACAATTTTGGGGTTTTTTGCCTCTCTTGTCTTGTACTCTGACATATAATAAAATTTTTCCTGGTGTTTTAAATCCTAATGCAATGATGCAAAATTAAATGCTAATTGAAATATGATATATAAATTAAACAAAATGTGTTGTTATTTATTGACAACAACCATTTAGCAGCATTATATTAAGATTTTAAATTATAGACATATTGAAGAAGGTATACAGTAGAAACAGCTAAAATTTTTAAAAATGAAACAATGTTACAACTAGACGTTTTTCTAAAGTGATCTTCCTTCATTGTTCCTGTAAATTCTTACTTCCATTGCCCTTTCGTGTAAAAATTAGGCATTTTTTTCCTAGATTCTAAAAGATTTAGAATACATTTTTGATGATTTTCATAGCCATATCGTTCTTCTGA
This sequence comes from Bathynomus jamesi, assembly GCA_023014485.1. NCBI lineage: Eukaryota > Metazoa > Arthropoda > Malacostraca > Isopoda > Cirolanidae > Bathynomus > Bathynomus jamesi. The sequence goes on from JAJOZX010000049.1 coordinate 2,128,806, forward strand.
CAGCGTTCTCCAGTTTCTGACCATGACACGGGTATGGTGGAATCATCAGTAACTCGGCATAATCTTTGATAATGTCACTGTCGTTGAATTCATTTAGCAAAGGTGGTGGATATATGGTTTCTCTCTCCCAGTCAATTCGGTGTAATCTTCTGCCTTCAAGTTGAGTGTTTTAGGAAGTTCAAAGTTTCTCAGTTTGGGGGAAGACTTTCTGGCCTCAATTATTCGCTGGATCGCAATTTCTCTCACTTGTTGTCTTTGATCCGTTATCATTGTTAAAAGGATATTTTCCGGTGTGGCAAAATAGGAGTTACGTTTTAAGACTGGTTCCATAATGTTTAAGAACTTTTCTTCAACATTTCTTACCAGTTGTGTAAGGTACCAAAAATGTATGGCTCCATCGATCGCTTTTGGATATGATTTAATTTGGAACCACCTGGGAGCAGAGCACTGCTTTATAATCTTCACAATGTCTTTGAAACCCTGTTCTGGTTTCACTGTTGATACATACAATCTTAGAACACGATTAACCCGAGTGAGCCATCGCATAATGAATATTTCCAGGAGATTTCGAACTCAGATCTCGGGAACGCTGCCCGATTGAACTGATAAGCAGATGTCGTACAAGTACTTCTAATCCGTGCTGAGCTCTTTTACAACATCAGCAGGAATTTGTTTTATTCTTCCAGTTACTGGAGTGAAATTAACTATTTTTAATTTTGTCAAATCCATCTTTATCGCTTTGCCAATATCACCTTTGAAACGGTCTGGTCCACTAGTCTGCCCATCAGTTGCTTCAAATACATGGCTGAAAGGCAATTCATTCATGTGAAGCTGGCATACTAACCATTGCAAAGATCTATCTAGCTGAATCTCAATCAATTTAATCACACCACCAAAATTTCTTCTGCTATGGATCGAGATGTCTCTTTATGTAGCATGAGATGATCTACATATAAACCTCCAGGCTCTTTGACAATGGTGTAGTGCTCTTCTTCTGTTTTACCTCCCCGCGTTAATGTATCATCCATTCTACATCAAATCCTATGCATTCTAGATGTAAGTTCTCCAATTTTTCCTTAACAATATTTCTTTTACCAACTCGCACTCTTTCTCTTTCCACTTTTTTCCTATCAAGCATGTTAGATTCACTCAAAATTCCCATGTCTTTTAAAGCTGCATTTAAAATGGCGGCCGCTGCTCTGCAGCTGACGTGATAGCGATCTGAGGTAATAGCCAGCTCATCATAACGGTATCTGTTTTGTTCATGATCTGCTAACTCCAGTTCAGGTTTAAAATCATCATTTTCTTCAGTACTTGCATCCACTTCCATATCATCTAAGATGTCTAAACTTCCAGAAATGTCATTGAAAGAAGCCTCCATTTTCTCTTGAGCGCTTTGTTGAGCTCGTTCTGGCGCTTCTCGTCTAACTTCACTTCTTCTTAATGCAAATGTTGTAGCTCGATCAATTGGTCCCAGTTGATTTCTGCGTTCTTTTTGTCCTATGAAAGATCCCCATTCTTGGACTGGAATTCTTTCGATACACCTGCACTGCGGCATTTCTCTTTTTTTGTCATAGCAATCGCAACTGCATGCATCAAACATATCATCAAACGTTGACAACTTTGTGAAGAATTCTTCCATTCTTCTGTTTTGGGGTATTTTATTTAATTTAGATGCTGACATCATCAGTCGGCATACTTTCATGAAGATACCTTCTGTACCAATGGTAGGAAATGAAAATCGGTTCCAGATAACTTCAATATCAGTAGTGACAATCCTGTAACATTCTTTGGCACTACATGAACCTTTACCCTCAGCATCTTTTATTTGCCGAACAAAAAAAAATAGTGCCTCACTACATCAGCTTTTGAAGGTATCATGGCAGGTGAAAATCTAGTTGGCTGGCCAAAAGCAGAATTAGCCGTCTTGCTCTTTGACAATGGTGTAGTGCTCTTCTTCTGTTTTACCTCCCCGCGTTAATGTATCATCCATTCTACCCCCATAGGGGGGTAGCACAGTGCTTATTTTTTATGTAATGATAAGGACATTAAGTGGAAATCCATGCACTGCGTGGCTTTTGGATAAAAAAAAAATTTTTTGTGTTTCGACCCGCCCTAATGTACAGTGTGTGTGTGTGTGTGTGTGTGTGTGTGTGTATGGGTTGTAGAACTTATTAAAGTATATGCAAAATAAATCATAAACACCGATTATTTTCCATTCATACTACGCACAAACATCATACTTTGTTAAACCTTTAAAAATAAAAAAAGGTCTTAAAATCGCATTTTAGGTCCACTGGTAAGAAGGAAAACATCTTTTTCCTCATATTGAGACCCTTTGTGCCTGCGTGAATACTCCGACTGATTTAAACATCCTATATTCCACATCCAATGCATGCAGATGACTCGTCTTAATCAAATGAGAAACAACGACTCGTAGGGATTTGCTGGAACTCGAAAGCGAATTCGTGCCTAAATCAATTTTCATCTGCCACTAACAGTTTATACCGTGTTTATATCGCACTGTTTTAAAATCTTTATATGCAGTTATACAACACGGCACCTCACAGCAATAATGTGTATTATTATTATATATATATATATATATATATATATATATATATAAACTTGGGACATAGCAGCTTTAGTTCAATGCAAGATCTTTTGGAATCAGTATTATTTTCAGTTTAGAAATACGTGTTTGGTTTCAAAGAAAATTAAATTTACTCGGCAAGACATAGCATCGACACTCTAAAAAAAATTAATTTAGTCAACTTAAAATAACCTACCCTAACGTAACCTAACCTAACACAACCTAGCTTAATCTAATCCACAATAACATCAATTTTATGTAAAGTCGATTAAATGTTGATGGTCCGAAATTTGCAAGAAAATGAAGAATATATGGGACTAAATTTAGAAAAATTTAAAATGCGCTCCATAACAGCTGTTCTTTCGGGAGCACACCTTAAGTATCGGCAAATAAGAACTTGGATGATGATTGTAATATAATATACATATTGTGGTGGACTGAAAATATTTTTTTTAGAATTCAGTTTTGTAGGGGCACCCAAAAGTTATTCTGTGGTACCACTAAGAAATCTGTAAAATATTAGCTACCTGCGACATCAACTTCACCGGCCCCAAGGAAGTCAAAGATTTTGCCTTTCAGGTCCCCAAAAAATTAAGGAAAAATTCAGATTTAAGCGTATCTTCCGTTGTGTTTATGCTATGAAGATCATTTTTTTTTCATTTGATTTGTCTATTTATGTTCTTTAACTTTACTCTTATATACTTTTCTCCCATTCCTCACAGAAATTTGAAACATTTGGTATTTCATGAAAAATACTAACAAAAAATAGGAATTTTTATATCTTTCGTTGAATTTCTCAACTTTAGTAAATGTTTTAGCACCATTTTAAGGTTTTCCATTTCTTTAGAGTTTCACAGACTTAAATTATTTCATAATTATATTATTTCGGGTTTGTTATTTATACTATATTACATTATAATTTATATCTCTTTTTTCAGATTATTTGATTGCTTTGATAAATTTTTATATTGAATCTGATTCGCTAAAAACATTTACACTCACTAATATAGTCTAATTCTATTCCGGCGCACAAAGCAAAATTAGGCATGGCTTCCATGGCCGCGAATGAATTAGCAAAAAGGAAGACAAGGAATACTCAAAAGCTGACTCCAATCTTTGGACCACCAAAGGATCTCTCACCGATTTATTTGCCTTCGTCCAAAGATATACTTCGGTGTTTCCTTTATGTTAGACAGGAAAGAATTAAGTCAGGAGAAGCTAATCCAAAAATTTATGATGTTGCTACAGTCGTTGCCCAAAAAGTAAAGACTGGATGGGATCGTGCTTCTATTCCAACTAGCCATCATAAGACTATAACGCAGCGCATCCAAGGTTTGTACGAAAAATATCAAAATGTCTTGAAACAATTCAAAGGGCAGAAAGACCAAGCATCCTATCAAGCATTGCTTCACAAATTTAAACTTGACTCACTGAAGATCTTTGATATAGCTTCTTGTAAATGTGAAGACTTCCTGACATGTCGTTGTGAGAAAGACCGAAAAGTTCCTGTCCTGGAAAGGGATTTCCTTAATGACCAACGAACGTCTCGAAAAATGATGATTTAATGAGTTACAATTGAGGCATTTGTTAGAAGACCTCGAAGGGCCCTCCCATGGTCCACGAGAAATGTCAGGACGAATTGGAAAAGCATTAAAATCTGTCGACCAACCAATATTTAAGTTTGAAGCCGTGGAAGGAAAGCTCTTTCAGTTACTGATTCTGATGATCTAAGTACAGATCAATTGTACCTTTATAAAGCTTCTCAGGCTATTACTTCTGGATGTTGCAGTAATGACTTAGAAAATCTTCAACCTGGGCCAATGGTCCAATCCAGATGGTTGACTACTGCTAACCACATCCTGCGTTTCTACATGGAATGTGAAAATCCGATGGATAGCTTAAAAGTGGCATCTCAAGCAATAATGAAATCATTTGAAACCAAGAGAGACTACAAAACTGAATAAGAAGCTTTCTAAATTATTGGGGTAGGTGGATTAGGGTGGAACTCAAAGAGCAGCCACCTCCACGTGGTGAGTTCTGGGTAATTTAAGCCGAGATATGATAATAAAAACCCACTCTAATAGACAGAGTTTATGTCCACAACAGTTTCGATGCTCATTGGCATCCTCTTCGGTTGGATACAGAAAAACGTTTTTCTGTATCCACCCGAAGAGGATGCCAGTGGGCATCGAAACTGTTGTGGAAATAAACTCTGTCTATTAGAGTGGGTTTTTATTATCATATTTTGACCTTCACGTAGAAAAGTGAAGTTTTTTGCATTTATTAGCGGAGAGCAGCTCCAATAAACCAATATATTTAAAACCATGCAGCTATTTTATGAGCTTCTAAAAGAAAACTGAATGACGCTTAACATCAACCAATCAACAAAAGCAATAAAAACTACTATTTTTGTTTTAGTATTTTTCATGAAGTACCAGATTTTCCAAATTTCTGTGAGAAATGAGAAAAAAGTGTATAAGAGTAAAGTTAAAGAACATAAAGAGACAAATCAAATGAAACAAAAAGGATCTTCATAGCATAAACACAACGGAAGATACGCTTAAATCTTTGAATTTTTCCTTAATTTTTTCGGGGACCTGAAAGGCAAAATCTTTGACTTCCTTGGGGCCGGTGAAGTTGACGTCGCAGGTAGCTAATATTATACAGATTTCTTATTGGTATCACAGAATAACTTTTGGGTGCCTTTACAAAACTGAATTATGAAAAAAGTTTTTTTCACTCCACCCTAATACATATGTAGTGAGGATTGTAATCACGAAATGCTGACAAGAATACTTCCATCGGAACAAAGATCCAATAAACCAACCAATAAGTAAGAAGTCTTCTCAGGCCTACAACTTACAAGGTCTTAAGGTTTAACTCTGCTGGAAATGACCAGGTTCTGGAAAACCGAAGTGTCACAAAAACTTCACTGAAGAACCAGAATTCAGTCATCGCTCATCTTTTGAAAATGTAACATCTCTTCAAACAGGCTCTTGCTCGGGTCTACTTTGTCATTCAGTTCAACCCTAAAACAATTCTGAAGTTTATTCGCGCATTATCTTCTAACTCGTGTAATAATTCAACTTATCTTCCATTTATATCTGTGCGTTGTCCTTCATCGCGATAACATTTAATTCTGCAGTTCAATCATTGTTATTTGGCATTGTGTACTTATATTGATTATTAATTTTTAATGTATCAAGCCTTTGTAACCAACACTGATTTATAACTGTATTTCCTTGGATGGTACTTTATTAATCTTTGTTTTAATTTACGTTTGTTAATTAAAGGAAAAAGCCGTACAAACTCTCCTTTTTCCTTGTTGATTGGTATTTATGGTTCATTTGGTGAACCTATCAGAATTATAAATTACCGAAATCTATTAACCTTTGCTACCAGTTGATAACCTATATGAGTTAGGCTCACTAAACTTGTCTCAATAAAGCTGCTTTTATAAGTTACTGTATAAAGTAGTAAGGTAAGTTGCCACTATAAAATGGTACCTATAACATAGGCATTATAAATGTTACACGTAATGTGGATAGTTGTCTAATGTTCATATTATGCAAGCTATTGCCTGATTGCCTAATGTTGATACGCGTAACATATGTTACCTAACCTAACCTGACCTAATGTGACGTTAGGTTAAGTAACATACGTTACACGTAATGTGGAAATTTCTAATGTCAACATTAGGCAGTATCTTGCATAATGTCAACATTAGGCAACTCTCCACGTTACGCGTAACATACATAGGTACTCAAATTATTCCATCCTAAAATGTATGCCAAAATGCATGCATGTATCTATATAGGACTGTAAAAATCAAAACACATGTTTAAGTTTACTGCACAGAAAGAAATGCCGACTCAGACTGAAAATAACCTAAATTTGATTTGAAAACATTTGAAGATTGATATTTTCGATGAGTCTACAATATTTTTCAAATTTCAAAATAAATATTTTTAGAAAACTACTTTTATTTGCAGTATAAGAAATTTTAGCTTAATGTTGATGAACATCGTAGGAAATGTATGAAAATTAAAACTTTTTCTTTTGAATATTGTATTAGATTACCTTAAATATTCTTTCTGCTAAAAATGTGGCTACTTTTAGTGTAACACAATGAGTTTGTTCTTTATTTTCATTACCTTTCTATCTTTCTTCCCAATTGATGAATTCGTAATGCTTAAATGCGTTGCACAGACTGCATTTCAAGCCCGGAGTTTTGTTAGCCTCCGTATAATTGTACAATTGCGAGTGCATGCAACGGCACAATCCTTAAGGCATAAATTGTTTTTGTTCAACTTCCTCATTTTAAATCAATTCACATTTATTCTATTTATTCTTATTTCTTGCCATTTTTTTTCTTTTCTTCATTTTTCTATTCTCGACTCATCTCGGTAACTGGTCATTTTTGTGCTAGGAGAATAATTACCCATATGTAGAGAAGGTACAGTAAATTTTTCATGCTTTTATTTCAATTAATAAAAACTACAAGCCTTTTAAAGTGTCACATGTATAAAATATCACCCATTACACATACAACTGTTTAGTTAACATTGTACAGATAAGTGTTCAACTGATGAAACAAACCAAACAAAAAGTCTATAAGAATTTTATTCATACAAATATTTTGTTAAACTGTAATTTAATCTTGAAAGAGTTCTCCATCCGCTATGATACATTTGTGGATTCTCTCTCTGAAACTCGTCATTGTTCTTCTGAACATATCGAGTGAGATCCTTTTCAGTTCTTCATCTATTCTGCAGACAAGGGCATTTACATTTAGATAGATGAAACCAGGAGTGTAGAGTTTGTCACACAAATAAGCCCAAAGCCAGAAATCATATGTGGCTAAATCAGGTGATCTGGCTGGGCACTGGATGGAACCTCGCCGCCCAAGCCATCTTCCTTCAAGGTTCGTATCCAGAATCTCACGGGCAGCTGCAGAGTAATGTGGTGGCACTCCATCATGTTGATAAAGCCAATTCCTGCAATTGCTATTAGTAAACTGTGACATTAGTAAACTGTCTCTCAATATTGGCAATAGCGTTTTCGATCCATCGTATCTCTCGATATGTCAAAGGAAACGAGTCCTGAATAACCAATGCACGCCCAAACTGTTCGTGTAGCCGTATTTTAGGATTTTTTTCGTCCTGTCTGAAAATTTGATCTTTCCAAGGAAATCTGGATCACTGTTGAACTTTTGTTTCATTGTTTCAACAAACTGCAGTTGTCCATCAGAATCATTGTCGTGTATGAGCTGAGAGTAAATGGGTTTGTAATCGTGGTATCCCTGTGATTTCAATATTTTTGCAACTGAAAATTGGAAATACCCAATTCCTCTGCGACTTCTCTCACTGAAATTGTTGGATTGACTTAAAAACTGGCGAGGACATTTTCTTTGTTGTTGTCTTCTGTTACCGTTACTGGCCTTCCGCTTCTTGGATGATCTTTTACCAGGATCCCTGTTTCCAAAAGTTGAGCTTCCAGTATCAAAGATTGGTTGCATTTGGTGGTGGTTTGTTATATTTTTGTTGAAATAAACGCAAACTTTCTTTACAATTATTATAAGAAATAGCTCACGATACAAAATACACTTTTTCTTCATTGTTCCATCCTTATTGACATGGCTCTGACTGGGCTAGGGCCCAGGGCCTTCCTGTTCTAGCCTTGGGTTATTCCTGGCCTTGTATAGTTGCTTTAAGAAGTACCGCATACACTGCAGTGATATCAGTGGAATTTATTTATTATTAACAAATTATTTGTATGTATAAAATCCCAATCTAGGTATTTTCGCCGCAGGACTTTTGGCCGCCGGACTTTTCGCCGCAGGACATTTCGCCGTAGGAATTTTCGCCCTCAAGGAATTTTCGCCGCAAGGAATTTTCGCCGCCAAATATATAATTTGTATAGATATATAAATATAAGCCTACCAAATAAGCCTACCTAACCTAACCTAACCTAACAGTGCATTCATTTTAAAATTAACTTTCTATTTTCATTTATCGTTTAATTAATTTCACCGTTTTAATTTTTTATACACCGTTTTATTTATTATTTTCCATTAAAAATTTAAATTATTTTTTATTTTTT